>VWZO01010062.1:0-295012 GCA_013396975.1 Bucco capensis
TATTCATCAGGCCATGCATGAGCTAGACCACTGAACAAAGATGAGTTGCAAATAGCTGTACCTCTCCTTCTCCAGAAAGGTATTTTTACTGAGGCTCATTTCAGTGCTGTGGTTGTAGCACCAAACCCACCAATGGTTCTGTGGAGGGGCTAGTATGAATGAGCAGCTAGAGGTGGATGGGATAGGGGCAGGAGGTCCCCAAATGGGTTCATTGCTGAAATCCCCACATCACAGCTGTGCAGCCTGGGCAGATAGGGCCAGGAAACCAAGTCCCAGATGAAGGCTAGGTCTGGCAGGTCAGTGCTGAATTACTGGCTGGCCATGCTGACTCAGGAGAGATAAGGAAAAGATGTGGACTATTCCTGTGATAGTAAGGCCATCTATCAGGCAAAAGTCCTGATGGGAAGTTTGACTGGTGTATTAAGGGCTGTACCGTAATACAGAGTTGCATAAGTGTAGCACCGGTGGCAGAATACCATTTTTCCAAACAGGCCCTGATTCAAATGCTTCAAAGATGAGCAGATGATGGAAAATACTGTACTTGCTCTTAGTTCTCCCCTTATGTCTCATGTTAGCATGGTCCTGCTCCTGAGCACATAAGCCTTGCTGAGAGGAAGAGGATCTGAGCTTAGATGTAAGTACCATGCTAAGTCCTTTACTTCTATATCAGAAATAGCTCACAGTCAGGCACCCTGGGGAGCAAGCAGACCAGCCCTGGGACCATCTGCACCCATCTACAGACATCCTCATCATTGCTAGCATGAAAGGTCTAAATCTACAAAGCACAATGCTTCATTCTGAAGACTGTAATGTCCAGCTGTCCTAACACAGAGAACAACTCCCAGCCCCAGGTGCCCAAGTCCAATGCAACCAGAGAGTTGAGTAAAGCACCTAAAAAACATTACTTCTGAGAATCACCTCCTGAAGAGGAGAAACCCAAGTTTTACATCTAATGGTGTTAAAAGGAATGTAGTCTAAGCAAGAGAAGGATTGTAGTCTAGCAATGTATCTTGTCCTAAAGCTAAACACTTAAATTACATTGGCACTGTTAAAATTCCTCTGCTCAGCATCCTCAAATGCTTTAATCTCTATAGTGCAGTTAGAGAAAAGTTTCTGTGGATCTGAGATCACTATAGGAACTTCATCCATTACCTGTGCAACTTGGCAGCAGTAGAGAAGCCAGTTGCAGCATCAGTGATGAAATGCTTGCTTACTTAGGTGGAAAATTATTAGCATAGTTTTCTTGTTACCTAACAGTGGTTTGAATTCCTGAAAGGGATAAAGGAAGATCATTTTCATTCTTTCCAGCTGCACCAAATAAACAGCATTCCTCTTCCGTGTTTGTTATTGCTTACAAAGCAGGCAAAGAGACCCATTTCCTTCTCCAGCTTTGATGGTTATGAAAAATGTGAATTGTAGGGACACACCTTGCAGCTGCCTTCAGCCAACAGAGAGTTAATTGCCGTTGCTGCTCCATTTGGCATTCAAGAGAAGGATGACAAAATCTTATCTACACTGAAGAAAAAAAAAATCTCCCCAGATTAAGAAGCATTGCATTGAGGAAATGGAGGTTCAATGAGCAAAGGCTTCTTAGTGCTAGGAAGTTTTGCAGCTCTTACTGTATTTGTACAGCCAAAGCAAGCAACCTTTCCCCACGCTTTATCACAAGTATGAAGATATCAACTGAAAGTGCTGCAAAGCTGATTTTGGCTTGAGAAGCAACGTAGTTTGTATTAGTGTCAGGCAACTTTATCTAGGATTTCTACTGGCATAAGCATTTGTCTGGTAAAAAATGCGCCTCTGATCGACATATTTATAACTTGTCTAGGGGAAACTCAATTTTTTACCTTTGAATCTAGAAAATTGCAAGCATGATTGACACTGGTGTAGCTCCCTCTTTACACTTGTGCAGTACATCTGTAATTACAATGTGTAAATTGCCTTAAGGGCATAGTGAATGCTCAAGACACTTGTGGAACCAAGCCCTTAGGAGACTGAGCTCCAGGACTGAGTTAAACCTCAAGCCAAGTAATCAGGTGGTTGAATATTTAGTCTTTATCTTCTGTAAATTGCAAATTTATGGAAAAATTGGAAACAAACACTAAACTGAAATGAATCTGTATGGCTACTCAAGGCTTTGTGCTTTGTAAATGTAATAATCAGAAGTGAATCCGAATAATGTCTGCCTTTGCTTATTGGGATGAGTTCAGATTCATCCCACTGCCTCATATGTCAATTCAGCTCATCTTTTTTTTTGAGCTGCTGACCTCTTTGAAGTAGTAATAGCTCTGTGAGGCACGAGCCTCCAAAAACCAATGTACTATACAAACATCTATAACTTAACTCCTAATACTCCAGATAGCAAGGGAAAGATAATCAGTGTCTGTTTCACAGGCTTGAGCTCTACAGGATCAACTGGGCTAAGATGTTGAGCTGGAGAGAGGAGATGGGGACAATTCACATCTCCTCCCGAAGTGTTATCTATCATACACAGCTGTTCTCAAATTTTCCAGTGAATGGCTCACATTTTCCTTCCCTTCAGAAGAACTATTTTCTTCTGCTTGCAGTCATATAACATTCTATGCTGTCTTCAAGGACTAACATAAGGAAAGTATGTAATGTATTTTACCTAAGGTAAAATGTGCTTTGGCTTTTCATTCCAACACTTAAATTTATTTTGTCTACGAATGTAATTTATACCA
Source organism: Bucco capensis (assembly GCA_013396975.1). Classification (NCBI taxonomy): domain Eukaryota; kingdom Metazoa; phylum Chordata; class Aves; order Piciformes; family Bucconidae; genus Bucco; species Bucco capensis. The sequence goes on from VWZO01010062.1 coordinate 2,703, forward strand.
AGATAGCAATATTGACATTCTTCCTAATGGAGACATACTTTATGATTATAAACTAATTAGTTGAATTAAATAAACTAGATGACCAAAAGGATTAATTTTCTTTTTTTCACCCTCTACTTTTTCCTATTCTGTTTTAACTGCGTCTGTATTAGTAGTGGTATTATTTTATCTTTCATGCTCTGTTTTGGGCTTGCATCCCTTCTCTCTTGCTTTTTTCCTTTCCATGAAAATTCTCGGCAGCAAATTAAAGTAGTTTAATAGAAAAAAAGTCAATTTGCAGCAAATATCAGATAAATAAAAATGAATATAGAACTTGAAAATGCAGCTCTTCATTCCCAGAATGACTGCACAAAGGAACTCAAAAAAACCCCAAACATACCAAATAGCTGGAAGTTTTCAGTGAAACCAGTTTGAAAAGTAGTACCCAGGTACCTGTAAAACATATCTCAGCTGAGGAATACAAAGCAATACTCATGGTAGACCAAGGCTAGACACATAGCATGAGAAACTGCACTGGCATCACTTCTTCCCATATCCATGTAAAGAACAACCTGCCCTGTTGGCTGTACGCTTGGAGGAAGAAGGAATGAAGTGGGATAATGGAGAGAGAAATCTTGAGTCATACCTAAGCAATGAAATGTTCATAGTTTTAGTGTTTGCTTTCTTATTCCTGTTCATCTAAATAAATCACATCCTGAAGCAGCCAACAGATTTCTGTGGGTTTACTTTTATCAGCTGAGAAGAGGAAAGGGGCATGATTCCTCACCAGTATGTGCTGTGCCAGCAGATACCCTAGGGCCAACCCAGTTATTCCCAAAATGAAGTGCTTTTCTCAGTGCAGGTAGTTCACCATGTATGAGTGTAGGACTGTTCTACTGCTATAAATATGTCCTCACTAGGAATTAGTAAGGTACACGGATGCCTTATGCCCTAACTAACACCCAGAATAACATAGCCCAAAAGCCATTTGCCAGAATCAGGCAGGAGGTGAGGTTCACCTAAGACCCCCCTGCTGCTGAAATCACAGGGCATCCCTACCTCAGCCTGTCCTTTGGGCCATCATAATACTCACTGGGGGATGCTCACATGGGAACTACCCCTACTCAAAATTAGTTTTGCCAACAAAAAGCTTTTGTTTCATTCTAGATCAGCCCTCTAGCCCCGCTGACTGTAGATATACAAGTGGCAGCACATAGGAAAGGTTCAGTTCCAGTGAAGTTGCTCATACAGAGAGAGGAGTGGTAAGACACATTAACCCTTGAATTAATGAATAGAATGTTTCAATTTTAGTTTGCTTGAAGCAGAAATAGAAATGCTTAAGCTGCCTTATTTTTTTTTAATACAGCCCAAGATGTAGGCAGTAACAACCATCAAAAAGGTTGCAATTGATTTGAAGCATATGGAAAACTCTTTGTCAAGAAAAAGAGGGTAAAATTTGTTTTGTTTGCTGGAAGGAAAATAAATGAGAAGACCAAAGCAATTCAATCTGTTGAGTGTGAAATGCATTAAGAGGATAGGAGTGTTGCACAGCTGAATGCTGCCTTGTTACTGCCAGACACTTCTCTGCTGGCTCCTGATTCTGGAGCTCTCAAGTAGGTCTGGCAGCTCCAGCCCTATCTTGGTCAGAGCCACAGCTCTGGGCTATGGGGATAGGAGCATACTGCTCCAGTCCAGCATAGACAGAGAGGAGCTGAGGGAAGTTTTGTAGGTGTTTTGAAACAGAAGGAAAGAAAAGCTTTTAAAATAATTTGAAACAGAAATTTAGGCAATATATACCTTACAGATGATACTCACATCTGGAAACTGCACATCTGTAGTAAAAAAGCCAAAGCTTCTCCTATATTCCTAGACTCCTGCATCACCAATATTGCCTCTGTGGAGTTCTTCCCCATATACCACTATCACTGGTAGAAAATGAGGACCTGCTTTGTTAACTATTCCCAACTACCAGAGCATGCCTGGTTTAATCACAGGCTCTCTCTTGCTTCTAGTGAAAGATTATAATTGCTCTTTTCTCTCTGTTTTGGAAGAGGAGGAGGGCCTGAAAGATATCAAAAAGTGAAAGCTACTCCATGAAGCTTTCTAAAACTGCCACATGCAATTTACACTGCAGTTAGGAAACCATTGTGCTTTGTGAGATAATTTAAAATCTATTTGCAAGTGAAGCCACAGAGAGGAAGCCACTGACTGCAGAACACAGAAATCTGAAGCTTTAGTGCTCTTGATCAACTGCTTTGAACTTCACTGGGATGAATAGAGACCAAACTTAATCATATAGGCTTAGTGATCTTTGATCAAACATGTATTATTAATGGAAAGAACACTGATGGTCTTTCTTGGTTTAGGTATGTCCCTTTATTGAACACAGGGTATATCATTGAAGTTACATCTGATAAAGTGTTGATCAAAGTGCCATGAATGGTAGATTATAATCTGGAAATCAGTGTATGGCCTAATGAAGTAGTAGTGGAAGAACCCTGAGGGAAGATGGATGGATGGCATTCCCTTTTAAGTCATTTATGAAGGTTTTATGCTCCAGCTGATGGGTTGGAAGAATATTTCTGTGGATCTTCTGGTGCTTGAATCTCTCTTTGTTCACTTTGCTCACAAAAGACTACATCTTCTCTTGGATTTAAATGTTTGCTGCTAAAAAGGGTTAGACAAAATATTTGGAGGAATCTATGTTTATAAATTAATAGATAATGATGGCAGAAGAGATTATAACAATTCTCTTTTTCCCTTCTGTAAAATCCAGCTGAAGAACTTCATCTTGGCGCAACTAGTTTATCTCTGCTTAAGCTAATGGACATCTTTCTGTACTGGAATAATACAAGATGCTGGCACATATCCTTCAGTAAAAAAGTTTAAATCTTTCCCATGGCAGATCCAAACTGGCAGTGAATTATTTCTGCAGGATGTTACCTTTGCAGCTTAGCTGCAGAGCAAAGAGGAAAACAAGTATTGTAATTCAAACCAGACAAACAGACTGGTGGTTTTGTTTGTGTTTTTTTTTCACTTTCTCCCTTTTTTGTTTTGTTTTCTTTTAAGTCTGACTGAAGAAAAATTGAATCAGCTTTAAAAAAAAAAATAAATTTGATTGCCTGGCATCCAGAAACACCCCAAAATCTCAGATGAGAAGTTCACAGCCATCAATCAGGCTCTTACTGTCCTTCAATTACACTGAAAATGCTAGGAAAACAGCTGTACTTTCTGTTCTGATACTTGCTGGAGGGTCCTTAAAATGAAGTCCATAATCAGCCTCTTTGATACTCAAATGTGTTTTAGATAGTTAATATGCAGTTAGAACTTAATCATTTGAAGTACTTCAGCTGCAGACCAACTCTATGCAGTGCTTTAAAATGTGATTGTACTTTGAAATGTGATAAATAGGAAAGAAATCATGAGTGCTGATAACTCTGCAGTCGGTTCTGAGTTGTCGTGGATGATCTTAGTGTCTGTAGTATTCTGTTGTGTTTGTTGCTTCTTTAACTCTGCTGAAGGGGAGTGGGCAAGGAAGCAAAGTCATGAGCAGTCGCACATTTCTTTTCTGCATTTGTCCAGTCTTTTTTCTTCAGATGATCTCATAGTCAGGCACAGTCTGAAAATCCCTTGGGGTCTNAGGACTAATCTATTCCATGTCTCTGAGATGTACCCTCAATGGTAGAAAAGAGATGGATGCAAATGCAGGGTTTTGCTTTCAGGAGCTTGTCCTAGGAGCTTGGCAAGAGTTTTGTCCAAGGATACTCACCTTTAGCAACAGATCAGAGAACAAAGCCCAGGAGGCCTAGATCAGCTCTTGCTCTTTTGTTCTAGCCTCGAACTTACACAGTTACTGAAAAGGTGCTTGTGTTACTTCATTAGCAATTTCCACAGGGTAGTTTTAGTTTTCCTCCTGCTTTTTGTGATATGCTGGAAGACAAAACCCAGCACCTATATGTTCTCTTACATGCTAATGAAAAAACTGAAACAGCAGGAGAACTGCTCAGGAGGGGTATTGCTGTCATATAGCAGACAGCTTGGGAAAGATAATGCTGGTTAATGCCCTTTAATGGTAGGCACTTCTCAATATTACCTGCATACCTGACAGACAAATAAATACAAACCATATCTCAACTTAGTTGGTATCTTAATTGTTGGAGAGGCTGACACCTGTTACAGCAAATAACCAACATGACCGTAGGGAAAATATCATGTCTGTTTGCTTTTATGTATTTATAGAGCACATACCTCAGTGGTATGCAAATATTTGGTTGCATCACATTGCCTATAACTTCATTTATAACACACATTGCTCACAACACAGCCTGAGCTCTGGTAAATAATTCAGCTGAGCAAACTGTTCTACTCACAGTGACTCATAAGGAAGAGTGCTACAGCAAGCAGGCAGGTGATGGAAACACAGCAGAACAAGAGGCTGGTTTTTATTGTTCTGAATGGTTAGTTTCACTTATTTCTTTAGCCCACAGAGCTTACAGAGTGCTCACAGAGGTGCTACAGAAGAAACCCAAACTACCATTCACATGGTTTAAGAGCAATTTCTTCTAAAGCATAGTGAACTCTAAAACACTGCAGGACTGTCATAAGTAGAGATACATTTCATCCTTTTGTATTTCATCCTCTTTTAAATCATGAAACCCATCCAAAGATTTATTTTTATATGAAAACTGATGCATACTTTTAAGAGACAGATGGTTAAACCCTCCTTTCCAGACAATAGTGCTGAGAAATGGCTTTCCATAGACTTATCTGAGATGAGGTCTCTTCATTAGAAACAATAACAGAAAAATAGTTTTTCTCAGCTCAGATCATGTTAATTCAAATTCCAGTGTACATCTATTTCAAAGGGGTTTCAGAGTTCTCCTGGTCTTCTAGTCCTTGCATCACAAGGATGAATTGTTGATGATTTAGCATTCTGAGCTGACTTTTCTGCGTCATGTTATTACTTCTAGAGTGGGAGACAGGATCCTTGGTCAGCTCTCACATCAAGGAGGTTCATAAATTCATTGACAGATCTCATATTCTCTGGAAGAAAGCAGCATTAATGCAGAGTTAAAGCTACCCATTGGTATTTCATGCCTTACAAGCATGTTTCAGGTCTAACTCCCAGATCTGAAAAAAATGGGAAATAAAGGATTAAAGGACATACCTACAGAAACTTGACACTCACCCTTCTGTGTCAATAGTTCTGGAATTATGTGCAAATTATCTAGCTGCATTGCCTGTGGGATCTGTTATTGGCCAGAAGGCTTAGACACAGCAGTTCAACAGAGCTGTTATTTGTGTTAAAAGGTGATCTGGATGGGCCATTCCCATCTGTGAATGGGCGAGCAAATTCCTTAAGGGAACCTCATTTGATCAAAGGTGAGCTTTGTGTATCTTGAAGAGCTTCTACACACCTCACTTAAGCACTGCATTGAATGGGTCCTATACACACTTGTCTGTAGCTGTCTGTGCATGATAAGTTTAAGGACAGGAGAGTGCAGGGTTAGATTGTGTCAAGTGCGTAAAGGGGAACAAACTACAACAACAAAGCAAAGGGTTTATCAAATGTGAGTGATCTGATGTTCTAGGGGTGAGGTGTGCCAGGAATTTAGCTGCAGAGCAAGTGCAGCCACCAGCTCTGTACAGTTCAAAGCTATTCCAGGTGCAAGGGCTGCATGAGTGATGCAGGGGAAAGGTTATCTGAGCATGTACTTTAATTCTTCATTACTAGTATTCATAAACTTAAGTTTCTCTGAATTGATTCTTTCTAAAAATATATGAGACCTCATCAGATAGTCTTAGCTATGCTTCAAGATAATGATTGGATGTTGAATTTCCTATCCTTATTTCTTTTCTTGAAGTAGAGAGATAAACATGACTGACAAAGCTTCAACATCCTTTAGGTAGCCATAGTTATCACAGTTTTACAGTAGAGATGCTATGGCAACTAGTTAAATATAAAGGAAGCTATATGATCTCCAAGTGATTTGTCTGTTATTTATAGGAGTTTGGGGCTGAAATATTTAGGGTTGCTGATACTGATTCCCTTAAAGAGACAGTAACATGCACTAGCTGGCATAACTGTTGTATGTCTCAAAAACTTTGAGCTACACCTTGCAACATCCCATGCAAGTGCACCCCTAGTTCAAATAGGATGATACCAGTGACTGTGGGCCTTCCAGAGCTGCTGTGTATGTTTTGGTTTCAGGGCTCCTGTCAGAGACAGGCAGAATTATTCAGGGTTTCAGGTATGTATCAAACAACCCAGGACTGTCCACTAGTAACTCCAACGAAGAATTCAACTCTGAACATCTTTAAAACAGTCTAACCTATGATATTCCCATATATCTAATCCTAGACCTCTTTCTTCATACAGTTCTTCTGTGCCTGTGCTATTCTTGTCTTCCAATTTCTTCCCACTAATCACATGCTTCATCTCCTTCTTTCCAACTATGCTTAAATCCTCTATTTCAAGTGCTCTAAAACCATAGACTTTTCCCATTTGATCCTATCTCTCTGTACTGGCTAGAGTTAGGCTGTGTGTGAAATTGGATTGCACAATATAACACACTACTTTTGGGTATATTCCAGCTTCCACAGCAGTAGGAATTTTCTCTTGGGCACCCAGATGCTTCTACTTCTTTACTTACTCTTACTTACTTACTTACTCTACGTTACATTTACTTTAATGTGCCTGTGATTTCCAATAACAAACCAGAATGAGCACCTTATTCTTCCAGGACTTCAATGCTAAATGTTCCAATTTTATGGTGGCAGAAAGAGAGAATGTTTTTAAGACTTATCTGGAGGAATATGGGGAATACTATGTGGAAAATTATACTGCAAAACAGCTTAACTGAAGTAGGGCACTAGAAAAAAACAGGATAAAATTGATCTTACTTAAATGATAGGTAAGTAGTATCTGAGGATCATTCAACTTCAAAATGAGAGGTGATGCAGGGGTGTATGAAATCAAGCAGTTATTTTTTTTTTTGTGACCTTTATCCTGAAAGATAATACCTTACTATGCCAAGGTTCATTTGAATTGGTTAATTATCTCCTGCATTTGTAGAATATGATAAGCATGTGAATTTAAGACATCTCTATAAAATGGATGACTGCTATTAAAGAAAATGTTGGTGGTTTCCTCTAAATGAACAACAAGTGCAGGCCAGTAGCCTACATATTGTGAATGAAGTCTTTGGTGATAAGTCTCTGCTGATCTCACCTTTTGGTTTTCTTTTCCACTGTGAAACACTTCCCCTTCTCTGTGCTTACTAAGACTACTGTATCCCATTCCAGACCCCTCCCAGAACCTTGTTTCGGTAACATTATCTACCAAATACAAGCTTTTAAAGTAGTAGAGAAGTACTTAGGTATTTACCTTCTCTAGCTGTCCAGCTAAAATACATCAGCTTTGTCATACCTTTCTCCTCCCTCCATTTACTTTGCTGCTTTCACTGGTTGTCTGACATCTAACCTTTAGACATATCCCTTCAAGACTCAAGGCTGCACTTGATCTCTTCTGAGAAACATCAACAAATCTACTGAATGATGGGTGTTATTTCTAATAATGAACAAAAAAATGAAATTGCTCTTATGCCTTGATTTCAAGAGACTTGGAAACATGTGCCTGATAAGGATGGAAAAGAAAATAAGCATTCATACAGATCCTAAATAATGTTCTGCTGATCCACATTTTGATGTTGCCTGTGAAATGACTACACCTGAGAATGCCTGGACCTCTCTGCTCTAGAGACACTTGACATGGAGGTAACCTGAGGATGATGTGGGTTAGAAATATAGTTTATATATGAAGATATGTAGCATTACTGGGAGTGAAACAGTGTCAGATGCTCATGACAAATAGAAAGTCTCAGACAGGCACAGCTCAAAAGTGGGGATTCTTAGTCCCTGTAAAGCTCACATATTTACTCATGATTTTGCTGAGTGTGTCCCTAGAATCAGATAAACTGCTGCAACATAAAAATGTCTGGACAGATTAATAAGCCTTATCCAAGGTGTAGCTTGTTCACAGTAATTTCTCGCTCTGCATATGAATATTTCATGTAACTTGATTTATAATCACTCAGATTATAACTTCTGCCTTTGACTTTTGTTTCCATCCCGTCTCCACACATCAGTTTGTCCTCACACCACTCAGGAAGGACGACAGTCTTCTTCCTTTTGCAGAGCAGGAACTGAGGCACTGAGGCACCTTTTGCACATAGCTTTAATGTGCAAGAAGTAATAATATGAATCAAGGCTTTTTTTACATCCCTGCTCACTAGTTCAGCCATTCCTTCCACAGTGACTTCCTGCTTCCCCTGATGATTAAGTGCTGCATCTTCTCTGTATGTTGAAGTCCTTTCTAGATGGTCCATATCAAAGCAGATCTGGGCACCTGAAATACAGTGACTAGTTACTGAGGAATCTTGGCAGACACTCTCTAAAAAGCTTTAGAGATCTGTGATACTCAGTACCTAAATTGTGTATGCCCACCTCCAGAAAGGGAACCCCTGGTGCTGAGTGAAGTGTCCCAAACAACAAGCAAGCAGGAGCAGATGTTTGAAGTTGAGGTTGCCAACAGGCATCCCAGTATTGAGAACAGTGAGCCAGGCAGCAGGAAATGATGAAGAAAGGGATGTCTGAAGTTCTCTCTCTTGCTTCCATGTAGTAGTTTAACTCAGTTATGAAGTTAGGTGCTTTTGTGAGGCAGAATTAGAAACTAGCTCTTGAGCTTTAACATCTTAGTCATGCAATTGAACGTAGAAGAATGAGGTGGAAGAACAGCCTGTTCCAGTGGCTTCTTCTTGCACAGTCACTTTCTGGCCCTCCTCAGCCTCAGGGCCATTGAACCCATTGCTCCCTGGACAGCCAATCACCAGGCATTGGCCATTCCTGGTGGACATTCCTACTCCCCTTTTGAAGATAAGGGGACAAGACTACAAAACTCGTGTTTCCAAGGCTTAACCCCAACCAGCAGCTAAGATTCATGCAGCCACTTGTTCACCCTTTCCTATTGGAGGGAAAGAGAAATCAGGAAGAAATAAGTAAAACTCATGGGTTGAGATAACAACAGTTCAATAACTAAAATGAAATCAAATATAATAACAATAATAAGAATACAAAAGGAAAAGGAATGTAACAAAAAGAGAGAGAAATAAAACCCAAGAAAAGACCTGTGTCTCCTAGGTTAATAATTTTGTGTGGCTGGTCTATTCTATGGACAGAAGAATGAAAGTAGGCTTCTCAGTCCAAGCTATGTGTCCCCAGGCAGGTTAGATGAAATTTGAGTTATTTGCCTCAAGTAGCTGGGAAATTGTCTTAAATTGCTCTTCATGTGGTTAAATGCTGTTAAGGATCATACCATCAGTTGCTCTTATTCAGAAACTGTAGTTTAGTGAGAATTAGGAGATCTGGTTTCTTTTATTTTTTGTTCTGCTTTGCCACAGATTTCCAGCACTACCTTGACAATCAAATTCACGTCAAATAAAAGTGAACTCAATGTTTAAAGCATTGACTATCATGAGAAACTGGAATATACCTGCACCTAATTTGTGGAGTCCAGCATTTACCCATTTCTTATGTATGTTAAACAGACAAATTTAACCACTTTCTTACATTTTGTGAATGTGCTGACCAAGCATACTAGTTTTTCCTGGAGTTAAACTTATTTTATAACAGTTTTGTACATTATAGGATGTCAGATAATGTTTACAAAGCAGTCTGAGATTCTCACATGTATCAAATTGTGCATATACCTTAGGTAATAATTTTTGATCTTCTGATTTGTCACAAAATATGCCAATTTGTGATATTTGTGCTTCCTTAGGCAACTGAAATATACAATATAATGACAGTCTTTGTTTCAGATTGTGTTCCAGGAAGATCTGGAGCAACAATGACTTCAGATAAATGTTTTGATTTTGGAAATATCTTAACTGCATGTCTGTGAGGAGCCAAAGAATCATAGACAGTGCCATGGCTTATGACATAGCAATGTATCAACAATATAATTAATGATTAATGTATTATTTATATTGAGGTAATGTTTACAAACCACAGTCATACAACAAGACCCACTTCTGCTGTACAAACACACACAGACTTGATTTCTGCCTCAAAGAGCTTAAAATCTATATCAAGAAATAAAAGCAGTTTTCAGAGCCTGGAAAAAGAAAAAGAAAGTCAGATCAGTGGCAATAAAAGATTGTGCAAAGAAACTCCTCTACACTGAAACATGAAACATGGTTTCTTTGCAAGGGAAAGCTACTCTCATGTAACTCAAAGAGATCTTAACGTAAAATGTTATGTAGATACTCCTATTCAGAATATTAGCACTAATTTCAGCATAGATAGAGATTTCCCTATGTAGTTACATACATAGTATAGCTTTCCCTCATTATCTTCAGATAGTTAGCTAATGAAAAACTTGCTACAGTTTCCTCCCGTAGGCACCCAGAGGGAGTACAGAGGTAGGCAGTTGAGCAATTGAGGCAGGGAAGTAATATCAGCAGACTTAATTATGCTCCTAACAACACACTACATGAACCTGACTTAGATATCTACATTTTAGGAGTTGCGTACTTCGGTGTTTTCCCAAGTGTGTCCTCTCTTTCTGCCCAGAGATTGTGCCCAGATGCCCAGTAGCCTAGGTACTGGAGTAGTACAGCTCTGCCTGGACTTTCTGACAAGAAGAAAACCCAAAGAAATGTCTACCAGTTTTGTGCAGATCAAATCTAAAGAGTTTGTGCAGTTAGTCCTGTGAGCCTTGGGATGCTCAGGCACTTCATGAGACAAATATATTTCTGTTAGGGAACTTCCATAAAGAAAAAAGGGAGCCCTGCCTGAACTAGAATGTATGCTGGCCATGCACTTTATGTTACAGAAGAAAAGTGTCTCCTCAGTTTACAGTGTTGAATTCTTCAAAGCACCCAAAACTGAACTGGAGAGAAAAAGTATATTTCAAAGTAAACTGAGGATTATGTTTCTCTTCGGTGAGGGGATAAAATAAACCCTCATCCTGTTTTTCTTCCTACTGAATAAAGCAATCAAGAACAAAGGGATTAGCTGGAGTAGTAGTCTTGTACTATAGCGGCAAGGTTTTTTTGGCACTCATCTGTAAAATCTATGATGGAAGCATCCATATCAGTTTCCCCATACTGATACATATTCATTTCTCAAGTTAAATTGGTATGACTTTTTCAGGCCGTCCTTATGCTGTCATAAAAAATATATATATGTTATTATTTGGTGGATGATACTAGGAGAATCTCATAGTGCATACGATGCACAGAGATCTTTTCAAACAGACGTAAAATGATGTGGCCTCAGCTCACCCTTACATGGATATTACAAATGCAGATGGGTCAAGAGGATGGAAAGACCAGAGCACTGGCAACTGTTCAGACAGGGTATCACATCAGAGCCAGGCAGCTGCTCCAGCAGGCAGCAATTGCCCTTATACTGGCATGCCACTAAATGCTTTGAATTCCTTGTAGGTAAACAGCACGTACCCAGGACATACTCATCTCAGTGCAGAAGAGCTGAGGACAAGGGAAAAACTTATGCAGTGACTTGAACACACAGGATTAAACTTTGCCTCAGACGTTTGCAGTCAAGACCACTTGTTTTAGTGTGGTTATCCTGGTAGGGTGTTTGTGGCACACGGCAGAGAGCTGTGAAAGGAAAGGGAGCTATTGTTGCCTGGAGCTGTGGCTGGAGGGCATTCAGCCAAGACAGGCACTTGCAGCTGCTGAAAGACTGGACACACACAGAACACATAGGGAATTATCTCTCCTTACATTGTGTTTTCCTCAGAGCTCAGTTTGAGTCACCAGGAACCTCTTCCACCGTGTCACCGAATGCCTTTGATATGTATATGGTTCCTCTACTTCTAGATAGGCTCCAGTTCCTCCACCTTCCCACCCCCAACCCAGTCTCTTCAGCCTTCCAGCCCAGCTCTGTGTTGCCTTGCTCCTGCAGCTGCACTGGGAAGGAGGCAGTGGAGCAATCCTGAGAGCAGCTGGCTCACTGCACAGGTCTTAGAGGCATGGGACAGCTGTTTTGTGCCATCTTGTTTCATCCCAGGTCAGGGCTTAGCTCCCAGGGATGTTATTTACAAAAATATCATTTTTCACAAGGCTATTAAAATCTAGGCTTTCCCAAAAGGTTGTTATAAGCCTTGCAGAGTGGCAGGGCTTATCAGCCTGTGTGTGAGGTACCTGTATTGCTTCTGGACCTCAGCAAGTGTCTTATGGATTTATCCTCCACCTTGAGTCATCTGGAGATGCTAAATCAGGAATCTGTACACTACTTTCCATTATTTAGTGCACACACTCCCTAGGGTAAGTGAAATTAAAAATACATCTTGTAGAACCAAAAGCCCAGACATAGTCATTCTTATGAGACAAGGGTATTTACAGGTATCTTGTATTTGTTGTATAATCTGGCTAGAAAACCCCCAATCTTTATGAGGTGCATTTCATTGTGAAATGCAAAACTGAGGACTGGAAAGTCTGGAGGTATCCTTCACAGTTCCAGATTTATATAAAGAGTTGACAGTTGCAGCTCTAATAACATGTTAGAAATGGCATACTCCTTACCAGTACTGTCTATATGACTAAAGTCCCTATGAAGCCCCACAACCTTGCCTTGCAAGATAGAAACAATATATTTTGTCACCACCACCTTCCACTCGATTTTCAACAACCAGAGATCTTCAGCAAGCACATTTAATTAATGCACCAGTGGCCTTCCACAAAAAGACCTTAAACATCAAGCCTCAAGCCCTCTGTATGAGGTAAGAAAATAACTTTGCTATACACATAACCCAGGATCATGATTAGCTAACACAGTTAACTAACAGGATTATAAATTTCTACTTGCCCCTTTGGACATTAGGAATGGTGAGGCTGGAATTTCATTAACTAATTATTCACCCTCATTGCCCAGCTGCACTGAATGTCCTGCCCTGGAGTTCATCTTCCAAAATTCACTTCTATTTTTCTGGGCTTTTAAAGGCAACTGATTTCAGACTGTTAGCATGGAAGGACAACAGCTGCAGTGTAACAGGGTTAAAATCAGGCATATGTGTTTTCTTCTTTAGTGTCTAGAAATACTTATATGCTATGACTATGAACCTTAAACATATTATTAGGGGAGATACTGCAGGATTTAAAATCAAAAGCACCTGAAAATACTGATCAATAACAATGAGCTGAATAGTAACTTTTTAGGAATATTTTCCTTAGAGCTAAACAGTGTGACCTGTAAGAAAGAACAGAGATGAGGAAAGATGGAAAACCAATTTCTGAGCTAAAGTACTCCATAAATTCAAGCAGCCAAAGAAAAATATGTGCTTATTTTTCTCTATTTCTTCCTTCTGCCCAGGAACTGCATCATTTGGCATGTGTTGTGCTTGGTAGGCTTAAAAAGAGACACCTCTGTCTCTGCCTTAGGTTAAACAAGCTAATACTGACCTACCCCCTGGCCTCATTATCCCAAAAAGGGGCTATTTTTGCTGCCTGAGATCTGCTACTTATACAGGTGCTCTCTGTAGAGGGATAACTCTGCAGGAGGCTTGCCCATGGCAAAGAGTAGCTGAGGTATCCTTGGCTTTGTGTAAACTAAAACTGCTGAGTTGGACTTGGGTTTAGTCATTTTATGTTTGCTCGAGAGATGGTAACTGTGAATGGGAGGAAAACAGGAATCAGTGGCAGGTTAGGGAAATCAAAAGACTGGACAAAAGTGTCTGCTTGAAGGAAGGGCTTTAAGCAACCCAATCTAAATCCCTTTTATAACAGAGGTTCTTCATGAAGTGTAATGTGGTAGCCAGCATGAACCTGAGTCTAGGGAAAAATTGTATCATGGTTGTTGGTTATTGCCTCCTTCCAGACAGGTGAGAGGCAGGCTGTGAGGCTTCACTCTGCCTTGTCTCCAGGGGTTGTTTCAGGGCTCATTCTTGCAAATGTTAATTGACTGCATTTACAAGCAAGAGAGGAGAGGAATGGGGAAACAAAGGACCAAGGAGAAAACTGAGGGGAGTGGGGATGTCTGTGGCCTGAGCAACCCTTATAGCTTGAAAAACTCAGATCCTTTGTGCAGAATGAGCTGAGGGATGCAGGGTGGGCTAAAGCAGAAACCTGACTTGGAAACAGACTGTAAAGAAAAGAGTGATTGTGGTGGTCACTTGCTGAACAAATATATGGTGCAATACTGTTCTTATTAATGAAAACACAAAGAACAAAGCAGGAAGAGCCAGGATCAGAGCACATCTTAGGACCAGAGTGAGTTCCAAAAAAAGACAAGGAATCAGTGGCCAGCAGGTGGAGGAGGTGATTCTGCCCTTCTACTCTGCTCTGGTGAGACCTCACCTCGATTATTGTGTCCAGGTCTGGAGCCCTCAGCACAAGAGGGACATGAACCTGTTAGAGCAGCTCCAGAGGAGGGCCATAAAAATGATCAGAGGAATGAAACACCTTACCTATGAAGAAAGGATGAGAGAGTTGGGGTTGTCCAGCCTGGAGAAGAGAAGGTTCTGGGGAGACATTGTTACAGCCTTTCAGTACTTAAAGGAGCCTATAAGAAAGATGGTAAGAGTTGTTTCAGTAGGGCCTCTTAAGACAAATCAAGGGCTAATAGTTTTAAACTAAAAGAAGGTAGATTTAGACTAGATATAAGGAAGAAAATTTTTACAATGAGAAATTTTTTACAGGTTGCCCAGAGAGGAGGTGGATGCCCCATTCCTGGAAACAATCAGGGTAAGGTAAGACCAGGCTCTGAGCAATCTGATCTTATTGAAGATGTTCCTGCTTACTGCAGGGGGATTAGACTAGATGATCTTTAAAGGTCCTTTCCAACCCTCAAAATTCTATGATATATAATTTCATGCAACTAATAAACACTAGTACAGATAATAAATCAAGCATTCATGCATCAAATTTAACACCTAACTATAGACCACTTCCTTTCTTGGTTCTGGAAGCTCTGAATCTGTGAATTTGGCCTGGAAGCTTGAACAACTTTCAGATTGGACTGTGTGCATGTGTAGCACAGTGGTGCACCCACCAACCCAACACCTGAATCTCAGAGTAGAGTTACATTAGGGACAGTAATCTATTGGTTTATTTACTGACAATAATTTTTCTGTCAGAGATAACATCAGGAAAAAAAAGACTTTTAGATTTTTGTGAGAAATATGATGTAATAACTCAAAAAGCCAATGCAGTCAGGAAATTAAAGGAATTGTAATTGTAAAGAAGCAGATTCTGTAGAATAAGGACAAGATCTTCAGGCTACAGTGACTTGCCTTCATAGGGTATTTCAATACTTGTAGGACTTTGTTTTCTCCCTCAGATCTCAGAAAACATCCATAACTGATCAGAGTGTACTCATTCTGTAGGTAGTCTTCACATGGCTTGAAGTTAGGGCAGAACAGAGGAGTAGCTGTGACAAAGATGAAGTAAACAGTTCTAAACACTAACTGGCTAAATAGTGGCATTCAGACTTTACGTTGTCATGGGGAAACTCATGCTGACCTCACAAATGATGTCTACAAGAGCAGAAGAAAGCTCCCTGTGTTATAAAATGGCCTATTATTCCCAGTTATCTTGTTTTTAAGCTAGAAAGTTTTTAACTCTTGCCTCTCTCTCTCTATTTTTTTATTTATTTATTTTTTTACTGTAGAGAGTTGTAGCTCTGGATGAAACCAATAGGAGTTCTGAGAACTCTTCTCTTGCTCTTCTGTTAGGATCAACAGGAGCTGAAAAACAACATCTTCCACCCAAAAGTGGTTCATATTACAGGTTGGATCTGGAGCTATATCCCTCAAATCAGTGGATTCACAAAGGCAATGCCTCCCTGTCTGCAGGGAGAAACAAGAACAGGCAGACTGGAACAGAAGCACTCTCAGACATGTTATGAAAGAAAAGAGAGTGCTCAGGACTCAGAATTACTGGAGGAGCAGGCAGGGAGATGCTTTTGAAGTTATACCCACTTTTGTTTATTTCCACTGGAATATCATTTTGCACGTGTTCCTTGCATTAAAGAGTACACCCAATTCACAGTAACCAACAAAGACTTCGGTGCACATAGAATGTGAGTGTCACACTATGTCAGTTATGGTTTCCTATCTCTTTTCAAATACTAGTAATTTGTCTGGCTGGAATAGATGTGGTATGTGAATATAAGTGGGAGATGAGATAATGTCATTGGGCAGGGTAAAAAAATGTTACCACATGGTACAAGATGTTCTATTGATAATCAACCTATGAAAAAACTTGGGCTCCTACATTCAAAACCATATACTGTCAGGTCTAGCCCATGCACATATTTCCTGGAAACTGTGCCAAATATTTACAAATAAAATCAGCCTTGGTTGTAATGATATCTCAGGTATACATATAGACACGAGTGAAGCAAAAGCAGCTTTTTTTACTTTTCACAATCTTTTTCTTTTCTGTGATACCTTCACACTCAGCATAGACATTTAGAAGTGCTTATTAGAAAAAAAAGGAAAGATTTTCTATTTTTTTTTTTCAAATGCATGGATA
Source organism: Bucco capensis (assembly GCA_013396975.1). Classification (NCBI taxonomy): domain Eukaryota; kingdom Metazoa; phylum Chordata; class Aves; order Piciformes; family Bucconidae; genus Bucco; species Bucco capensis. The sequence continues at coordinate 19,241 of VWZO01010062.1, forward strand.
CAACTAGGGTTCTTAATCCTTATTTAGTCACTAAGTTCTGATTTTCAGAACTAGGGAAATGTCCTAGACATTTAGCACACTTGTGTCTACCTGTGAACCCATGAGTTTACATGTTCATATTTAAAAGCAAATGAAGTTTTTCTTTGTGTTTGTATCCAGCTTGAATGCCATTTGCACAGCATGCAGTTGAAAGGGCAATGAGAGCAAGATGAAGGTACAGGCTCAGGTATCAGGAGATCTGAATTCTGTGCCTGGTTCTGCCAAGCCTTCTTTAAATGAGTTGTATCATCTTTGTGCTTCATTCTTTCCCATATGCAGAGCAAGGAAAACAAATTCCAATTTACATTGGCATTGTGAGAATAAATTCATTACTGCCTGCAAAGGAGATCAATCCTGTGATAAAAGGTGCTAGAGGAATGCAAAGTATTTCTATTACATAAATAGGAAAATGGGGATACTGTCAAGGTTTGCCTTAGCTAAATCAAAGGCTCCAATACTAGCTGCAGTCCTGAGAGCTGAAAACTGTCTGGTCTCTGGAGATGTGGCAGGATTTGTGAATTCTGATCAGGGCAGGAATAGTAGTTAGCACAAGTGAAGGTTTTCCTTAAAGGTGAAGTTGCCGTGTCTTGGTGACACAGAGCACTTTCCTGTCTAGCTTGTCATGGGTTGTGTGAGTTGTGTTGCAAAGAATGTGCCTCATATCTGCTATATATTCCTGTTGGCTTCTGTCAGTGGAAAGTACACCAAGGTACTCAGAGGCCTGTAAACGTTCCATCAAAGTTCAATGGCCCCTTTTATTTCTGGCTATTGAGTCCCATCAAGTTCTAGTGACAGCCATTAATTCTTTATGACACATTATGGAATCATCATAAAAGGATCATTTAGGAAGTGAAGCAAACAAGACAAGATTTCTATTCAATACTCCCCTCGAGTGAGGGTTAACCTAGGACACACAAGTGTACAAGCCAAGTGTAAGTAATAATAAAAGGGTTGTGTTACAAAAATAAAATGTCCAAATTTTGAACTGTGGCTGTAGTCAGCTATACCTCAGCCATAAGTGATTCTTAGTGTAGTCCTGTTACAAATTAAATATACCCTGTATGCAAATACTTTTCTTTCCTTGTATTTGCAAGAATGTGAATTTAGAGGCAAAATGTCTTGAGTGGTTTAGTCCCCTGGGTAAAACCAGCTAGTAATAAAATATGAAGAACAGTAATTCCTTATTGAGTAGAGTGCTGTTAGCAGGATAAGCTTCTCTGTGTCGTTTGTGGCCAGCTTTTTGAGTCCTACTATCATCTACCTCACCAGTTAATCCTTCAACATCACGTACCACATTTCCAGTGTGTACCTCCCTTTTGGCATCAGCAACATTTTGTAATGATCCCAGGCCTCAAGCAACAGAGACTCTTTAAGCACCACAGAAAGAATTGCCTCTTGACCTGGTCACAATTTTTCCACCAAAACCCATTTTCCAGAAAATGATTCTTTTTCACTGGTAGCTTTTTAACTATTTTATTTTCCTGGAGACACAATGGCACTTTGAAAGCTTTTGGCAGAATCAGACAATCTGGATGCCTGGCTAAAGGTGTGACTGCCTCAGCTCACAATCTGGCTAGCTTCTTCGGGAAGCAGCCAATTGCCTTAGATTCCCTGCTTCCAGCTGAGCAGGTATTTTGACTGGCTGGTGAACTAAGTTGTTCCCATTTGCTAGAAACTTGGCTGCTTGTGTTTTGTCCTAAGTGCAATGTTAGCAGCCTGGATTTTTCACAAAGCAGAAGCTGATTTGAATGGTTTGGGTTTTTTTTTTCTTTCTGTCATCACTAGTCACAAGGAATATACAGCAGTATGTTGTGCTCCAGTTATAAAGCTATTGCTTCCAAGTAGAAAGGTCTTGATACCACTTTTGACCAGAGTTTGTGTTTCAACCTTTGTCTAAGGATGGGGGCAGTAGACTGCAGAAATTTTTATTGTGGTCTAAAATATAAATTATTTTCATTAATTGATTGATTTTTGCAAGAGTAAAAAAGTAGATGACAGCTACTGTTTGTGTCCTCCTTTTTCCTCCTCATCTTGTGATCTATCAATACATTTCAAAATGTTTCCTGGCTTAGATTCTTGACATTAAGAAAGTATTTTTCCTCAATTCCACTACATGTGGATGCATGTGATGATCTTGTCTAATTTTGTCTATGTAAGGAAATATCAGTGCCCCAAAGGCACTGGTCATTCCATCTGCTTATGGCAGCATTCTTGACTCTGTCTTGGCTTCTTCTAAGAAACTTTTTTGTGCATCAGCAGCAACACATGAGCCAGCATGCCACCTTAGATCTTTTTCAAGTTATCCCTTAAAATTTTCCTTTCTTTGTCTTCTCTACAAAGTTAGTTGAATTTAAACGTAGCTAATTGACAACCATTTTGACAATGAGTATGATGAGATATAATATTTTAGAGACTAGGATTACCAAATAATTTATATGAATACATTTTTTCAGTGGGTATGACTCTACACAAGTGAAGTGTAAAAATGTTTAATGGCAGTCAGTTTGGGACAAATTTTACATTTAATTTGTCTTACCAAGCCCAGCCTAAGAATGTATGTTATATGTAATGAATGTAACTTTCATATTTATACTAGTACATACTGCACATGTTCAATGCAGTTACAAGTAAAACTTTTTGACCACAATCAATCTCCTTGGATCCTCTGAGCTCCCGTATCAGATAGTACATATAACATGCACTCCTTCCACAAGAGCTTGCAAAGAAATTACTAGACAAATTTCATCCAAGTGTATTTGGACTATTTATCCTAATTTTACTTAAAAATTCAGTTTGACTTCAGTAGAACCTTCTCCTCCTCCTCTTTTACCACAAAGACAAAGGAGACATGTGACAGATACTGGATTTATCTGACAGCATGAGAGTAAAGTGGTTATCTAGGCTGTGAGAAACCTTGGGTTAGCACCACAGCTCCACTTTGCATAAAACATTTGAATAATTACAAAAGAAAGACCACAGAAAAGTGTCCAGGAATGAGCCTTCACCTGATGGGTGATAAACTCCCTTGAAGACTGGACCTGCAAATATTTGTCCAAAGTGAAAGTGCCTCAGCAGATAACTGGAGAGCAGCTCTTTAAGCACGTGAGGATTATGCCACTTTTCTGGGAGGTGAGCAATGGAGACAGAGGACAAAATTGAATCTGGGTAGCTCATGTCCTGCGTAAGTGCTAGAGCCCTTGAGACACTGAATAAAAAGGCAACTGTCTCCCCAGCAGCAGTTCTAAGAACTACTCCTGTTAAAATTCTTCAAATGAAATGTTTAATGTTAGCTAGAGCATGATATGTCAAATTAAATCAATTTCTAATTTTTGTTTGGCCACAAGATTCAAATTCTGAATTCTCTCCCAAATTTTTATTTCACTGCCAAGCCACAAAATCAATTACTTGGACAGCCATCTGGTAAATGTGTCTGATGAAATTGCTCAGAACAAATTTTATTGAAAAATCATACTGTTTTTCTATGTTTATGTAAGCAGATAACCTCATTTCCAAACAAATATTTTTAACTATTTACCTTCCCTTTGGCTCCCCAATTTCTTTAAGTTTTCTAGGATAACCAAAATATCCCAGCATAGCTTGCACTTTTCTGCTGGGAATTCCATGTTCATTATGTGGTACCCTCACAAGACCTGGAGAACAATCTGCTTTTCTATAGATTTTCATTTTATTGAAATGTGTGTATTTTCTCATTATGTTTCATTCACTGCTGAGGAGCCAGATATGTGCTATAATTTTCTTTTGTAAATACAGAAAATAAAGCATAGATAAGTAGATTGTTGGCTTGACTACACCCAAGCAAAGCCTGCAGAATTAAAAAGTATGTAGAGTCTGAAGTCTTATCTCCAGTAAATTTGAGTTAGCAGCCTCAGAGGCTAGTTTCACCCCTCTTCAATTAAGAAACACTGACTGATCACAGCCATAGTAACAGTCATAGCAATGCAAACTAAGTCTAAATGTTCTCCAGAAGGGATCTAAAGCTAAGTTGTGCTTTTTCAGTAGAATGGGCAGCAGCTGCTAGTTGTGGGGTGGTGGTTGGAAGCTGAGCAGTGTGCAAATTGTTTTTACCTAGGTAGGATTAATTAATAATTAATATTGTACAAATGCATATACTCTAATATTTGGTCTCAGATGCTAGACCTTACTAGCAGCATGAATTAATATCATTATGTTACTGGAAGTACTGCCTGTAAGTGATACAGCAGTTCTAACAGTTCAACAATTGCAAGAAAAGTGGGTAATTCAAGTTTATATTGGAATTATATCTGCTTCCTCAAACCTGTAGTGCTCCACCTGCATTGCAAAGCTGACCATCTGCCCAATTCCTTTGTTGAAAAGGCTGACTTCAGGAGTTGTTTCAGTTAGTTACACAGATTAACTGAGCAGATGGTTTCAGATAAACATCTGCCCAAGTGGTTAACATGTGCTAATCAGCCCAGCAGAGCCAAGAGTCATGTGCCTGCATCTTCTCCCATTCAGAGTGGCCAGAGCTCTGCTCCTCTTCGTGGTGCAACGACTGCAGTGCCCAAAACAGGTACCAACATAAACATTGATTTAGCAAGGCATTTAAGCAGGTGTTTAAGTATCACTGTAGCAATCAAGTTTGAACCTTGAATGAAGAGCCTTGTTCAATTAGAAGAATACAGGAATTTCCGTGAGAAATCAGATTAAACATTCAGTTAATCCAAGCCCACCAGAAACTGTGGTCAGACCAGAGGTTTACAGGGCAAGCAGAAGAACCCTGCAGCAGGCAGATGGAAATGCATGTGCTCCAGAGTGGTTTCAGTGCTGGGCTGTAAGATCAAAGACACTCTCCTATGCTTTTACTTTAGTTCCCAGTCTCCCTTTTCCAGGCTGATGACCATATTTTTGGTTTAGATGTTTTGGTGTATTGGGTCATAGGCTGGACTTGATGATCCTGGGGGTCTTTTCCAGTCTTGGTGATTCTGTGATTTCATACTTTTTCTCATGCAGCTCTTACTTGCCAATCTATGAAAATATCAGTCTCTCTTCCTGTGAGAGGTTTTGATCATTTGATCATTTCTCTAGCATAAATTTGCATCAGTCTTTGCAAAGTGGCTCACCATGGTCCTATGGTGTTCCCTGGGAGTCCTGTTTGGTGCCTGCTGTTTCGTTCCTGCTGGTAAGCAGAGAGGTCAGGGATTGCAATGGAATTTCCCAGCCTCTTTTTGTCACCGTGAGTCTTCTTATTGCTCTGAGCTTTGATCCTGAAAACTCTTTGGAGTTAAATATGTAAAGAGTTTTTGAGTATAGTATGCATTAGTGATAGGTGTAAATAGAAGGGTGCTGGGACCCTGGAACCCTGGGAAATAGAACCATAGAACAGTTACAGCTGGAAGAGACCTTGAAGATCATCGAGTGCAGCCTTTGTCCTAGCCCTATGAATCAATGAGTTTTGGCTTCACTGCTATAATTACTAGAATTACAGACAGATCAGCTCAAAAACCATGTACCATTTCAGTTCATTTTGTGTTGGTCTCAAAGTAAATGCTTGTGAGATGTTGAAAGGCATGGGCTGAAATGCTGAGTAGGGTTCCAGGCACATTGAGCTGATTTAACTTTGGGCAGCCTTAGTCTTAACTTCTCCTTCCCAACATCATATTCCTTCCTTCTTGTGGTAGAAGTAATTTTTGCATGTCTGCAATATGATCAGGCTCGTGAGATGATCCAGTTTGAAGAAAATAATTTTTTAAGTTATTTTTTTGAAACTGCCAAGGCCACTTGCAGGCCTATGAACAATTTACATCCTTTTTCTAAGATGAATGAGGTGTAAAAGCTTCATAAGCTTTGAATTCACGAGCCACAGAAGGACATGTCTCCTATCTCTTCCACTCAGCTGTGGGAAGAGCTAACCTTCTAAAATTCCCTGTTCTGCTTAGTACTATGTGTAATTAATTTTTTCTTCATGTAAAGAGCAGCACTGTATATGGGAGCCCTGGGAATACTGTATCTGCAGAGCAAACTCTTAAAGCCAGAATCAGGCTATAATGTTGGCAAAAGGCCACTAGAGCAGGAGAAGCAACAAACATATTTATAATAGGCATTTTGTCCATCAGAAGAATGTCAACAGACAAATTACTGTAACCTGCCTGAACCAGCTCAGCTCTCCTGCAAATGAAAGCCCAGATTGTATTGAGAGTGTTTGTTTTGTCATTTTTTAAATAAATGAAGAAATCAATGGTGTATTCATAGCAGCCAGTAGAGCAAGTAGTCATTTTAGATGGACAGCCCCAGAACCCTTACTGCTGGCACTAAGTGACTGCAGTTCTGGCTGGTATCAGCATTAATCCTACTTGGGTAAAAACAGATTTGCCTGAGTCACAGATTTCAGCTGTATCAGCTGCCATGCTTTCATCTACTAGTTTCAGGAATGTGGTTTCTGCACTGGATCCATCTGGATATTACACCCCTAAGACAGATCCAAGACAGATTGCTTGTCAGTATCTCCTTAGGGCTTGTCTTCACTTCTAAATTCTGCTTTTGCTATCTTTTTTCTTTCTTTCTTTTTTTTTTTTTAACCTTGGGGTAGCTGATGTATATCAACTGTCCAAAGATAAAAGGAAAGAACAGCAGTCACAAGAAGAATTGCAGTGGGACAAGGGAGAGATGCTGCCTGTGGGGTAGAGCCATTGTACAGTAGGACTTTGTAATCTTAGTGACACCTGAACACCATCTACCATGACATCTCATTCATGATGCCACACATGCTGGGTGAAACAATCTAGGGCTTGAGGCTGTACTATGTGCACAAGAAAGGAAACTTTTTAATCATCATTTTGGAGACCTGGCTTTTCCATTTTGAAGTGTAAAAAGCATAAAATTATTTCAGTCCTTTTCACATTGTTTCATGCACAGGTTAGTCTTTGTTTTCAACTACATCAAGGCTCTTACGTACTTTCATCTCCATCATTTTGTTGTACGTGAGCCCTTTCTACTGGCAGGTAGGTAGCTTATTGCAGTCAGTTATTTTCAAGGCAGTGCACTGGAGAGGAACACTGACTAGAACAGCATTGCTCAGCTATCCCAGAGCCCCAGACAGAATCCCAAAACACAGGGCAAATATAAAGGGCTAGTGGGGTCAAGCCACCAGGTCCATCAGAAAGCCCTGATACATCTGGCCATGTTCCATTAGCAAGACACAAAAAGAGGATATCCTATGAGTCTCTTATGTAGATATTTAGGTACTTTTCTGTTCAAATCATCTTTTCTCCTCATGGAAAATACTTGCCTCTCAGAAATCTAGGATTAATGCTAAAATTGTGGCTACTCACATTACAAGGCGAGGTCTTAAGGGTTTAGCCAAGAATATATGACAGTGACATACCTTTGTGTCTACATTTTGAACAGACACTGCCATGTCCAGGGAAGGTAGAAGGCGAAAGTATTAAATCTCCTTGGTTACATTAAATTAATCAAATTAACATATAAGGCAGGGAAGGAAAATTAAGTTCATGAAGCCGTCTTAAGCCATGATAACATTTTGCTTTCTCAGTGTATTGACACTGCCAGGAGATATATATCCCCATTCCCAATTTTTTCTGAGTCTCCATATTACCAGACAGTTTAGTAGCTGGCTTTTCAGCATGGGTGTTTGCAGATCCCTCTTTGAGTTCAGTTTCACTTTGCATGCAGTCTATGCCCTTCTCTTTCTCCTCAACAAGAAATGCAAATGCCAAAATACTGATGGTTTAAGATCTTGTGATCACCACTGGTTTTCGTGATTGGAGATCTAATATGAGACATGAGAAATCCCTAGGCATGGAAGGTGTATTCAGGGCTCTCCACAGATTTTTTTTGTCTGGAGATCTGAGATTGCTTAAATCATAGAATGGCCAGGTTGGAAGGGACCTTAGAGATCATCTAATTCCAAGCCCTCTGCCATGGGCAGGGATGCCACACACTAGACCAGGTTGCCCAGGGCCACATCCAGCCTGGCCTTGAACACTGCCAGGGATGGGGCATCCACAACCTCTCTGGGCAACCTGTGCCAGTGCCTAACCACTCTCTGGGTAAAGAACTTCCTTCTAATCTCCAGTCTAATTTTCCCCTCCTTCAGTTTATAACCATTCCCCTTGTCCTATTACAATCTGATTAGCTGAAAAGTCTGTCCCCTTCTATTTTATAATCCCCCTTTAGATACTGAAAGACAGCTATAAGATCCCCTTGAAGCCTTCTCTTTTCCAGGCTGAACAACCCCAACTCCTTCAACCTATCCTCATAGGGGAGGTTCTCTAGTCCTTTAATCATCTTTGTGGCTCTCCTCTGGACTCGTTGAAGTTCTTGTTGTTTCTGACTGTGAAGGTGACCTCGAAGCAGTCACTGCTCCTGACCTGCAGCCAGGTGAGTTTAAACAGTCCTAGTCAGAAGTGTGAGTTCTCTCTGAACTGTTCATTGTATATCCTCAAATAAATATTTACTTTGGGCTTGTTTTCTAATCTAGGGCTTTATGCTGAATAGTGCAGGTGCAGACTCTTGCTATTTTAAGACCACGACTATTATTTTCAAGATAAGCTACAGTTTTAGTGTCTTGCAATAATACTGAGGCTCCTAGACATGCAAGCAATTTCTAAAAGGAACCTTAGGCTTCTAAATCACTGAAATGTGTTTGAAGACTTAACATCTTTACAGAAAAGAAAACCATAATGATTAGACAGAATATACCCTGATACATAGGAAGTTATGAGTGGCTTTAAGGATTTAGCTTAAGGCAGTAGGCAGTTAACTGAAGCTAAATCAACACAGAGAATGTTATGTCCACTCAGATTACATAGTCTGACATCAGTTTCTATACAAATATGAGACTTATGTGCTTAATACCTTTATAGTTGTGTGAGTATAACTTTACACAAGGAACTGCTCTGAGAAATGTGAACACCTCTTTCAGTGACACCAGCCCCTGGATCATCACTGCTGTAATGACATACTGTGCCCTGGAAGACAATAATGTCATACTGTGCCCTGGAAGACAAGAAGCAAGGAAGCTTTTTGAAACTGCTGGTTTTGAAACAACCTGTATGGCAAGGCAGGGCTGAGAGCAGGGGACCTGGGAGCCTTGGAGGCTAACTCTGAGACACCCATTCAGCATTGCATCACTGACATAGAGCTATGGACAAGTTCTTGCATACTTTCCAGACTTGTTGGCTGGACTCTGAGCAAGCTGCACATCACCAGTGGATCCAACATTCATTTCATCAGAAGTGCACTGAAAATATTTTGGTGAAACATTTTGAGGTTCATGAGTATATATTGTCTAATAAAATCTTTTTACATTGGAGATTTCTGACTATTCTCAGCAGTTAAATTTTCACAACCACCTTCTGTTATGTTTACACAGTTTGTCCCAACATATTCAATTCACTTGACTCTGCTAGTGCTTGGAGATCACCTAAAAATTCATTTGCAAGGAAGAGGAACAACAAAAAATTAAAGGTAACCTTCAACAAGATTCTCATCTTTCTTTGCCTTTGATGTCTGAGTAGATAAAAGTATCTTGTCTATATGAATGACGCTGAGCTGAAGCAGATATTGTGTCACCTTCCAGAGATTTTATGGTTAATCCATATATGCTATTTCTCTTCTTATAATTCTTGTTAAGTTCTCTATCTTTAGACTTTTGCCTTCCCAGAACAAGTGTTCTCCTTTTCTGAATTCTGTCCATGTAGCATATAATGGTGAGGATACTATAATAATAGCATAATCTATAATAAGCATTTTATCAGTTACTATTTTATACTTATGGTATCATTTAATGTCTTTCCTGGTAAAAAAATAAGTATCATAATAATTGTGCTGAATCATCAGTAGTTCTTGAGAATGTGTAACCTAAATGGAGAGCTTATAAATGCATGTAGGTATTCATTTACTCACTGGATTCTGATTCAGCAGAAGTCTTAAGCACTTACCTAAATTCCTGTGCAGCAAAGCACTTAATTTTAGATTAACTCAAGGGTTTAAATACATTTCATTTCAAGAAAACACTTAAACTAAATATATCCATAATCAAACTGAATTACAATTCCACATTGACCAGGATAGCCAAATAGGTTTAAAAGTAATCATGAAAAAGTCATTTAGGCCATGTTTCCACCCAGAAATTTTACTGCTCCAACTATCTTATGAAGTGCAGATGAAGATATATCAACAGAGAAGTGTTTATATCAGAGCAGTTCACTACCATATGAAAAGGAGAACATTGTATGTCCTTTTTTTTTTGGTTGCATTTTTCCTATAGGTTTCAGCTATGTAGTTGTGCTGGTAAAAGTCATGCCTTGGACCAAAATATTATATTAATACTAAGTAGTCCACACTGGAAATGACAGAGAAATGAATAACCTCATCTGTCAAAGACATCATGAAGTTGTGAAGATAGAGCTGGATGGAAAAATACTTGCTGTGCCTGAAAAAATGTTCCTACTTCTTAGCTATCCAAAGGGTTCCCAAATGATTAGGCTTTTTTTTTTTTGTAAACATAAATGCAATCTATTGCTCTAACAATATAAAATACATATGAAGATAGTAAAGACTGAAATAGAGGGCTAAAAGAAGATACATATTTATAGCTTTACCTATATTGTCATTTGCATTGGTTCCTGTTTCCATTCACATATGGCAAATAGCATAAACGTTAGCCAATAAGTGGAGAAATGAAACAGGAGCACACCAGTAGGAAGCAGCACTATAACAAAGCAACCTCATATGAGAAAGTTATATTCCAGCAGTAGGTAAAAACAAGGGCAGATAACAGCAGCCAAAACCCAGCAGAGGACAGAGAGTACCCATAACTGCACGTCTACTGCAATCATCAGTGGACAGGATTAATATTCTTTTTGACACTTTCTTTTTTAGGGTTGAAATTTTTGAGTGAAGTAACATACTCTGACCTTAAGCTGATTTACAAAGGGGAAATAATAGTTTTTTCTAGTTCTCATGAAGTTCTGAAACTGAAAGATACTGGCAATGCTAATTTTTTTAAGACTGGTTTACCTACAGGACTCTCTGGGGATCTTGGATATTTTATACTGACCTTTTTGGGTTTGTTTATTTGAATGACTAACATCAGTCTCTGATTAAATATTGTGAGAGAATAGGAAGGAAGGAAACATAAAGTCTTGAGCAAAGACTTTTTGCCTCCTAACTCTTTCTATAGGGCATTAGAATTGGAAATTTGCAAACTAGAAAATGAGTTTTAAGTAGGCAGAACAGAATCCCCCTCATCTCAGTTAATGAGCATCTATTTTTTTTCTAGGTGGTTAATGTACCAGTGTCTGCTTACTGCTATAATACTTTTTCTTTCCTGATAAACATATGATCAAGGTAAAGAATCCATGAATTCAGAGGTATCATAGAATGAATCATAAAATGGCCTGAGTTGGAAGGGACCTTAAAGATCATCTAGTTCCAAGCCCCTTGCCATAGGCAGGAATGCCACCCATTAGACCAGGTTGCCTAGGGCCACATCCAACCTGGCCTTGAACACTGCCAGGGATAAAGCATCCATGATTTCTCTGGGCAACCTGTTCCAGTGCCTTACTGTCCTCTGAGTAAAGAATTTTTTTTCTAACATCCAATCTAAAGCTCTCCTCTTTCAGCTTGAAACCATTCCCCCCTGTCCTACTGCCTTCTGACTGGGTGAAGAGTCTCTCTCCCTCCTTTTTATAAGCCCCCTTTAGGTATTGGAATGCCAGTATGAGGTCTCCCCAAAGCTTTCTCTTCTCTGGGCTGAACAACCCCAACTCTCCCAGCCTGCCCTCATAGGGGAGACGTTCCAGCCCTCTGATCATCTTTGTGGCCCTCTTCTGCACCTGCTCTGAAAGGTCCACATCTTTCTTATGCTGAGGGCCCCAGAGCTGGATGCAGTACTCCAGCATCCAGAATATTCCATATCCTTTTGTTCATTTTTCTAACAGGAAAAAGTATTGAAATCTTTTCTGTGTTATGACTGAAGAAGAGCATTGCAGGTTTGGGTTGTTTTTTGTTTGGTTTTTGTTGCTACACAAAGTTTTCTGGGAATCTTTGAGATTAAGATTTTAAAGGTAATAGAATTTGATCAGTATGAGGAAGATGTTCCTGGAGAATTAGTCAAGTGATTTGATAAATTCACAGAATCACAGAATGGGCAGGTTGGAAGGGACCCTAAAGATCATCTAGTTCCAACCTCCCCGCACTGAGCAGGGATGCCAGTCACTAGACCAGGTCACNTAACATCTTACGTTAATTAATGTCCTTTTATCTGACAGGGAATACTCAACTATATAAATTTATAAGCTTACAATATAAACTATGCCTATAGTATATAGTTTTATGGCATATAGGCAAAGCCACATTTATAACTTCCAAGTAGCAGCTCTCCAGTTCCTAAGAGGAATTGGAAAGTCTAGATGTGCCATTACCACTACCCAAATTTTAATCTGATCACTAAACATGAAATGTAGGATGACTTCTAAAATTACCTCTCTTGGAATTCTCAGCCATATAGAAACTAAAATCATACCAGGAAACTGTTTGTAAACATGTTAGTAAGAAGTGTTATTTTTTTTTAACATATGAGTATCTGGAAGATATTTCTGTTTCCATGAGAAATCAATGAGAGTTGAATTTCCTAAGGTCAGGTGAACTATTGGTCATTGTAATCACCCAGTTTTATCCTGGACTGATCATGCAAAAATATTTATGTTTTTTATTGTACTACAGAAACTGATAGTACTGACAGAAAGTTGTCAGACTCAAACCATAAGCTATCTTATTTTCCTACATTCATCTGCGAAGCTCAGAACTATGTGTTTGTCTGTTCTCTAAAGAAAAAAAAGGCTTAAAAAAGCCTGGTGCCAGAAACCCAACACTCAAGGAACCCTTTGCTAACAACTTGGTGCCAAGAAGTGGCCATTGGGACTGGTGACACACTTCCTTTCTGAGCACTGACAACATGGAAGCTGAATAGCACATTGCATAACCTGAAGATTCGCATTCCAAAAAATTAAAGTAAGATGAGCAAACTGAAATCCAGACACTGAGAGTATGAAATCAGCTATCCTCAGAGGCCACTACAGTTTGAAAAAACTGCCAGTCTTGATGTCCCACTCACTTTCCCAAAACAACTGCCTTGTGTAGAGCTCCACAGTCCCATTTTCAGTTGGCTCCAGAAGTTAACACAGCTAGATATGTTCTGTGCATCTTTATCTATCTATCTATATGAAAATATGCAGGGTTATAATTTCATGTGATAAAATCCCATGATGGGAAATGAATGCTAGAGAACAGTTTTCAGATTCCCCTCTTAACTATCCATAACACACCTATGAACCCACCTGTGAATGCAAAATTCATTTACACATGGAAATCACATAACTGATTGAACAGTTTCCAGACTGTGCTCAGGTGGGAAATTATTTTAACATCTACTTCAAATTGTGTGGATGCAGTGTAGGCATTCTACTGAGTTTATGACTAGTATCTGGGGACACCTATGAAAGGGAAAAATAATCTGGAAGGAACATACTTAACTTGATTACTTTGAGCCTAAGCATTTAAGCAGCCTTTGAACTTGAGTTGAGATGGTTCCAGAACCTTCTCTACGACAAGCAGCTCTGACTGCAGGTTCAGGATTGGCATATCTTCCTTATCAAAGGAACATATTGTACAAGTAAAAGGATATTATGCTGGATCTGGAAAATATTTTACAAGTATGTAGTCAGTGTGTGTTTAGATACTTAAATACTGCATGCACTACTTTCAGACAGTATTGTATATTTAGGGCATGCCCCTGACTCAGGAGGCTGCATATGTCAGGGTTTGTTTTACAGTTTTTGATGTTTCTGCTCACCTCTATCGTGTCTAACTGTTCCTCTCCCTTTACATATCCACTGGCAGTGTGCTTCTTCTAAGAGAGTATAGAGAGTCCATCTCTGTGCAAAGAAAGGAAAAGTGTTGTTTGGTTTGGTTTGTTGTCTCTGTGGGGTTTTTTTTTTTTAAAAAAGCTTATTGTTTCTCCTCATATGCTGGGCCTTGAGAGGGGAATGTACATTCTGAAGTGACTAGTGCCCTTCAAATTCTTATCTAAAGGAATCCCACAGGAAACCTTGGAGCTCTCACAAGAAGTTGGACTCTCTGTTATTTATCGGATTTACAAGGACACTAGTCTTTGGCTATTAAGCCCTCTTGGAGCCACCAACTATCCTTTCCCCTTCTTCCTTTTAACAGTAGAGGTAAACATTGACCTAAGTTTGCTTTGTGCTATCAATCTGTAGTACAAAGAGGTTAACTATAAATACTGGCAAGATCTTAGCTTCGTATTAGCCCTGAAGCACTGACATCAGCGCCTGGTTATGTCAAGTTACAGGCTCTCTAGCAACTGACAACAAACATTTGGACCCAGCCTTTAACTGGGTGGGGAAGCTGTAAGAGCATCTTTCTCACAGTAGCCAGTGGTCTTCTATCATTTTCCTGATTTGTTAGTCAGAGCCTTAATGGATGCATATCTCTCAACATCTTCTTAGTTACAAAGTTCTCAGCATTAATTTTTTTCTCCGCTGTGAAAAGGACCATATGTTTCCTCTATGGCTGATTCTTGTGACAAGCCAGAAACTGAAGCAACCTCTCAAATAACAATCCAGAGGCTTATTATAAAAATATCTTTTAAAGCATATTTCAGTTGTGTCATTTTAATTATATGCATATTAAGTCCTGCACAAACATCCAATGCTTGAGAAAGTTAAAAGTGATGGCTTGACAGATGCAGTCTATTCTAATATCTGAGGAGCAACTGAGCTCAGAAACTGTTTCTAGAGAATGATAATATAGTTTGGGCTTTTCTGAGTGGAGACATTAGTATGTCTCTGTGAGAGAACCAGGTAAGCATTCAAGAGGAAGGCAAATAAAAAAGTCTCAAAAATAACATTATGTAGAGCCATGACAATGTGTAACCTGATGTCATGTTGGTCAGGTAAATTAGTGAGAGTGATGGTAACAGAGAATATTTTCCAGCAGGAATAGGAGGCAAAACTCTCATGTTCTAGTTCTGATGGATTCCCTGGCCCTGTTCCTGCAGTCCTTTTCTTGCTTCCCTTTCCCTGTCTGTTTTTGTTTTACTGTTGTTGGTTTGGGGTTTTTTTTTCAGTTTTGTGACCTATGGTAATTCACACAACCACATCAGAGCTGCCTATAAAAACACATTCCCACAACTCAAAGCTGTAGTCAGTGCCAAATAAAGCTAAATAATGCTTAATTTCGGACCATTAGATAAAAGGTATAAAATCACCATATTTTATTATTACATTAATTGAAAGAGCTTCTGATGGTATATTTTTGGGCTAAATCCTGTTCTGTTTGCAACTCAGAGAAGGGTAAAAGCTTTTTAAGCCCATGATCTTTTTGTACTATTTCCAACTTGCTGAAATATGTTCTGTCCACAGCTGAAGAGTTCCTGATGAATCCAGTCTGCTTTAACCTAGAAGTGCTTGAGTTTATGATGTGGTTATCTGTTTAAATGTGCAGACCTACATGGTTAAAGTTCACTGTTTTAAGCAGTATATCTTCACACATACTTGTCCCCAGCTTTCTTAAGCATATTGTTTAAAGCATTTTAAACAAGGAAATTATTACAGCCACTGCACTTACAACTCATTTTTCTACATTTTTACCTCAAGTGATATCTTGCACACACCATTCTATAATAAACAATCCACAACAGAGGTTAAGTGAGTTGACAACAGAGATGGGTCTGCTCCAAAGTCTTAGTTTTGATTGCATCTTAGCTTCAGCAAGTTTGAAGTGAAATATAGTGCAATGAAACTCAGCCCTTTCTCAAATCGTTTTTTCCCTGACTTCATGGGCTCCTTTAATTTTCTATAATAGAAATAAGTCCTCACCTGGGGCATTCACATTTACTTCTCTGAAACACAAATTTAAATTGAAGCTGGGACAGGGAGGAGCATTCTGCTAGCACAGAAAAGAGAGCTGTTGATTCAAAAACAGAACTGGTGGTTCCTCTTTTTCTTGCTGGTTGTAAGGGGCACTGTTCCTCTCATTGCCTCTTCTTCCTTCATCTGACACCATGAGGTTTCGTTTCCTCTTCCACACTTCTGCAATTTCTGACACCCTTCTAAGAGCACAGAAAGCCACAGTTTCTGTGTTTGAATAGAAGTGCTTTTCAATACTTTGGCTCTGAAACACAGAAACCCAAAGAACTCATGTATTCTCCAACCTCCTTGCTACATATATAAATAATTATTATTTAACATACACTAATCCCTTGATAATTTCAGTGTTTTTCTAGGGAAAAGGGAACAATATTTGCTTTATGAGGAAGCTACAAAGAGCTTAGTAACCTGTATGGTAAGAGATTCTCATGAAAAGAGCCTCTTCAGCCTAGTATAACAAAATAATCTTTCAGCAATAAGATACAAGGCACAGCATTTTCAGGAGATTAAAGAAGGCCTTCTGCTGATCTGGTAAAAAGAAACTGAAAGCTGACAGGTTACAGTGATTTGGCAAGCCAAAGAATATCCAAAAAACCATGTGGTTCACTCTATGAAATGCCTCCATTTTTAAAATGAAAACTCAGTGTTTTGGTCATTACTTCTGTGGTTGTGACGGCAGTGACATGATCCATTGGTAGATGAGAAGAGGAGGCCTGCTGAGCCTGAGGCATTTTGATTGAAATTCACTCTGCTGCTGCTCCTCTGCTGCACCCCTCCCTCCTAGTAGCACCCCACAAGGTAAGAGCTGTTGCCAGCGCTGTGGCTGCAGAGAGGAAGCACTCAAGCCTGGAGCTGGAGCAGGTGGAGGAGACCCTGCAGGGGCCCACATTCAAAGCAACCTTGTTAAGCAGCACGTGTCTGCCAGCAGTGGCATGCCCTGTGCATCTCCTACATGCATGATCTGACATGCCCCATCAGGTCATGTATAGGAGCTGAGATGTGGGCATGCATTCTCAAGCGATGATTCCCTCTGACCTCCTCCCCTCTCACGTGATGCAATTAGCCGGGAGCCTTGCTGCTCAGCCTTTTGACAGTTCAGAGGTCTGCAAAGGGTTCAGCCAGGCTCATTTTGTATTAAGGCTGAAATACAGCTAGAAAGACAAAAAAAGACCAGCTTGTCTATAAGACCTGGAGGATTTTAGAGGTATGGAAGGCATAAGCAGGATTTCTTTCAATAGATAAAATAGGTTCCTTTCCAGACCAACAGGAGTGGAAAAATCTGAAATAGTGAATGGGCTGTTTGTTTTTCAGTGAGGTGCTTGTTGATTTTCGCTTATCCTATTCCAAGACATTTTTGGAGAAATGTATTTGCTTCAGCCTTGAGCCATGTCATCACAGCCCTTTTGCAGCAGGGTGGAAGAGCAGACCAGTGCTCTGTAGGCACCATATATGACACAACCCTTTGTTAACTGTCACTGCATATAGGAGACACTCAAGCAGGAAGATTTCTGAGTAGAAACTGCACTGTCCAAACATGAACAGTGCATGGACGTGGACCACTCAAACAGGGCAGTGTGATGGTGTAAAAACTTTACCCTACCATAGTAGTTATAACATTCATTCTTTGTTTTCATTGTTCAGTAAGCACAAGTACTTCAGTTGTCCTCTTTCCAGACTGAGCAGAAGAAAAACTGAAGGTCTCCACTCCTCCCAAATAATCTTTAGTTCTTTTTAATCAAAATCTTTCATGTGGAAAACTGTAGTAGAAGAGTTATAGTCACCTGAGGATTAAGCAGAGTGCCAGTGCTGTATAAACTCTATCACAGCCCTACATGCAGGGCTGAAATTCACTCGGTATTGTGCTGTGCACAGTCCTCCGGTGAGAAGTCAATACAAGGAATAAAGAATATACCAGCATTACTCTTCTTATCCTATCTATGTGTGTGTACTGGTTCCACTATCTTCCCTGTTGGCCCAACAAGTATTGATATTAGAGCAGAGGCAGCTTATCCAGCTAGAAGACAAGTTGGCTGCAGGACTAGCCATACTGTGAGAAAAAACAGAATATGAGAAACTGTCAGAGTTCAATGGGAATAAGTTGTGTGTCTAAAACTCCTCCCAGAAGAACAATAAATCTTTCTAGTTTGGAGAACTCTTTAGTATAGAGGACTTTATAGCTCAGCTTTGTGAATGTAACTGTTTCAGCTGAGGGCTTTGAATGTTGCAGGTGGCCTGTGTTGGTTTCAGTGGTTTTTCACAGATGCCTAAAAGAGGATTTGTGAGTTTTGATAGATTGAATAGAAGTGGCCTCTCATATGTGAGGTAGTACTGTTACAGAAAGATACGACTTTTTTTGTCCTGCATTCTAGTTCATGTGTAATCTCCCACTCTCATTTTTTCTTTATTAACATGTAATTTGAATAGATTTAAGAAATACAGATATGCTGGGAGCAGAGAAAGATACACTTTTTCCTCTGTGACCGCATAAAGTCTGCCTTTCTGTAGAGCTTAGTTTAAAAGTTGGATCAGGTGTGCTGGAATCTCTTCTCCTACCCAGTCTGTTTAAAACCAAGCATAAATGGTGTAAAGAGACTGACCAAATAAGGCAGAGAACTGGATATGCAGCTTTGAAGTTAGTTCAGGAGAATATCACAGTCATTTTTTCCATTGTTGTTTGAAAGCCTTCATTACTGCATGGTACGGTGTATTCTTTGGAAAAGAAGAGGAGTGCATATGGGGGAACAGCTTGGACAGTGTTATAGTCTAAAGTTATTTGCTATTCACCCTGCAAGGTACAACTGAAAGCATAATTCACTCCAGTGACTAACTGAAAGGTGCATATCGCTTCTGTATGCATTGGCAAAGTGTCAAGCTGCTAGTCTGAGCTCTTCCTTACCCCTGCACCCTGGACCTAATGTGGGGTGCTCAACTGTTGTGAAAAGCCTGTGTGGAACTGCAAAGGTCACACATAGAAAAGACCAAGAGGTTATTTGATCTGTCTCCTTAGCAGTGCCAGACTGCACCTTTTGTATTATTCGAGGCGTTTTTATTATTCTTTTCTTTCTCTCTCTGCCATTGTTTGGTTGTATGAAATCCTGCTCTCCACAAAGGACTGAATTCAGTCTTTATGTTCAAACCATGACCAATGTAACAGTATTAGATTTCTGATATGGAAAACTGCCAAACTCAGAGACATTCTCCACAAAGTGGAGACCTAAAAGAAAGAAAATATTCAGATTTGAACTGGATCTTAAAACTTGAGATCTCTGTTTAGAAACAGATATGAGTTTGCATCAAGATTAAATGGAGAAAAAAACATCTTAGTTTAATCACTCCAGATATGAAAGCCAACTTTTTTCTGGAATACAAAAATGATAGCTCTAATACATGTTCAATGTGTGGCCCTGTTGCCTATAATATGTTCAACAAAGACCTGCAATGGCAGCCAGTCTGCAAACCCCTTCCTGTGGGTTCCAGTGCCACCCTTTCTTACAGTGCTCAATTTACTGCAGTACCAGTCTTCCCACTGTCTTGCCAGTGAAGGACCACACCAGCTTTTCCCACTTCTCTGTTTGTGACATTAGGTATCAAAATCCCCTCCCTGCATTACCTACGAGCCCCAGTAATGTCCTTCCCACACTGCTCTGTTAAAAGGTGCCAGATTTCCACATCATGTTAATGAATATTCCAGTTGTAATCTTTCCATGTTGCTCTCCAAGCAGATTTAGATGACAGCATTGTAGCATGCCCTACAAGCAATCTATCTATAAGGAAGGGCAAAGGAATTTAATCTTTCCACATTTCATACAAGGCACCCAAACTCTCCAATAGAAAGCTGCAAAATAAAACACTTCCCACTGCTGAGAATAATTATTTGTTAGTTAATATACAGTTGTGTAACTAGGGCCTTTCCCAGCATTAGAAGGATGTTTGAGAGGCAGGTCTTCAGCTGATACATGTAGGTTTAATGATCTTGTCCCAAGTGCTTGTAGAAGACTAATGTTGAGACAAGCCCAGAACTAAATGAGGCCTTGTTTATTAAGGAAGGCTGTCGTATTTGCACTAGACAGCACAGCAGAAGAAAGATGTTTCTGACAGTTTTTATTTGTCTGGATTAGACATTGCTTATTTGTCATGTTTTAATAGCTTTGTGTTAATTATCAGTTCCTTTAGTCAAAAGGAAAGTTGCATTGTTGTATGTTTATAATAGACACATTGAAATAACATACAACAGAGTTAACGTCAATTGGCAGCTTCTGGCCACTTCTGTTCAGTGAAAGCAACTCAGATTCTTCAACCTAGCTAAGGAAAATGATGTTTTTGATAGGGCAGAGGCAGATATCATGTGGTCTGTTGTGGATGTAGTACAATAACTTCAGCAATGCAGCCCAATCCTGTCCATGTGCTTGTGACACAGTGGCAGTAATGCAAGCTGGTAAGCTCCACACTACTTCTAGACTTATCTTGGAAGTGAGAGAGTGGAGGGGTGAGGAGGTGTAGTTTCTGCAGGACATGTCCTTGTGCTCAAATATGGGCTGCGGGAATCAGATCTCTTAGGAAAATTAAGGGCTGCAGGCTTCTTGGCATATTACCAGGGCAACTTTAACTCAGGCAAAATGTTGCTGCTCCTCTCTGTGAAAATTTCATCACAAAAGATGATGATGTAAATTGCTTTATAGGATCACAGATGCACCTTTTATTAACTCTGATTGTCACTGAATTGCAAAAGATTGGGGTGAGAGTAGGGAGTGAAGCAAGGGTAGAGGATGAGGCGGGTGTTAGAGCCAGGCTCTACAGCCCAGGGAATCTTTATTGTTACAAGTCTCCCCAGTCAGTGAGAGTTCTCGAGCAAAGGCTACTTACCTGAATGTTTGCAGATTGCTCTCATTATTTACATATGCTTCCCAAAGATTTAAAAAAAATAAATCTTAAATACATGCAAGGAAATCATTGAATTTTCTGTCCTGACTGAAGCAATGTCACCTGCAGAGTTCACCCATCTCCTTACTGACTCAATCTTTTAAACTACTCCGTTTAGTTTTTATTTCCTCCTCCTCCCTTTTTGTCCTCTCTGTCAAAAGAAGTAACTAATATTCAAAGCAAATGAATTGTGAAACCTCTAACAGCCTTCTAGCCATTAGTTTCTACAAACCATGCTGTCAATGAAGTACTCACTGGGACCTCTGACTGGCTCAGATGGTCCTCCTGAGTGAAAGAAGCAGGTAGGGATGTTCCCCTCTGTTTCGATGCCCTTAGAGAGCATCACATCACTTCATCTTGATTAATTCAGTGATAAATAGAATTGTGAGCAATTAGAATCTGCTCCCATTCACTCACTGCTTCCTCAGTTTTCCTGGGCTTTGTTCCAATTCTGAGACCAATAGGCCATTGGACAGAATGAAGAACAAGAGCACTGCTGAGGTACTACACAATACAAAGGAAAACTCCAGCATCTGATTTGCTTTACGGCCTCAGTCCTGGGTTATCTTGCAATTGTCACCCTCCACACACATCTCTGAACAGCCATTGAGAGACAAGAGGATGGTGCTTACTATGAGAGTAGGACCAGCAGAAGTTATAACTTGCAGGCAGATTTTATGATTACAGCAGTGACAACAGTCTAGCTCTTGGCCAAAGCACTAGACCAGGTGGATTTTTTCCCGATGTTCTAATTGACTCATTTTTGTGGCAGGTTGCCTCCCTAGAAACATACCTGCTAGTGACCTGGATTTGCTTGGTACTTCTACACTGGATTTTGGCATGAGAGATGTACCATTGGAAGGTAACAAACACTGAAATTCAAGTTCACTCCCAACTTTCTTAATATCTGTCCTGATAATGGTCTAGGAGGGTAGACAAACTGTAAGTTAAAAGCCTCTATTAGCTTGTAAGCACTTAATTTGCAGGACAGCTGTAAGTGTTACCACTCAGTCTTTGCTGTCTTCTTTCCCAATACCACACACCACAGAGGGCCACATGACAGGTGAAGGGGCTGTGGAGGTGGACTGTGCCAGGCACTCCTGTCTTCTTACAAAACTCTTTCAAGAACAAAAGGAAGATGCACACACACAGAGACAGCATGGGCCATGACTCTTCTTTGATTCCAGGACACCAAGTCCAAAAGCAACTAGTATACATAGCAAGACATTCTTTAAAATTCACACCCTTTATGTAACTAAATCTTTTGCTTGCTTACTTGAATTTCCCCCCACACACATATAAGACCCAAGCTAACCTTGCAAGCTCTTGCTGCAGGATTTAGAACAGGAGAATAGATGATAAGAATATGATCCTTTTCAATGGTTTTAGGGTATATAGCTGTCCTCATTTATTATCCATAAGACAGTAGTCACCTAAGAGGGAAAAAAAATTAACGTTCTCTCTGCCTTTCCTCTTCCAAAATTCATGTAATGGATTTGTTTCTGTAAAGGAAAGAGGTAGGTGGGAAAAACTCTTCATGCATGTTGATTAATAAAACGTGAGCACTAGATGCTGGGCATGGAAGATGCGGATGTAGGAGCTGCTCGGTCACACACAAGCCTTCTGTTGCACAACCTGGCACACAGACATGGAGCTGCGCAATCCAACTATGAGACAGGGAGGCCAACAGCTCCTTAAATCCTCCTCTCTAATCTCCTGTTGCATTCAGGCAGATGCTGTAACACTGGAGAAGGCTTCTGCACTGCATGACAAGAGATTGATAGAAGTTAAACTGGTTTGGGCAACAAGTCTCAGTACAATGTGCAGACATTCATCCATATTACTATAAACAAATAGATATTACCTCCTTCTCGATACCAAAATAAGACTTGACAGTGATGTATTTCATAAATATCAGCTTGTTGCATTATTTACTGACCCTGTTACTATCATGATCATCTAGCCTTGAGCATGCTCTCTAGAACAGTAATGTGCTCCAGGTATCATGATGGTAAAACTCAGTCCGGAATCAACATTGTCCGAGTCTGGATTTTTTGCACGGCTGCACACTTGACTGTCTAGATCACTGACATGAATGTTACTATGGAAGGCTCTCATAACTGTTTGGTACTACCAGTGTTTGTCTGCAAGACTGAGGCCACAGTAAAGCAGAAAGAGAAGGCCAGAGTCTTTCTTTTTATACTGTTTTGGAGGAAACCAGCTTTCATCATCCAGTTCTGAAGATCCAGTTAGTGCTGTGGATGGCTGAGGAACAAGGCAGTCAAGGAAATACACACTGAAAAAATGTTGAAATACCTGGACTTCCTGATTAAGACATTTCTCCTGAACACTGCAGGTGTATCTCAGTGGAAAACAGATGATCCAAATGCATGTTTTTCCTTGAACATATTACAGCCATTCCACACAGGTACTGTACTCATCACCAGTTATTCATTAAGCAGCATGACTAACATCTGTCATGTGGTGTTTGTTCACTCATTATCTGTCCATGGGTGAAGTCTGTTGCAGTGGTATGCAGGTTGTTTTAGTAAAAGTTTTTATTCTTTTATTGTTATTATTTAGCATGTTTTACTGTACATTCAGGGCACAAAATGTTTGTATGTTAATATTTAGGCCAATAGGTGTGAACAACCCCATGGAGAATTTTTGAGCATTCTACAAATGTCTCATATTAAGTTCTGCATCATCTGCAGACCAGCATTACCCTTTCTGTACGCACCGCACTGTACCAGAGAAGCCAAACTGCTTGTCACAATAGTATAGCCCTCAATTTACTTAAAACTATACATGCCTAGATATGTAACACTTGAAAGCAATGACAGTAGTATCCAAATTTCAGTGGATAAAGAAAAGTGAAAGATGCAGAATTGACAGGCATTGTTAAGAACAGAGCCATCAACCAGCCAGAAATAGACTTCCAAGTAAAAAATGGCAGAGGCTTGAAGGGAGGCTCATAGTTCATACTCAGTACAACATGTAGTCTTTGCCACTACATGACTGGTTTCCTTTGCCCAAATAATGTCTTTTTTTTGCTCCACCTAAAACGTTTTCTGACATTTATTCATTCATTTCAGGCTGTTCTAGGAAACATCTGTACAGCAAATGTGTCTTAGACACATATCTTGGATGAAAGAGATATCCTTTTGGACTGGACAGCCTGAAATAATGAGCTATGCAAATAATACAAATGATTGATACTTGTGGTATTGCTCACCACAGTCTATCTGCTGTTTCTGCCCTGATTTTTTAATGAGATTTAAAAGCCTTTGAATGAATAACCCCAGCCCTTTCATTAACTTAGCTAGCATGAAAAGCTGTGGGGCCTATGTGGCAGGTGCTGCGGGTTAACAATAGCGGTACTGTTTAATCCAAAGGAAACAGAGAGTAGAAGGGTAGAAAAGGGTTATGAATAAAAGGATATGGGATCTTCTATGTGGTCAGGAGAGGCTTTTTAGATCAGGAGGTGTGAAGAGAGACCAGCTGTAGAAAGCAATCCTTCTTGCCACACTCACTTAGTGGCATGAAATTATGCCTTGTAATTTGTTCTGCAGTAGATGAAGGAATCTAAGTGAAATACCTAAATGCAAGGAGTTTTTTGATACTCAGAGGATCACCTCTACTGGTAGGCTATGGTTCCTGAGGGAATAAACTGTTCTTCTGGGTGGTGTTCCTTAGCAGGCTCACCTCTTTGACACTTGGAGAAACACAAGGAGACTATCTAACAAGCGCAACAGCATTTCAACACAGGGAGAAATGGTATGTGATTTTCAGGTTTGTTTGTTTTTAAACACTGACTGACTTAGTTACTGAAAGTGCTAATTATGCAATCAGTGATTGGGAGTTTAGAGTGGCAAGTAGAAACATTGAATCAAAATTGCAAACAAACTTTCTGTAAAATGCCTGAAAGTGGTTTTGCTCTCATCTGTGTTTTATAATTGCAGTAGGTTCAGGGTCATTTGTGTCATTCCTTGTGCTTTTAAGATAGTGTTTCAATGGTATAAATGGGCTTTCAGAGACTTAGAGACAGATGGAGAAGAGTACAGTTTCAAAATTTAATCAAATACCTTCAAGTTACAAAGCACAGATGTTCAGGGTCAGGAACACACAAGTGTAATATTGCTATAACATGTCAGGCTACTGATGCCACAGTTGGAATAATCTAATCATTTGCAGGTGACTCAAAAGAAGCTGCAAGAGCACTAAAAGCAAAGTTATGTCATAATTTGTCTATGAGAAGAGTTCTTCCTCAATACTTTCAGTCATTTGCCATAAATGTTTACGTACTTTACAGTTTTTAATGTTAAGTTAGTTAGTGAGGCAATGATGGATGCTCATGTTATGTGGCC
Source organism: Bucco capensis (assembly GCA_013396975.1). Classification (NCBI taxonomy): domain Eukaryota; kingdom Metazoa; phylum Chordata; class Aves; order Piciformes; family Bucconidae; genus Bucco; species Bucco capensis. The sequence goes on from VWZO01010062.1 coordinate 44,520, forward strand.
AATGGCTTTTCAAGTTTTGCAAAGGTCTTGGGCCAAGTGATAATACCTGGGAATAATTTTCATGTGGCAATTATACATCATGAAATCCTTTTCCTTTTAATTAAAAGTTCTGCCTTACATCTTCATAAAACATCTCCTATTTTTGCCTTAATATAAAAAAGTTAACTATAGTCTATGACACTCATTTTTAAAATATTTATTGTGATGTCTTTCAACTGACATATAAAAGCTTTCTTCTTTTTCACTACTACAGTTTGGCATTCCTTTTCTCTTCTTAATGTTTCCTTTATGTAGCTGGGGAATCCCATGCAAGGACAGTGATGCTGATCACTTAACATGCTTGCGGATTTTGTGGTTTCTCCAGTCCTGCTTTTAGGCTGCCAGGAGCCTCTTGCAGATGTGTTTTCACTGAGCACTATACAGGTTAGTAGGAAAGACTGCTTTAGGACCATGTAATTTTCTGTGGGCAATCTCACAAGAGTATCCATTGGGCATGATTCAGAGTTCTACAGATAGGTGTCTCTGGATACCTTCTAACCAAGGCACTTTCCTTTGCCTTCCACATGCTCTCCTTTTTCCTTTTCTCCTTTTTGCAAGGGTGGTGGAACACTGGAACAGGTTGCCCAGGGAGGTGGTTGAGGCCCCATCCCTGGAGGCATTCAAGGTGAGGTTGACAGGGCTCTGGGCAACCTGATCTAGTTGGGGATGTCCCTGTCCAGTGCAGGGGGGTTGGACTAGATGAGCTCCAGAGGTCCCTTCCAACCCAAACCATTCTAGGATTCTATATTCTGTTGCGTATTTTTTACTTGTTTCCTTCTCTCTCCCTCTTCCCATTTCAACTGTCTGCATGACAAATTTCAGTTGGCTTATCTCAGCCTTTTGGTGTGTAGACTCCAGCTGACACACCTATACATCCCAAAATACTTAGTCCTAATGCAGTTGAGATGGACAACTCTGTATTTTTAGTGTTTTCTTCCTGCTGGGGTGAGGGCAGCTGGAGAAGGCAGAAAATAAGTTACCCTCACAAAAGCAGTATTTGTAGGACAAACTGTATCCATACCACAAGTGCTTTACTAGCGTGCATAATGCATCACTATACCCTCTCACCGCCATGCTCTTTCCCTGATCCATTTAACCCCATTTCTAGCCCTGGTCATTCCAAACAGTTGGGTTTGCCTCCCTTATGCCTTGAAATGTGAACATAAAGAAGTGTGCACTCGTGCACGGCTGTAAGCATGCTGCTCCTGGGAAGGGCTTCACGAACAGGGCGAGCCTCAAGAGAGCTCCAGCCCAGACAGGGTTTCGAGCATCTTGTGGAAAATCACTAGCTGAAGTCTCTCCCTCATTGCCAAATTCAGAGAGACACACATGGCCGCCCACAGGAACGTTTATTGAACATACAAAATGCATGAAGAAAGAGAGATACAGCTACAGCTGTGAAGGATCTATATTGCACACGTATCGAGAACACCTCGGAGAAGGGGTGAAACATGCTGGCAGCCCCCCTTTCTTCTCTCCTCAGAGCTCACGCTTGCCGTTGCCCTCGCACTTTGCTGGATCCAGGAAAGTCACAGCTCTCATTCCACAGCCTTGCAGTGTTGAGATCGAGAAACTCTGCTGAACCTGGCAGCATGCGGGAAGAAGTAAAATAAAGTTGAAGGACATCACCCCTTCTTCCCTTGACTCAAGACAAAATGCAGAGGGGAAAACACGGCTGCGGGTGCTGGGACCATCCCTGCTCAAGTGGGAAGGTGCCTCGGGCCGCGCTCACCTCAGCGGCCCCCACACCCACTCCCAACAACTGTGCGGTCTGGGTGGGAGAGGAGAGAAGCTGAGGGAGGAGAGGTCGCGACCTCCCTCCCCGGCGGCCCCTCACGGGCGGGCGATGGCCAGAGCCAACTACCACTCTCCTGCCCTGCAGGAACCGTCCGTCCCTCACCGGGGCCGCAAGGCCAGGCCAGCCCGCGGCGAGTCCGGGAGCACCCCAGGGCTCCCTGCCTGCACTTTCCCCCAGCGGCAGCCCCGCATGCGCGGGCGGGTAGGGGGGAGGAAGCGGGAGGGCACCAAATTCAAATCGCTGCTGAGGAGGGAGGGGAGAAAACTGGGGGAAGGAGACAGCCGGGGGGGAGTGGAGGAGGTAGGAGGAGGAGAGAGTGGGAGGGGAGTGTGGAAGACTAAGGGAACGCGGCAGAGGCCAGGAGAGGAGGCACGGCGGACGGCACGGAAGGCAGAGGTGTCAGGGGGAAGATAGGGCAGCCCCGGGCACGAACGGCCGCAGCGCGGGGCAACGGCCCCGGCCTGTCTGCCGCGCTCCGTCCGCCCTCCCGCCGGCACTATGGTGGACAGGGGCCCCTTGCTGACCTCGGCCATCATCTTCTACCTGTCCATCGGAGCGGCGATCTTCGAGGTGCTGGAGGAGCCTCACTGGCGCTCAGCTACCGACGACTACAAGCGGCAGAAGACGGAGCTGCTCAAGCAGTTCCCTTGCCTGGGCCAGGAAGGGCTGGACAAGATCCTGCAGGTACAGCGGGCTCCATTGAGGCTGGGGGAAGCTAGGGGGTTGCCGGGCGGTGGTGGCGGCGGGCGGCGGCGGCGGCAGGTGCTGCTGGGCGGCTCGGAGCGGAAAATACCGCGCCTTTGGGCGCCCGGGAGGGCGGTAAGGGTGCTGCTGGGCTGGAGAACCAGGCGGCTCCCCGGGCAAAGCCGACCCCGTAGCTGCTCCCTCACAAAGCCCAGTGCCTAAAAACTGTACCCGAAGCGGGAGCGGGGGAAAAGCTCTTAACCATTAGTAACTGCTTAATGATAGAGTGATTAAATGGGTCCGCGTTGCCTTCCATTCCCCCTCCCCCTCCCCAAGCGGTAAAGGAGCTCTGGGCTGATTTCGGTTTTATCTGGCTGGTCCTAGGGGCTGGAGGAGCTCCCGCACGGAGGGTGCACCCGCAAGCCTGTCTGCTGCTAAACCCAGTAGCCGTGAATGCGGCTCTTGTTCTAAGCACCCAGAGCGGTTTCTTCTGCCTCAATGGATGTTGTGTTGTGAGGAAAGGAAGGTGAAGCCAAGCGTCTTGAACCTCTTCTGTTTGGTCTGACTTTTTTTCCTCTCTCTCTTTGTCTCTCTCTCTCTCTTTATTTTTTTATTTTCTTTCTTTCTTTTTTTTTTTTCCCTTTCTCCTCTTTCCGTAGTGAGTACTGTTTTTGTGAGGAAAAGTTGTCTGGGGTCCGAGTGCAGGCCCTGGAGGTCAGGCGGGGTAACTGGGGGAAAGGCTGAGTGCCTCGCACGGAGCAGGGATGCTTGCAGCTCTTGCGCTCTGTTATTTCTGCTTCAGCAGAATGAGTTGTCTCCAAGCCATAAGGAGCTGATAATCATTCTCCTTTGCTCATCTGGCAGAATGCCTCTTCAAAACTAATTATTAATAAATAGCATGTGTTAAATCATAGAGCGGCATAAACTTGGTTGGTACGTTTTCATGGAGACGATATCCATTAAAACACGGTGGCAAGCAATGGTGAACCTTGAAAAATAGACTGCCCAGATGCATGGGGCTTCAGTGGTGACAATGAGTCATTCGAGACTTTATTTCAGAAGTGTTTATATTGACTAGATCTCCTGGTCATTGTGCTTTGGATTTTTTTTTTTTTTAATTTTAAATTTAGTAAAAGTTTACTCAAATACGGAAGACTGGGAAAATGGTTCATTAGTTCTGTTGGTGTAACTGATACAGTGTGAGCTTAGCAGAGGATATGATTCTTGATCCTAAGAGTTTGTGGTTTAAATTCTCCTTCTTCAGTTGGTGGCTGCTTTCTGTCTGTTTCAGATAGCAGAGCTTTCTGGTGGTAGTGTCTTTATTGTTACTATCTTAGTACCCTATTAGATGTCTTTGCGGCACACAGTGTAATGGGTTGATAGAGGCATGAAACTATAAAGGGATATTGAAAAAATGAAGGGCATACTATCTTTTTTGAGTATGCTTTTGCTATTCTGGAATCTTACTGAAATCTTACTCTAGGTTAAATCCCAAACCTGTTTTAACATCCTCAAGAAAAAAAATCTTCTTTGGATTGGGATGTATGTTAATCCTGGCATGCGTAACTTGCTGCAGACTAGATTCTGGCTCAATTTAGGATGAAGTTCATGTTGATGTCAGGGAATAATTAGTAGTTTGTTGGGTTTTTCCACTTTTCTGGGTTTTTTCTCATGATCCTTATCACAAGTAATCCTGAAGTAGCAGAAAGATTTTTAGTAAAATATAAAATGACAACGTAAAAAATATTGGGCAGTTCATTAGAATGGACTGTGTGACAGAGCACAGTGTAGGGTGGGGATGGATGCAGGAGCAGTGAGGAAAGACAAAAAGTAGTATAATGTGAGCTGTGGCCGGATCAAACCACTTGGTTTGGGTATCACTCCATGGCACAATGTGGAGGGTCTTCCTTCTTCAGTGCATGTTAGCTTCTGGTGATATGCTCTTATTCACGTGATTTCAGTTTTGCCTCTTGAGTACTTCCAATCATATCATACATTCTGTGTCCAGTCTTACTGGTTTGATGATCTTTCATAGATGTTCTGTTGTTGTCTTAAGCTCAGATTAGCTAAAATGAAAGTCTTGCCCTGCTCTGATTTCACTCTTACCAGTAACTGGAAACTTCACTGCCTGCTTTCTACCACACTTGTAGTTTTGTTCCTGTTCTTGTTCAGCTTCTGTGTGAGAAGTGAAGGGAAGGAGAATGGCATTCCTTACACAGGAGGATAGCAGGGTGAAGTCTAGCCTAGCTGAAGCTAACTGGGTTGGGGGGAATCTTGTAAGGACATCAGGATTTCATCCTGAGTAAGCTGTAAAGTGTGTCAGAAATAGTCTTGTCCTTTCTCAACCAGTATCCATGTTGCTTCTGTTGGGTTCTGCTGAATCTTTTAAACATTACTAACATCTGTTCTCTTTTGGAAAATCCTGATCATCCTGTTTTCATATTAAACTTCCAACTTTATTCTCTTACCAACCAGAGTGCTGTTGATTTGAAAATGTACATTTCTACCCCTGCACCCTCCCCCCACCCCCAAAACCTTCCCTCTGTTTTGTTGTTTTGTTCCTCTGAGCCTCATCTTTAGCCTGTTTCATGGATTGCCCTAAGTTGTTCTTGGGATTTTGCATGATTTGATTAATTTGTCCTTGTTTCTTTCTTTCTTTTTTTTTAAATGGCCTTCATTCTTCATCTTGGAGCCTTTTTGCTCTGTTGTCCCCATTGACAGACATGTGACTCTACACAGCCATACTTAGCTTTGCTATTACTTAGCTGATGTTCTTTTTAATATTCCAATTTAAAACACACTGAATAAAGTTCTTCAACAAATATTACCAACTGTAGGATGTTAAATGATTGCTAATAAAATGCAAGGATGCTAGGAAATGTTCAAGTTGAACTAACAATCCTAATTTTGTTTCCAGAAGCAGCCTGAAAGGTGACAAGGACTTGACTTATTCAGAGACCCATCTCTCTGCTACCCTTGTTCCCCACCCAGGTTAGCTCCTGTGTTCATCTGAGCCTAATGTTAGCTGTAAGTGCAATGGAAACTCTGTGTGGAATGGCTACAAAGTTAGATCTGTAGTGTGATCTTTACCGCTTAAAAAGACAACTAGGGTGTCAGCACAGATTCTCAGTTTGCATACAGACTAGTATCTCTGTACCAATAGTTGATGTGATTATTCAGTGTGCTGTGTTAGGCCAAATACTGTCTGAAATTTGCATTCTGTAATAAAGATTTTACAAGGCTTTACAGTAGAAGTACATTGCAATAAATTTTTATCTAAATGTGTTTAACTTTCAGCTGAGTATTGTAAGATATGCAAAAAAGAAAGCATTTTTTCCCAATCCTAACTAAGAAATGCCTTAAAATACTCCTGTTTAAAAACAGCTTTTAGAAGTCTCTTATGTGAAGAATCCATTTGCTTTTGATTATTTTAAGTACCATATAACTTATAAGAGGTAAAATAGGTACTTAAATGCTTCTTAAAGTAATGCTACATAGACCCTAATTTTAATGGTGGCTCACTCACTCTGGACAGTTTAGTAGCTCTTCTGGGTAAAGCTGATGCCTCAAATTAAAATGTGACAGAATTGCTTCACGTGACACTTCATGTAGGTCTCTAAAGACACTCAGCCACAACCATGTATTCTCTCCTCACTATGTACAATTACCTTGTAATTGAAATGTCTCATAACACTGTGGAATATCTGCATAAATAAACATTTTTGACAGTGAGATAACTGTGTGCCATATTTATTGGCATTAGGTTCTTAAACGTGGTGTAATGCCTCTGTTGATAAAAGTCTATGGCTTGTCCTTGCCACTTGCTGCTGAAGCCAGAAGTCCTGAGACTCTCTAGGAAGGAGGACAAGGCAGAGATCCACAGTAATGACACCTTTGCCTACTCTGCTGCAGGAATGAGTTTTGGAGACTGAAGCAAATATAAGGCAATTCAGTCATTTCTTCCCTCTTCTCCAGTTTGTTACTTTTACTCTTTATTGCTCCATCCTGATTGTGAAACATCAGCTTAATGATAAAGGAGCTATTCATGCAAGGAGGAGCCCTCTTGACCCTCATGTCACTATTCACAAGAACTAAATGTTTGCCAACACTGGGCCTCATCTTATTTCCTGGGACATCTCCTTTACTGGCTCAACACAGTCACCAAAAATTTAAATGCTTCCCACTGATAAACATCAAGGCTGGTGAAAAGAAAGGGAAAAATCTGAGGATGAGTGAGAATGGTTACTTTCAAAACAAAGCAATAAAATGAACAGGAACTGCTGGCTCCATTTAGGTGAATCAGACAAACATAGTGAGTATGCGAACAAATAATTGAGCTCTTTATTTGAAAAGCATACAAGAACTCTGAACAGGCCTGAGAAATAACTTTAGAAACCTAAATGTTTAGACTTAAAGCCCAGCACTGTGAACAAACATTTAGAAGTCTTCTAAGGAGAGCTTCTGCTGGATATACATGACACACAGGAGATTTATGCTAAGGCAATTAACAGTTAAGTGGCTTAATAGTAATTTCTCCCCTCTGCTTTTTAAAGCCAGGATGTCTTCTCCACCAACAAATACTGACAGGTGCATTTACAGGATTTTGGTTTGTGTTTGAGGATGCTGAAGTTTGCTTCTAGATTAGTTTATTCTTGGAGTTTGTCAGTTTTGTCAGGTTTGTTTGGTCTTTAACTTCCTGATCCCTTTCATCTAAGGTATTGATGGTGGAGGAGACAAAGAGACTGAATTCCTTAGGTAGAATGTCAGATGAGCTGTCCTTTTCAAGACTAAGACTTTTGCATGGGCTGAACAAAGTAAAGCTGAACAGCTATCAGACAAGGACAAGTGATAGCCAATGGAAAATCTTTAACTGCAAAGTTGTTAACAACTCCAGCTAATAGCCCTTGTATAAAAAACTTGACAGTGCAAGTTAAAGTTTATGCCTGAGAAATAGATATTGCTAGATTTTTCAAATATATATATGCACTCTTTAAGTTCAGCAGGGATGAACTGAGATGAAAATGTAGGACTTCTCTGTGGCATCTCAGACTAGGAGTTAAGGATATTGCCACTGCAGTGTTAGGAGAAGAAAATGGAGGACAGGCACACAGCTTTTTTTCTGTATGTTTCTATTTTCTGCGTGCAAAAAAAGAAATCAAATGTAAGCAGGCATGCTTTTCTGTTGTGTTTTCTTTTTTTTCTTCCCTGTTTAACCATTACATTGTTTAAACTTTCTTGTAACATAGTTAAACAAAGCTGATAGTACAAACACTGCAACTCTGTCTGCTGATGGAGCAATAGCAATCAATCAGAAGTTACAATTTTCTGGCTATGGCCTTTTCCTTTTTCCGGCTATGGACATAATCCTCTAATGTATGCAGTGTGTTGTCCTTCTGTTATTTTAGGATAGAATGTTTGTATTACTTTAAATGTTACCTTCTGCTACTAGGTGTGTTTTCTGGCAAGCTCTTCTCTAGAAACTCTGGCATTCAAGAAAATTTGTGGGTTACAAACAGCTTTGTTGTCCTAAAAGGCCTTGGAATTCCTGTTTTGGTTCATACCGTATATATGTTTATAACAAGATACCTTCTGTAGCCAGTGAAGATACAGTATAATGATGAATTTGTATAGCTTTCTTTTTTAAAAACAAATTGCGGGCTTTTACTATTAATACTAATAAAACAAAACAATTCATTTTGTTTTTCTTTGGATGCTGTTGACCTTCACGGCAATCACATTTCATGCTGGTACTGCAAGTGGGTGTCAACAGAATAACATACAGCCAGAAACAAGTTGGATTGCAGGTGTCAGTTGATAGTCTGATCAGCAGGGGAGCAAGAGAGTGGTTTTGCAACTTGATGCCATGGACCCATTGATCACAGTGCCTGTATTTGCAGTGATTTTGCTTTAGTGCTGACTCTAGAATCCTATGGACTGAACGCCTATTAGCAAGTAGTTAAATATCTTCATGGAGTGTGTCTTTAGGTTTTAAGTCCAAATGAGTGCAGCTCAAGCTCTGCTTTGTCGTATGAAACAAAAGGTAACAGGAGACAACTGGAAGAGTTGCAGCCTTCATCTAAATTAATATACCACTGTAGTCACATCCCTTTATGGTGCTACAGACCTCTTCAAGAGAGTCACATCTGTAGAGCTTGAACCCTTGCCCTACCACATGCTGAGCTGTTTCAGTTCATAGAATCATAGAACGTTAGGGGTTGGAAGGGACCTAGAAAGATCATCTAGTGCAACCCCCCTGCCAGAGCAGGATCACCTAGATGAGGTCACACAGAAATGTGTCCAGGCAGCTCTTTAATGTCTCCAGAGAAGGAGACTCCACAACCCTCCTGGGCAGCCTGTTCCAGTGCTCCATCACCCTTACTGTAAAAAAGTTCTTCCTCGTGTTAATACTAAACCTCCTATGGTCCAAGTTGCTCCTATCCCCTCTTGTCCTAACATTGGATGACACTGAGAAGAGCCTGGCTCTCTCCTCCTGACACTTACCCTTAACATATTTGTAAACATTAATGAGGTCTCCTCTCAGTCACCTCAGTTGCTGCTAACCACCTTCACAGACTGTAATGCAAATATATTAAAATCAAGTTAAATAGTTGAACTATGATAACTTGCCAGTTAAGTTAGAATTTCAGCTGTTAGGCCTGTGTAAGTGGTGTGTGTGTGGCTACAGAATGACAAAGGGCAGTTCTGTAATCAGTGCTTGCCTGGTTGGCCCAAGAGTTTTTGAAAGGTGCTGGAGCTTATGCTCAGAAAATCACTTTTATTGGTTTCAGTGCACTCTGAAATCTTTTCACTTGTACCACTATCAGTTTGCCCTTTTCAAATACTGCTGGCATGTTTCTGGCTTTTTTTTTTTTTTTTAATGGCTTTTGGGGTGGAAAGGAAGAGAAGGAAGAGGAAGAATGAAAAAGTTGCTGTTATAGCAGCAAAACTAGAACACCAGTAGCTAACTTTATTGCATCTCTAAGTGATTTGTTAGGGTAATAACTAGATTTTCAAGGTAGTCTCTTAGCTGGATTGTGTCTGTAGGCTAGCTATACTTTTTCATGAAGCTGCTATGAAGTCTGTGGAAGGTCCTAAAGCTGTCAACTTGTTTAAGGAAAGAAGCATAGATATATCTATTTTGCATTTAAGAGAAGTAAAATATAGCTCACACTCTAAGAGTGTCTTGGCTTTATTTGCATGTGTTTTAGGAATGCATGCTGCTCAGCTCTGCTACACTTACACAGTTGGTTATTTGGACAGATGTTCCCACAGCTGGCTGCTTGTTGTTGTTTCCTAGTGGAGAAGCACTGCAAAAAAGTAGTTTCACACCAGCCATTGAGTAGGTGTTTTAGGTTGAATTCCATGCACCTTTCTTATGAAAAGTCACTTATTTGAGGTAACTGCAGCTTTTCTGTGGTTTTGATGACTTTCTGAGCATCCTGTGTGCCAAGCACTTTCAAGCTTGAGTGTTCTCTGCTTAGCAATATGCAAATACTTCATCTCTCTCAGCTTGGAAGAAGGTAATAGATGAGTGCTGGACAGTTAGAGATGTCACTTGCAGGAAATCCATGGTAGGAAGGAAAAAAGTATAGCGAACTGAAGGGAACATCTATAGTGCTTCTGCTAGCTGATCTCTCTTTCCTTTAAGTAATGTAGTAGGAGTAGGAGCAAGAAGATAAAGTTATTTGGCATTCTTAAATCCTCAGGGAAGGGACAGTCGAGAATTGACAGGGCAGTCTGATAATTACCTCCTACATGCCAGTGTTGTATGTTGCTTTTGCCTTCAACTTGTCTCATGTTAAATGTTTCAGAGTGACCTGCAAATATACAGGAGATTTTATGAATCTGGGAAGTGTGCACAGTTTGGTAGTCTTAAAGTTGGATGATTTTTTTTTTTTTTAGTTGAATGAACTTATGGAAAGTCAAAATACTGTACAAAGTATAGTATATAGGCAATGACTTATTTGTTACTGGTTTTTACCCAGAAACTAAATGTGATTCAGGACTGAAAAGATTATTGAAGAATTATTGAATCAGTATCTGCTCTGCTTTTTGTCAAAGTTATTGATTGGAAGCTCTTTTAGGAAGAAAGCCCATTCTGTGTACTTAGTAAATAAAACAGCAGAAGATTGTGTTTCAGTGTGCATGGCGTGTGTGGTTTTAATGTTATATTATCCCTTCAAAAATGGGGTTTATATGTATGCTGACAGAACTGTGTTTAAGAAATACTCTAATGCAGAGGCAGATTTTACCAGCAATCTTGATGCTATTACCAGCCTAATTCACTCACTCTGCAGAAGAAACAAAATACAGGTCTGAGAGTGTATAGATCAGACTGCTTTCCAGTGTGCTTATGTTAGCTACTGATCACACTTCTCTCTGTCCTGCCATAACTGTGTTGGCAGATCTCTGTATCTCTATCTGAGAATGCTTGTACAGAGTAGCCTCTTCTCCTTCCCCAATCCTCCTCAAAGATCAATCTTGAGATAATCTGGTGTTGAAGGGATTCACAGTAGCATAACACAATTTTGTTTCTGATTAAACCCTGGATAAAGGTAAATACATAGTAATAGAAATATCAAAGCAGATAGCATTTCTGTAGCAGGATTTTCCCCCTCTCAACATAAACCCATCACCTTGCTATTCATACAAAGCATCCTGTCCATGTTGACATTGGAAGCCTGCCTTGCCTTGCCTGTCTCAGGGAGAAAGACTCATGTGGTTGAGGTTATGTAAAGTTTTTAGTTGACCTTGGAAAGATTGTTTGTTTGGCTTATCAAGGTGAGTTAGTAAACTCTACACTAAAGAGTTAATAGCCAACAGTGTGATTATTTCTTGCTCCTGTTCTGTAGTTTGAAAGTCTACTTAAAAATGCTGTTGCACTTAGTACTCTGCTCCACTCAAGTCTGATCACTTTTAGGGTTTTTTTTTTGTTGTTGATTTGATGTTGTTGGGACAAATATAATAGCATATGTGAGATCACTGAACTTCCAGATCGGTAACAGTTGGTTTACAAGGAACTGCTTTTCTTACTATTTTTTTAACTTGTTTCTCCTTAAGATAGGCTATTAAATAGGAAAAGAGATGTGTGATGCTACTAGCACACTTCAGCAGCAATTTCTAGTTTACCTTCAGAGAAGCAAGACCTTTAATGTTGTATTGAAATTTGGGATGAAACACAGATTTGCTTGTGAAACCAAAAGCCTATAACATTTTGGTCCTAGCTGCTAAGAAAGAAACTCCAAATGGTTTTTGGAGTGTTCTAAAAAAGTGGCTTTCTGTAAATTTCTTCATCTGATCACCTGTGTCTTAACTTGTCCTAATGAACTATTCTTATACACTGAAAGCATGGGGGGTGGGGGGGACGGAAAGGAGAAGGAGAAGCTTCATGATAAACTCTGCTTCCCTTTTTACTACTTCTGTGTAGTTACAAGGCTTTTCTGTCCAAATATCCAAACACTTCCGTTGATACCATTTTATGGGTGGATGAAAATCTGCAAAGATTTGCTGAGTTGCCATTCCAGGTCTTGAATCCTTGTTTGAATAAGGAAAAAATAGTAATAATTGGAACACTTTGAAGATATAGTCCAACTCCTCCCCATCTAGTAACAGTATCAGTAAACTGTTTTTATTGACACTAAAATTGTTTTGATTTAATTTAAGTCTACTTGAATCAGTTGCAGCTAAACTGAAATACTATTTTGGAAACTTATACTGCTGCATGGGTTAGCATCTGCTTATGCAATCGGTACCTACTCTGTTGCAATAGTCTTATGTGAACTGTCTGGTTCAAACCCTGCCTAATATAGGTCACCAACTTGTGTGAGGGCTTGATTAAACTCAACTCTTCTGCTTCCACTTTCTTATCTCTAGAATGGGGACAACAGCATTTTCAAAAGCCTTTTTTAAAGGGGAGTTGGCTAGATTACTCACCATGTATGTGTTCAGATAGGAAGGAAGCTTAATCTGCTGTTAAAGATTACTCCAATTTCTTAATTTCAACTGATGCAACTCAAAAGTTGTTGAATTTTTTTTCCCAACCAAGAAAAAGTGTGTTATAAGGATATTGAAACACAGGCTGTCAAAATTAAGCTGTATTAATGAAAGCCATGAAATCGTCTGATGGGTTTTATTTCTGAATGGGAGTAATCGGAGGCCAAATAAAAGTTGGGACACTCAGCATCTGCAGAACAGCTGCAGTTCTCATGCAGCAGTAACCTTTAGATAATTTGTCTTCAAAATATGTCTATGTGGAACTTGGGAAAGTGAAAAGGAAACAGTTCTATAATTGCATTAATCACAAGAACAAGGGAATGCTAATATAAAGCACTGAATATGCTTTTCATCAAAATAGTTTATCAACTAGTTCATTAAACTGGAATCTAGTCCTGAAATTAAAAGGGGAAAACATTCATCTTAACTGTTAAATTTTGTAGTTGTGATCTGTCAAAGAAGCCAGCTGCCTTTCCAGATCTGTTGATATTTACGTCCTTTGCACATAAGTGCACATAAGTGGAAAGGAGAAATAAAGTAAAGCAGCATGAGTTCATTCAAACATAGGACTTGCAAGTATCACAATAGGTGATATGCTGATACTTCCATTCTGCAATGACCAAATAGTTCCAGTTAACTTATTTGCTGAATTATGAGTTTCACTTATTATTTAACTCTTCAGAAAGTTACAAAAAGGAAATAACCTTGTTGATCTCTTTCAATTAATATTACTCACATTGTCCTATGAATTATGACTTATAGGAAAATTAACTGTCCATGCTATACATCATACACAAGCAAGTCTTAAACAGTGCATGCTGTAAAAATATTGACATGCCTCCAAGAGGTTAATACCCCTACAAATTAGAACTTTTTTCCAGAGGAAATGGTAACACCTATTTGTACTACAGAATGGAAGTAGAGCTCAATAACTTGTTAAAATGATCTTTTTTTTTTTAATGGACTTTTACCACCTAAGTCTCAATTGACTTCATGTTTCATCCTAAAATAGGAACTATTCCAAAACGTGGAGGTTTATTGCAGAATTAATTCATTCTCTCATTACAATAGTATTTACCCTCAGTTTCCTTTTTCACACATCTGGGCTGGGAGGTCAGTAATAAATTGTACTGTTACTTAGTTGTTATGGCAAAGAGAAGGTTAGCAGCAGGACAGCAAGGGCTGGTAGTAAGGGGAAACTTAATTATTCAACTGTAATGGCTCAATTTACCAAAAAAAAAACCCCTCAAAATTCACCATGTAGCAGCTTACAACTGCTTCATTTCTGTTTAAAGAGTGGCTTTAAGTTCTTCTGCACTTTCCTTTAGGGGCTTGACTGCATGCTTGATTTCTATTTGAAGAATGAAAACTACCAATGCAGCCATGAGAAAGTTCATGAGTGCACAACAGCACTAAATACTTCCAAATACTTTACTACTCAAAGTTTTTCTGTTGAAACATATGAGCAATGCTGGCTTGGTCTCAACTGGGTTGCATGTGCTTGGGTCCAACTTTGGTTGGGCTGAACATCCTTTTGTGGCCTTATTGCTGAATTTGCTGCATGAAAACCTGAAGCCTTGAATGTGGGGCATTCCTTTCAGTAGAGGCAGTTTGGGAAAGCAATAGAGAGTTTCCACGAGGATGGGAGGAAAAAGCAAAACACAGAACTTGTTGCAGACTGTTACATCAGTAAGCATTATCCAAATCCTGGCTGAGTACAACAGGTTTCCCCACACAGACATGTAAACAAGTGTTTTCTGAAAAGTCCTCATATTATGTGTCTTTTGACTGAAAATTTCCCAAATTGCCTATTTTTAAAATACTGTTTTGTAAACTAGAGGTTTATGATGGAAAGCTGCAAGGATAACTTTAAATTTTGCTTTGTTTTTTACAAAAGAGCAAAGACCCACCCTTCTTCACTCCAACTCCAACACCCTCCACCCCCAATAAGATTTGCTTAATCTGAAGAGAATAGCGCTTGTGTTCTGTCTGTAGCTGTAGATGTGCCAGTCATCTGCAAGGCTTCAGTAGAACAGCATTTTCTACAAGTAAGGAGTAGAAATTATCCTTACAAAATAACTCATCTTGACTTGTGCTTCTCTTAAATGTGACGAGACTTCACCAAGTCAGTAGGGCAATGTGTCCACTCTGTAGAACCACTAGTGTACTCAACAAAGGAAATTACATATATTTTATGATGCTCAAGCTATACTGAAAGACCTTTTTAAACTCTTAGAAGTCTGCCAGGAAAAAATATAAATCGAGCTGATTCTACAAAAAGTGTTGGTGTTCTATTTATCAGTACAGTTTTTTCTTTCCAAGTAATTTGCTTTGCTTTTAGCATTTATCTTTCTCCTACTCTGCATCCTGTCAGTCCTTGAGGAGGAGCTCCTGCATGCCTTTGAATGGTGCCCCAGAAAATGATGAAATTGTTTACTCTTCCTTATAACTTCTGTCTAAAGAACTGTTTTATGAAGGGGGTTATACTGTAGGACAATAATCTGCTTGCCAATACTTTATAATTGTAATTAGGATTTTGGATCAAAAATCTTACCTGTAGCACCACACTGTAGAAATATTTGTTGTCTAAATCCTGGATCTTGGTTTGCAAAGCCTAGCCGTGTTGATGATGTTGTCTAAACCAATCACTGTTAGGCTGGGTCTTGGTTTAGACAGAGAGGTTCATCTACAGTACCATGCTGCATGCTTTGATTAAAAACTATTGCATAAGTTGAGAACCTGTTTTAATTTACAGCTTAATTTCACTCATGCTTAGTTTTTGTTCTTATACCAACACTGGGTTTTCATTTAAATGGCTTTTGCGGTCTTGTGTTGTAGTTTCTGATGTAGTACAAAGGAAAGCAATGCTATCACCTCTCAGCCTTTATTTTTGCAATACAAATTGCAATTACCCATAACAGTCTCATTCTTCTAGCCCTTGTCTGCCTCTGTTTTGGCATTTCTTGAAGGCAGATGACCAGAGTTACAGAAATCAGTCCAGCTAAGTTTCACTAATGCTTTGTAGAATGACAGCAAGCCATTAGGAAAGGTATTTCAAGCATCTAACTGTTCCTTGAAATTATTCCCCTTTTCTTTTTATTGATGTACTACGTTTGTTGAAATTCCTAAACTGTGTAACTGGATTGATGAGAGATAATGGGAAAGAAAAGTTCTTCCCCTTGCATTTAGTGCTGTAAATTATGGTAGCACTGATATTAGGAAATGGGAAAGGAGAAGCAGAATAAACTACAGTAGGTGAGTAAGACATCTTAAAGCTGACTAAAAATACACAATTTTTTCATTAAGATATGTTTTCCTTGAAACTAAAGCAATAATGATTTAGTGTACAATTGGCCAGAACTGTTTGCAGGCCTCTCAAATCAGCTGAGCAATATATGTTTGGAAAAGGTGTTCATATGTTGAAGGCATGTCAAAGTCTATAATGTCACCAGATTTACAGGGTACTCAGATACATAGGTGATAGGAATGAAAGGATTGATGCCATCCTTGCTAATGACTGCAATGATGCCAGTAAGTGACTCTAAAATATACAGCCAGTGTGCCAGACAATTGCTCAGTCATTACTTTTTTGAAGTTTACAGCACTGCTGGGGCTTATCACAACCCTTGTGCTACCTGTATAAGACCTTATCTTCTCTAAATAAAATTGATGACAAAACCTATATTACTTTCAAGGACAATAAAGTCCAATTACAAGGTACAGAAGTTCTGGAACTCCTCCTACTTCAGGCTAATTGAAGGAGAGATTCAGTTCATAGCATAGACTGAAGGAGGAAATTATGGGAACTAGATAAATTTTAAGCTGTATTTTATTTGTCTGCTCTCTGGTGGAAGGATACAATTCAGCTAAATCACATGATTTTCTAGTGGTTCTGTTCTACAGGCAGGCATTTTCGGTTCTTAGGTGAACACCCTTTCCTGGAACTATTGTATATTCATTTTCAGAAAGTTGGGAAGCTAGGACAGTTAAGTGGTACGTTAGTTATCTTCATACTTGTTTGCCCCACAGGAGATAATTTTCTCCTCATGTCAGTGGTGATTATTTCCCAGGATATTTTCTATTAACTTTGAAACTCTCAGCCATTGTTCTCCATGCTAGGGGACCAAAAATAAACACGCACACAAAGAAACAACCAACCAACAAAAAAAAAACCCAACCAACTCACCAAAACCCTAAAACCAACCAACCAAAAAAAAAAGCTCCAAACCAAAACCACAACAAAACCCCACAAACTAATGGGGGAAAAAAAAAAACCCCAAAAACAAACTAAGAAGAAAAACCAAGCTTGAACAAATCCTTTTCCCCCAAAAGAGTGCACTTGTGTTTTGGGAAGCATCTTGTCCTCAAGAAAGGTCTCTCAATTAGGTTTATTACTCAGCAATAAGTTTCCGTGTAGAACTCAGTATCAATGCATTTTGTGAAGCTTGTGTTTGTCCTGGTGGGAATGAAGGGGTGCTAGTTAACCAGTGCTGACTGAGCTGGTAATCTTGCAGTACATAACAGCAATACTAAGATTCTGTTTCTTCAAGTAGAAGCAACTCAGGACTTGCTGTAGCTAGAGTAGAGATCTTTGCAGTGATCAGCATTTACATCATTATGAACTACTGAAATGGTCAGCAGATGAATGTCTGGTTTTAACTGGGGAGAGGAGGGTAGAGGGAAGGATATTTATCCTTCCTTCTTCTGTATCCTATTTCATCCTGCTCATGCTTTTTCTAGTTCTGATCAGCTTTTCAAACAGGGAAAAGCTGGCACAGTTATTTCCCATCTCTGTTTCCAAACAATAAAGTGGAATTAATTTGACTCTATACTCACAAATTGTTTCCAATGGACTGTGTCCTGAGGCCTCCAGACTCATAAATATTAGCCACAATTAAATTTTTATGAGTTTCAGGTTCAAGCAAGTACAAAGGTGGTTCTTTACATCTCCTCTAAATAAACAGTTTATTGCCTGGCCTTTAGATAACAAACTAAAACCAGGGTTGAGAATGTATCTTCTAATTTTGCATGTAAAAACCTATTTTTCCTGCTTCATGCTGTGCCCTATGACTCCCCTTGAGTGGTTAGAGCTATGTCTGGTTAACAAATTGAGATTATGCTTGAAGAACATGACTTGTTCTGCCCAATATGGGTTAATTAACAGAATACCTTTCTAAAGGATCACCTAATCTGGTTAAATTATGATCAAAACCAGAGAAAACAAATAAGCACTTAAAAGAAGGAAACAACCAGTGTTCTTATCTGTGACAAGTGTGCACTCCCTACCCTGAGGGTTGTGGGGTTTTTTTTGTCAACTAGGAAGCATATGAGTAGGAGAACACAATGGCAAGAAGAGATGCTTTTGCTTGTAGTACTGTCTCTTAGTAAGAATACCCTTTGTGGGTTAAATAAATTATTTCCTCACGTCACCAAGTTACAAGTGTCAGGAGTTACAGATTAAGAAAGCTTGATGCTTGGTCGCTGTTACAAATTTCTTTTTAATATTGTTTCCACACACATTGCACTTGCAAAAAGGTAAAACAAAACCCAGAAGAGGAAAAAAAAATGAAGTACCCAACTTACTCAAGTTTTCACTGTGCTGCTTTTGAGACTCAGTCCACTGAAGAGTCACCTGCATTGTTTAATTTCCATAATGAGCAGTGTGTTAATGTAATGATGCTGTGGGGGAAGAGGGCAAGTGCTGTCATCAAGTGCTGGGGAGAAGGTGAGGGAAAACTCATTTCCACTTAGCAGAATAGTTAGAAAGAAGGTCTCTTCTGCAAAGTCAGGATAGATTTTTAGGCCACTAGCCTAATAAAGGTGACCTGGGACAGTATTATTTCTTCAGTTTTAATGAGGATGGCATTGCATACATACATAATCACCTTTGAAAACCTTTGCTCACAATACTTTTGGGAAGTCCTGGAGTCACTAACCCCAAGCAAGGGTGCTCTTGTATAAATCCTCTGGTTATTCTGGGATTGGGTAGTGTGAATTTTAAAAAGAACAGATAACCTGATAGAACTTCAGGTTAAAATACGAATTCATTGGCTTATCCAACAAACTGTCTCTTCTGCAGATACACATTAGACCTCACCATTGAGCAGTTCTAGTTTGCTTTGGGATATTTTCCTGTTCTTCCTCAGTTCTGATTACCTAAATAAACCTCAGATGAAGTTTCCTTAGAACTACACTAAACAGTGAATATTTTCCAGCATAAAAATGTGTATATGAGTAAGATACAACTGCTTTCTAATCCTTCTTCAAACTCAGTCATGTTCTTTGAAGGACATGCATGGATTTTCTTTACAGCAGAGTGATGCAGTTTAGTCAAGAGTGCAGTTTTTTCCCTTCTGCTGATGACCACTTCTGTTTGGTAGTATCTTGAATCGCTAATTGTTCAGCAGATTTAAAGGAACCTGCAGGTCTAATCCATGGCTTTCTTCATACCATGTACTTAATTATTTTCATTGGGATCTGGTTTCAAAGTCCAGTACAAAACAATTTATCCCAGTCTGTGCCTTCTCTAGCTAATAAAACTAGCAAGACTGCTTTAAAAAAACCAACAAACATACCAATGAAAAATCCCTCAGAAACCAAATAAAAATAAACCAAAAAACGCCAAACCAAACAAAAATAACCAACTAAACAACAAAAGAAGCACAAAAACCCCCAAACCCCAATCCGCTAGGCACACTGAAATCTAGGAACAGGAGTTTCCCAAATACATTAAAAAACAACAAACCCAAATAAATAATAAGTAATTGTGACAAAATAGCCTAATTAAGAAATCAAGCCCTCTAGGTGTTCTGTATTCAGGATTTACAGACACAAATGATGTCTAGTTTGCTGTCCTATTATGTAACAAAACTATGCAAAGTGAAAACCAGGCATGTATTGAATTGCATTCTTTAAATATCAGGCTTAGATGTAGGGACAGATCTGTGTGAAGTGGCATGTGCTGGAGGCTTTTTTCAGTAAGAAAATGTATGCCTAGATGGAGGTCCAAATTGCTGGCAGACCAAAGTTAAGCTTAATAAAAAGAAAGCAAAAGAGTGTCTTAGTTCTGAAGTTCATTTATGCATTGAGATGCACTGTGGCATGAATAGAATGAAAGAGAAGTTGCCTGAGTAAATGAAAAAACAACAAGATTAGCTGAACTTTCTCTGCAGAGCAAGTTGAATCTTGTTTTATAATCTTTTGGATAAAATGTGGTATCTACGGTGTTTTTTACCTATATATGCACTTCTGTATTTTGCATACTAAGAAACTGGTGGATTATTTAAATTTCCTTTTAGCAAATTTAAATAACTTCTATAGTTACCTTGTTAAAAAAAACAACCAACAACAAACCCAACCAACCACAAAACCCCCAAAAACCCCCCAAAGTCCCCTCATAAGCCATTGATACATTGAAGCAGTTAAAAAAGAATGTTGAAAATAACTTAAGTAAGTTCTCCTTTCTTTGAAGACTCTGGAGCACTGGCAATATAACAGTCCATCTGCTGTATCCCTAGGAGTGTGAAAATACCATCTCATTCTGGATTAAATCTTGCTATTTCTGGAAAGAAAACCCTTCCCTGAAGTATGTAAACCTGTATTTTACAAGGATTTTCTTTCCCCAAGTGGGAATTTTCAAGTTTGGCCTTTGATAGGAACTGTATGTTGATTGAAAAATGCAAAATATGTTTTCATTTGCAATAACACTTAATCAACCATTTTATAAAGGCAGTGTATGACAGCAAGGGGAAAATTGGTCCCCTGCTATTTGTAGTTGATCTATGTAGGAATGTAAACACTGAGACTTAACACTTGCTATGGTTTGATTTTTATTTTGGTTCTAGTTCAATTTGTAGATAAGGGAGAAGGAGTCCTGTATGCCCATATTTATCTCTCTAGCTTTTCAAGTAACTTTCATGTATGCTTTTGGTTAGGCTTGGGGCTTCTGGGGTTTTTGTTCTTTTAGAAGTAAAAGTTAACATTATTTCCCCAGTGACTACTTCCTATTTTTTGCCTCAATTTCAACTTCAGCTTTGTGGTAGGTGACTACTAGCTAGAACTCCATTATACTATTTGAAACAAGCTATTTCTGCCTCTGCTTTTCCATTTGTTAAAATAGACTTTGCAAGTTCTAAGAGTAATGAGTCCTGGAGAACCTAGCAACTTTTACTACAGACAGCTGAGAAGAAATGCCATACACAGCAGCTGAATTAACTGTAGATTCATTCCTGTATGCTCAGTTGATCCAGAATCAGACTTGTGTAGTCAACTGATGTCCTCTTTAATAAATGTGGAATTTAATAAATCCCACCATCCTTCTGTGCTGCAGGTGCTGCTGACTCATATCCTGCACCTCTTGCCCCAACCACCTTCCAGCTCAACACTCTGCATAGGTCAGTAAAGGACAGTAAAACTCTCACAGGTTAGCAAGACACAAGGGTGTTGCCTGTTAGACTGAGACAATGTGGTTCACTTGTCTTATTTGTCTTTCTACAAAAAAGGTCGCAAACCATTCCCCACAGAAGTGAAGTAGGAAATCCAGGACTCAGCTAAAAGACTTCTTTATACATCTGGCATGGTTCTTGTCCTGAAAAACATGAAATTTGTATTGCGAACACAGATAATGCTGAGAGGGAAATGAAAGGTCAGCTGTCCTAAGTCCTGCTGGTTAGCATAGGCCTGCAGAGACTGTCAAGTGGCTAAGGCAGCCTGAAAACCTTGTTCACTTGGCCTTGTGTGCTGGCCCTGGTCATTTGCCAGCATGTTTCAGTCAGCTGGGAACTCGGAGTCCAAGTGAGCAATCACAGGATAAGCCTGTCATTACACTAGAAATGGGGGTGAAAAAAAACCATGGCAGGAACCACAAGTGTATGCTTTTCTGTTGACTTTGAGCTGCTCTGGAGGGGTGGGTAGTTATTAACCATCCTTCCCTGAGAATTCTTGCTTTGAGCCTATTATGTACTAAACGTGCCAGGTACTGAGTGGCTAGCAGAAATACTTGTGTCCAAATAGGGTGCTGCTGCTTCTTTGTATTCTAGGCTATGTTTTTTTGTATTCTAATCCTCAAAGGATTTCTTCTTTCCCTTCCAAGAGACGATGAGCTTTGATTTCTCTGTGCACAGACACGTGTACAGCAGCCCTCCTAAAGATGACATTGGAATGCTCCTCTTTCTGCTGCATTGATGGAATCATTTAACCTTATGTGTGTTCTCTCATCATTCTGCAGCTCTGCCACATGGCTCTGGCTATCAAAGTGAGCATCATGGCATAGCAAGATTTTCTTAGCAGTAGTGCAGCTGTCTTTGGAGGTGAAGGCTAGGAAGAGAAATGAAATATTTGAGTCTTAAGAATACATAGGCTAATATGAAGGTTTTCGAGAATGCAAAGAGAAAGTTTTAATAAATTATCACATGTATATACCTCGTATATATAAACATGAAAAGTAATTGGGGCAAAAAGGAGTTTCTTATTCATTGGTGAAACCATTAGTTGCATAGTTGGCTTCTCTTTCCTTTTCCTTAGCCAAACACCAAGCTGCCAAGATACTGTAGTTAGGAAAATATTTTCTCTGATGGGCAGTATCCTCCATTCATTTAGGATACATCAGAGGTCCTAGAGGAAGGCAGTTGTCTTTAAAGCTATCTTTTCTCATTTTTCTGTTTGTTTTCTCTTTCTCCAATGACTATAACTCAGAACAATAGATTATGGTATTTCTTATTAAACATATATTTATTGCTTAATAACTAGACATGCGAAGTTACTCAGATGAGCTATGACAGCTATCAGCTAGGATTAATATATTCCTAACTGTGGCTGTGAAATAGCTTCTGCTGTTTAATACACAAGCAGATGTCAAAGTCAGGGCAGGAAATTTCTGGCCATGGCCACTGTGTTGCCTGTCTGCATGGTGAGTCTGAGGAAGTTGTTCTGTCAGTGTAGCTGTGACCACCCACAGACTTTTTTCTCCTTCAGAAGCAATAACAAATGAGAGGGTTTCTTCTCTCTATTTACATGTAATCTTGGGACAATATTATCTAACTCAGCAGAACTTTCGTGTGTGTATCTGACGTGGGAGTCTTAGCATGTGACTCAGGTTTTTTTATTATTGGAAAGATAAGCATAACAATTAAATATGTTTTGATTGCATTTCAGACTGATTCTTATAAACAACTTACTGTACTGTAACTTTATAGCTATGTAGGCAACTGTGAAAACCACAGGGGATAAGGAGAAGGATGTGCAGATTGCTTAGCATTTTTTGTTGTTGGTTGGTTGGGTTTTTTAAGTAACTTAGGAGATATTTTAAGCTTTTTTATTATTTTTTTTAAGCCATGAAAAATGTCCTTACAGCTTCTTGTGCCACTTCACCTATTTGTTTTGATTTGCTCTGCTGCTGCTGGATTTGGTTAAAATTAAAATCCATTTTTGAAGATGAACATCAGTATAGAGTTTCATCTGACAATATAAATATAAACCTTATTACCCTGGAAAACTTTATTATGATTGGCTAAATTTTCAGTATTGTATGTGCCCATAATTAGATAACTACTGCCCAGTTTTCTGGTTTCTTCAAGTTTTATAAAAGATTTGGATGTCAATGTGAACAAAGATTGCTGCTGAAGCTTTATTCCTTGTAGGAAGGTCTCTAAAATACTTTGTAGGTTTGTAATTATCAGTAGGTTTTGGTACATTAAATCTTTACATCCTTGATAAAAGAACTTGAGAAAGAAGCAAGATTACTTCATGTACCTTCAGAGTCAAAAGTGGAGACAAAGCCTAGGAGTCCTGAAAGGATGCATTATTTACTGCTTTAATGGACTCTACTTTTGGATGCAGCAGCCAGCTGTGATCATCCTTTATGTACACAGCAATACACTTGAGAGTAAAATGGGACATGCTGGAGAGAGTCTAGCAAAGACTTACTAAGATTTTCAAGGGACTGGAGGGTGCTCCAGTCCTCCTATGAGGAGAGGCTGAGAGAGCCGGGACTCTTCAGCCTGGAGAATAAAAGGAGCCTGTTAATTGCCTGAGTGTGAAGGGCAGCTGTGTGCTACTCAGTTTAGCAGCTTCTTCCCTTTGGGTCTGGGCCCCGTTCATACTTCCAAACATCAGATGCTGGAGGATCTTAACGTAACTGTATGCACGGGAAAACTGAGCTCATTAGCTCACACTGAAGATGAAGTAATGCAGTGAGATAATGGCCCAGTGACAGTGGAAACACACTTCAGTGTGCCTCTTGTGAGATCTGTGAGCTGTGCTATGCTCTGTGAGGAAACAACAGTAAGAACATCCAAGTGTGTTTATAGCATGGAAGATGACTGGCAAATTGCCACACTAAATGTTCTAGGAAACACCATTGCTGGGCAGTGGAAAAAGTCAAGGCATCTTTTCAGGGGTAATAGATCACACATTGTGTCTATCAGATAATCTGGATGTCCTTTGGGACTTTAGGAAGTTTATCTTACAGACCATACCAGAAATGAAGTTACTTTGAATGGTCTTCTTTTTTTGCATTGTGTTAACCTGCATGTTTTAGGGCTACTTCTCATTTCAACTTTCTTATGACAGATGACTACCTTGGTGAGAACTCTGTCCTTTTCTATCCAGAGCCTGCAGGCTATGGAAAGATACTGTATGCAATTTTACACACACATTAAGTTTACCAGCATAAAAATCTAGTTCTTCATTTGCTTTCAATGCTTTTCCTTTTATCTACTGTAATAACTTGTGTGTTAAAAGTGCATTTTTAATTAAATTGTTTGCATGTTGTATATGTGCAAAACATTTACTTTGAGGGCATTTTTATTACAGCAGGAGGGTGGTGATATGTAATAAGTCTCAAGAATAATTAAAACCTGTGTTAACTTGTGTGTGTTTCCAGTAGTGATTGAACTTTATGTTGAGTCTCTGCTAGGTCCAAGATCAGATCTTAATCAAGTAGCAAGGAAGAGGTGGTTCTGCCCCTCTACTCTGCTTTAGTGAATCTTCAGCATAAAAAGGGCCTGAATCTGTTGGAGCAGGTCCACAGGAGGCCACAAAAATAATCAGAGGGTTGGAACACCTCTTCTATGAGGAAAGGCTGAGAGAGTTGGTGTTTAGCCTCGAGAAGAGAAGGCTCTGGGGAGACCTTATTGCAGCCTTTCAGTATTTAAAAGGAGCCTATAAGAAAGATGGAGACAGTCATTTTAGCAAGGCTTCTTTCTATAGGACAGGGGTTAATGGCTTTAAACTAAAGGAGGATAGATTTAAACTAGATGTAAGGAAGAAATTTTTCACAGTAAGGGTAGTAAAGCACTAGAAGAGGTTGCTCAGAGAGGTGGTGAATGCCTCATCCCTGGAAACATTCAAGGTCAGGTTGGGCAGGGCTCTGAGCAACCTGATCTAGTTATAGGTTCACAGCAGGGAGGTTGGACTAGATGGCTGTGACATCCCTTCCAACTCTAGCCCTTCTGTGATTCTGAGGGAAGGAAGGTGGGTTGTTGCTTGTAGGTATCTCTGTAGGTGCTTACTAGTTTAACATAAACCTCACCTGTGATGTTTCTTTAAAAAAACAAATTATATGTTGCCTTGAATTTTAGGTATTTAGCTCAAGAGAGAGTTTTTGGGTTCAACGCTTATAGAGGAAGAAGCACAGAAATTGGGATAATGTTATGAATCCACTTTGGGAGATACCTTCACCTCTCCTGTGTATGGATGTAGCCTCAAGAGTTTTGTTCAGACAACCTTGGTTTATGCTGAAGGGGAAAAAAAGGAGAGTAACTTGAGAAGGCTTTAACTGCAGGGTGATTTGACAGAGCAAAGATTTAAATAATTAAGGATTTCTAGGAGAGAATATGATAAATATAGTTCTCTTTTACTTTGGGAAAATAAAAATGCATGTTAGAATTGGCAAGATGCACAATTTTGGTCTGAAACGTTGATGTTCTGCACTAAATAGTCGTTGGGGTTTTTATCAATCTGTTTTCTATAGACTAGTTTTGGAAAGGCAGGGGAGGCTAGGTCTTCCGAGTGCCTTCCTACAAAAAGTGAAGGTGGTTAATACTTTTTGAGCACCTGAAGACCTGAACAGATGTTAAAAAATTGACTAGTTGGATCTGTGGAAATGTCAATAACTATACTGGCTTCCCTAAAACATGGTAAATGAGTGCTTTGCATTCTTCATGACATACTAGATTTAAAGATGGGATAAGAAAAGGGCCTGATTCAAGGGCAAGGATTGGAGTCCTGTTGCATGAAGTACTTCAGAAAAGTGTTAATTTTCTCTCTTGGCTGAAAAGTACAGTTTTACTTTGGCTTGTAGGTAGTTTGATTTTGCCAACAGGTGAATGAATGTTATTTGTACTAGCTTTGCCAAGGATTCTATGACAACCTGCTCATACCCAAGTCAGGCTGAGGCATGTAACAGTGTTTTGAAATAGATAGTAGTTGTAAAGATGTTCCTAGCATTAAACCAAATTCATGAACTGCACTGGAGGTTAAATGATAGTTCAGTCTTGAGGAGTGTGTTTGGTCTCCGGATGAGATCCGGAGATTTGGGTTAAACTGGTAGATCAAGTAAAATCTTATTTAATTAAAACTCCCTATTTAAATGTTAGAGCACCTGCACTACTTTTTCATAGGTGTTTTCAGTACTTCATAAAATAGCAAATATACTAGGCTAGCCTTCACAAAAAACTGGAGTATGAGCAAAGGAGGAAAACCTGAGAGGGACAGGCACTTTTCTTTTTTTCAGGCCACTAGGATTCTCCAAGAATGATGGAAAACTGTAATGATTGAAAACTGTTTTCTTACAGGTTGTGTCAAATGCTGCTG
Source organism: Bucco capensis (assembly GCA_013396975.1). Taxonomy (NCBI): domain Eukaryota; kingdom Metazoa; phylum Chordata; class Aves; order Piciformes; family Bucconidae; genus Bucco; species Bucco capensis. Next base: position 70,846 of record VWZO01010062.1, read on the forward strand.
GACAGGGGGTTGCCATCACTGGGAACAATACTTTCAACAACTGGAACTGGCCTAATGCTGTGATCTTTGCTGCCACTGTGATCACTACAATTGGTAAGTATTTATGTCAGCTTTCCTAACTCTAGTTTTCTACGTGCTCTAGTGTGTTTGTTCTCTTCCATTTATGTGTCAGAGTAGCGACTGAACAAAGTCTGTGTGGCTGGAGCAACTCAGGGGTATATGTTCACCTGCAGGTTCATAGAGGGGGAAAAAGTGAGGTATTTGTCACTCCTGTCCATGGGTATACAGAAGATAAACATGTGCCTTTCCAATAAGTAATAGATTCAAGGTGGTGTTGGGGATGACGGGTGTCATTTCAGTTCCATTAATTTGTGCACTTAAATTTCCAAATCATAGAATTCCAAACCAAAAGCATTACAAAGCCTTCCATTAAACTAGTATTTAAAGCATATGCATATGAGGGTTTTGCATAGCAGTCCTGTTACTCACATGCATCCTCTTAAACTATGGAACTATCTATGTTCTTGGTTTGCAGAACTATCTAGACTTGATATCTGTTTCTTAAAGAAGGCAAAGGAAGACAAGTGTTGTCTTCTAAATCTCACTGCCAATTTGTGCTTGTAAAGCCATCTGCATCAAAAGACTTCTTCCTTCGATGTACAGAGTTTCAGAGCTCAACACCATCTGCCTTATGCTTCCACAGAAAAATCTTTACAGCATGGTATTGCTACACTTAAAAAAAAACAGGAATGCAAAATAACCAGAGAAGGCTGGAGGTATAGAAAAATGGAAGTCTTACTGTTAAACTGCATGCAGTATTGTGATTTTCTTTATTATTTGAAACTTATAATACCCAGTTTATATTATAATTTCAGACAAAAAGTTGAAGTCAGTAACACACCTAGATAGGAAAGCCCTGGCAAATACAAGCTGCTGATTTTAGACTTTGTAATGCCTTGATGGATTCTGTGACCAGCAAAGAACTAAATTCAGTTGAAATAACTTGCTATGTCAGAACTCACCTTGCACTTAACTCAAACTCTTATCCTGGAAAGGTACTAGATCACAAGTTAAATGTATATAATGCATCTTTCACATGAAAGCTATCTTCCAGATTAATTTTGAGCTGTTTTTCTTTAAAATTGATTCAATCAAGTTTTTAATAGTGCTGCTTAAGGCTAGGGAATCAAATCAGAAGTTTTGAGATGAGCTTTGTTTCATATTTATCTCATCCAGAAAAAGGGGCACAAATTCCAAGAAACCCTTAAAATGAAAATGCTCTCAGTTTGCATTAGTGGAATACACATTTGTTAGAGTAGAATTGGAAGTCATCCAGATTCTGATCAGCTGGACTAGACTAAAGCTCTTATAGATGGTGAACTAAGGAGTATCTGATGCAGCAGAAGCCCACACAGCGTTGTTTGTGCATAGGTAGAATTGCCTTGAATTCTCTGCAGCAAGAACAGACTGTGCACGTGCTTCTCTTTTTTAGGTTACGGAAATGTTTCTCCCAAGACACCCTCTGGCCGTCTCTTCTGCATATTTTATGGGCTCTTTGGAGTTCCTCTCTGCTTGACATGGATCAGTGCTCTGGGGAAGTTCTTTGGAGGACGTGCCAAGAGGCTGGGCCAGTTTCTGACAAAAAGAGGAGTAAGCCTGGTGAGGCCTTTGCTTGTTTACACTTGTGTTGTGTTCTTCTGATACATAAATCAAGCTTACAATTCCTAATTTACCTGCTAATCTTAGCAGTAAATGAATAATTGCATAAATATACTTTTTTTTACCAAATGATGTTGCATAGAAATAACTGAAGAGGGGGGATTAGGTCTGATATGTTAGTTCTGCAAGAAATTTTAGCTAAATGAAATCTTTGGTATTAAACCTTTGATATTAAGTATGGATCTTTCAACTTCTATGAAGACATATACCTGCTCACCTTAGAAACCTCTAGGACAAATGTAGGTGAGGCTTCACTTCACAGACATTTCATGCAAGCTCCTCTGGCACAGAAATCAGCTGTCCTGCTTTGTTCCCACCTGCTTCTCTGTTAGCATGAGTACTTCCTGCTGTGCAGTGAACCGACTGGAAAATAACGTTTTGTTCTGAGTTACTGGCTTGTGGGGTTTTTGTTTGTGGCTTTTTGTTAGTTTTTTGATTGTGGTTTGAGTTTTTAATTTTTTGTGTGTGTGTGGTGTTATGCTGGGTTTTGGTTTTGTTGTTTTTTCCTCCTGAGTGAGTTCTGTCTCGGTTCTAACAGTGCAGAGATGGAAAGCAATGCAGGGCCATAGTGCCTTGAAGACAGTGGTGGTAGATTTAGTCCTAGTTTCAGAAACATAGCAAGTACTATTTTCATTTGGCACCTTAGAAGATAGTTCAGAAAACGATGGTGTCTGCAGCTTTGAGCAGAAGTTGCTTGGGTGGCAAAGAGTAAGAGGCATAAACAGGAGAGAAACATCTTAAATGCTTCTGTTCCTCTATACTCAAATGAATAAAAGGAAAATCGGAGGTACTGACTACTTCTTAGAGTTCTATTGTCTCTACCCCAGGCCTATTTATAAAATAGCAGGAACTCTTTAAACTTTTAAAGAGTGTGAAAGAAAACTATGAGGGAATAATCTTGTTTGAGTAACTAGTTGTAAGAACAGTGAGTTCTACATAAAGAAAAAAATTAGTTGTGTTTACTTCAGTCACTGACTTTTGCTTATGGCTGATAAACTGTTAGCACAAAACTCTGAAATGTCTGATACAGTCAGATGATGCTTTATGCCATGGATTGGAAGGAGAAAATGTGGAGATCTTTCCCTAATTTTTTTTCTTTTTTCATTCTTCTTTCTTAACAGAGGAAAGCACAAATTACCTGCACAGCTATTTTCATTGTTTGGGGTGTCTTGGTCCATCTGGTTATTCCTCCCTTTGTCTTTATGGTGACTGAAGGATGGGATTACATTGAAGGTCTCTATTTCTCATTCATCACTATCACCACCATAGGATTTGGAGATTTTGTTGCTGGTCAGTAATTGTATTTTATGTATTATTTCACTAAATGCATGATGTGGCAATTTTGCTTCCAAACTCTTAATTTGAAAAGGTGCTTTCTAAGATTTTCCAAAGCATTTCAATGAATAGAAAATTCAATTAAAGCTGAGTAATAATCCAATGGACTGGCTCTTCAGTCTTGGTTTAGATACCTAAGGTCTTTACTTGGCTAATTCTGGAACCAAGTTCTGAGGTTGATAACTCTCAGATGCCCCAGGTCCCTATTTCAGGCAAGAAGCTATCCTATCCACCATGATAGTTAAGCACCTTTGAATGTGAGCCAGTCAACTAAGCAAGGCACATAAGTACTGGGCAGTGCTCTCTGTGCAGCTGTCTAGAGCTATTTCACAGGAAATGCTGAGCATACTGCTGTCTCCCTCCTAAATCTTGTCTTTCTCTAAAATCCACTGCCTTTGGAGATGATGGTCCTTGTAAGTGGAATTTTGAATCCTTTTCTCAACAAAGGGTACCTGTATCCATCCTCCAAAAGCAGGCAGAAGGCTAATCATTTTCAAACAGGAAGAAAGTTCACTTTTATAGCTTACAAGGAGAGGATAAATATGCTCCCATTTTATGTTGCAGTGCAATGGTTAGAAGTGGAAGACATGGGATCAACTTTTCATTTCAGAAGAGGTTCAGATCCCCACTTAGCAGCTCTCAGAGCAGTGTTCAAACTAGGCTCTGTTAGTGTAGCAGTTCTCAGGGTCATAACTTCAAAGCTTTATCAGCAGTGAGTTCTCGTTCAGTAATGCTCTTGTTTTTAATTATTTGTAGGTGTAAATCCAGATGCAAACTATCATGCCCTTTACAGATATTTTGTGGAGTTATGGATCTATCTGGGACTAGCTTGGCTTTCACTCTTTGTTAACTGGAAGGTAAGCATGTTTGTGGAAGTTCACAAAGCAATCAAGAAGCGGAGAAAAAAAAGAAAAGAGTCATTTGAAAGTCATCCTCGATCGAAAAAACCCCTTCAAATGGGTACCTCAAAGGATGTCAACATTTTCAGCTTCCTTTCAAAGAAGGAAGAGACCTACAATGATCTAATTAAGCAAATTGGGAAGAAGGCCCTGAAGACAAACAGTGACAAAATTATTAAAGTAGAAAATGCCAAACAAAATATGCAGAATGCCAGCATAGATGCCCAGGTGATTTACACAAAGACAGAGTCATTTGAGTATGAGGAGGCTTCCCTGGACATTCAAAATGGTCATGTACTGAGACCCCTGCATGATAAGCATATTGGAGACAGCCCTCTAGAAGCAACCATGCTCGTAAACCAGCTAGACAGGATTAGTGAAGAAGAAGGTGAAGTGTGGGATTCCAGAGACTATCGACCCTTAATATTTGAGAATGCAAATATAACTTTTGTAAATGAAGATGATGATGAAGAGGAAGATATCTCAGATGATGAGGAAACATCAAAATCCTCCATGGATGATAATCTTGTGGAAGAATCTGAAACTGCAAAAAACCTGGTAAAATTCCCATCCTCTGATGAATCTACTTTTACCAATAACGAGCTAGAACTTTCTGTGCCTTATGAACAACTGATGAATGAATATAATACAGTAAGCAATGTGAAGGCTGCAACGTGAAGAATGTTTGACAATAGTATTCTGAAAGTGGTCAGTGCATATTGAACCAATGAACAGAGCATGGAGAAGAGTGTGTTTTTTGCAGCTTCTCCTGTCTCTGATAAGAAAAGCAAGTCCCAAAATAAGTCAGCATCCTAAGTTGGTTTCTGAGCCCATCAGCTTTGCTTATCTGAAAAACTTGTAAAATAACAGTTGAGTTTGGAGTCCTGCTCCTTCTTGGGATTTTATGGTTTTTTAACAAAATAGAAAAGACTAGTTAATACACTGGACCTGCTCTGCATTTATGCATTTCATTGAGGAACTAGTTTGGGAGTGTAACTATACTGTGGCAAAGAAACTGTTTTGGGCATCAAATGTGTTCGGTTACTCCATTAGCCTTTCACCTCTGAATACCTGGATTTGAATCCTGCTTTGACCACAAATGAAAGCAAGAGGTTTGCTTTTTTTATTGAAGTTGTTACCACAAAAAAAAAAATGGTGCAACCACTGGTTGTTCTTGGTGAGAAATTTCAGATGGCATACCAGGACACACAGATCTGAGCTGAGGTGCATTGGCAGACTGAGGAGGAAGCTTCTGAAACATCTGTTTAGAATATGTCAGTGCTTGTCAAATTATAGTGGATTGTAATTTCATAAATAAAATACTACAATGAAAAATTCCAAAGGAATGGATTGTGAAGGAGCCCTCTAACAAGGAGGAATCATCTGGGATGAAGCTTACCAACTGGGCAGCTAAACTGCACTTCAGCCCCAGAACTGTTAAGACTGTGTGACTGGAAGACCTATTGATCAACGCATGTATGAGCACAAGCAGGATGCAGTGAACTTTTTTAATGTTGAAAGTGTCCTTCCACTGTCCATTTCCTAGAGAAAATACTTGAATGAACCTTATACAGTATCTATGTACAGGTGAAATTTTATTGACCCTGTTATCCTGAGGGAAAAAATCACCTTGGGAAGCACAGATATTCTCTAAATGCCCTAATTTCTGTCAGAAGGGACTTGTATCACTGCTGCTGATCTGTGCAGTGTGTTAGTCAGTATTGTTTGATGTTCCTCCCTGCCTTGGTACTTCAGATTAGACTTGAATGAGATGGTTTTTGAAACAGTTGATCACACTTTGCTTATTTGGTTTGTTTTAAAGTTTGACCTTAGTGCATAAAGAATGGTTATCCTCTCCCACTTTCAAGAAGGCTGTGCAATGTCAACTCTTGGACAAACTGAGAAGTGATCAAGTGACTTAAGGCAATAAGACACTTTTTAAAAGGAACTTTGGCTCTAAGCTCCTGAAAGTATTACCTCTTGGCTTGGAGCTGGGCTTCTCATTGAGAAGGAAGTATGTGTCTTCATAACATTTATGCTCAAATTGTTGTGGCTAAACTGAAAACTGTACCATGGTTTTATTTTTCTTTCTTTCTCCACATCTATGCGTTAACCTTGACAACTCTTTCAAATGAGTTGATTACAGGCTGGCAGAAGATAACTGAATTTAGTTGTATCCTATATAGTTGGAACAGAAAATAGCCAAGGTCTTTGAACTTTAACAATGTCAAGTTCTATTGTTCTGTCAGGTTTACAGTATTTAAGGCATTCCAGTATGTCCGAAAGTTTCCAAAGTTCAGTGAACAGTTAGGTTGTCTCATTCTTGGTTTTGGTGTAGTGCTGGCAAACTCACTGACTCTGCAGGAAGAACTTATGGAGCTTGGTAATGCTAGTCTTAAATTTCTAGCTCTTTCTAATAACTTCAAATAGGGGCTGCTGCTTCTTCAGTTGCTGGCCTCTTCCACAGAAGGAGGAGGACACATGGGAAAGTAACACTCTGTCTGGGTGGCCTGTTGAGGGCAAGTTTTGAAGTTTCTACTGTGAAACAAGGGTTTTTACTGGTCTTTTCCAAATTGTCCACATAGGTGACATTTTTTCAAATAGAAAAGGCTAGAGCCAACTTTATTATACTGGCCAAAAAATGTGAAATTGACATAATTGGATTTGGAAATTACTCTGTATTTTTTTATGATAGTATCACTGAAGAGAGATTCTAATTTGAAATCAAATTTTATTATATTGCTACTATTTGGAGCAAGGGTGGCTAGATAAATTTGACTTGTACCTGGCAGGAGACAGGGAGAGGCCCTATCAAGAAGATTCTTGTTTACTTCTACTCCCATCATTTTTAAATGACTCCAAACCCTTCAAGTATTCCTATATATCTGAAGGGTTTTGATTGACAGTTGTACCTTGTGACTGTAAGAAACAGTATGTAAGACTACATGCATGTTACAGGGTGCTGTGTAGGAAGTCTAAGCTTTTTGTTTGTTTTTGTTTTAAAAAAAGTGCACATTAACTTAGAAGAAAATGAGAAAGCACTCCACATAGCTTTTGTTGTCCTCCATCATGTCTTCCATTACTGATGTAAAGATCAAAGTTTTGATGACAGTTAGAAAGCTACAGGACAGTGCAGAGAAAAAAGGCTTGCTGAAAGTGCATGAAATTGAAAAGCATAGTCCAATCTTCATTTAAAAAAACCAAAACAACAAAAAAATCCAAACAAACCAAAACTCCTTAATACAGAAATAATAGAACCCAGACTCTTGGCTGGACTGCTTTGATTGGGAGGGGATGTTGCACACTGGAACCCAGAGTCTCCATTCTCCGTAGCAAAGTGCACTTGTACACCAGAGCTGAGAATAAATGGAGATCTGTTTCATATTAGCAAGTTAGATGTGGCTTTCTGGCCTTTCCCAGTGTAGTAAGCAGAGACTAAGTCTGCATAATAAGTATCATGGGATTTAAAGTAGTAGTTTAAATTTATTAAAACAAAGTACAATATTCCCACTTTTGGGGGAAAACATGATCACACCTCACAAAACTGTTCTCATGATATCCCACCATGTGCCTTAATGTAATCTTAATACTGGGAAAAGAATTCCTCTTTACAGAGGGGCCAACACAGTTGGTCTTACTAAGCCCTACTTGTTTTCAGTGTTTTGGAGGGTTTAGTTGGCCCATAGCTTTCGTACTGGCTCTCTCCAAAAAGCTGAACCATTTCCCAGGGTTTTTAAAGTGACAGTGCCATCTCAGAACTGCTGAAGTGCTAAGCAAGACAGCTTTCTGCCTGCATGTCTTCCATGTCTTAAAAGCAGCTGCCTGCAGGATCTAAATTAATGTCTTTCTGCCTTCAGATTTCCATGTAGTGAGTTAGAGGGGTGTATTTTGAACTATTCAGCCCCAAAAGTGCCTCTGAATGAATTACCCAGTGCTACTTGATAAGGTCTTGTAATTATTTCAGTTATTTGGCCAGTGTGGAAACATTTCTTAGGATACCATGTAAGATTTCACTTAGCTAACCAATAATGTTAACAATTCTCTTAATGCTATGGAATTGTTTTTATAGGTGAGGCAGGTCTCTTCTGTGGAAGAGAGGAAAGGGGATTTTTAAAAAAGGAGGGGGGAAAAAGGCTTCAAAGCACATATAAGGAAGGGATGGAATAGAAATGGAAAATCTTCATTCTAGCTATTGCTTACACGTAGATTGTATTTGGAGTTGCATCATGTGAAGCATGGGTCCACTTCCACAATACAAACTTATTAATTTTGCCAAGATGAGCCAGTACTTTTTAAATAGAAAAAAAAAAGTGACAATGAAAGTCTGTTTCTACAAAAGCATAAAGTGCTCTAGTATGTGATGCTATCCTTTGTGACATCATTATGACAGTTCTTGGTTGTATCTTGTGCTATTGAAGCCTGGTTTTGCCAGAAGGGCATCATTTTCAGATACATATCTCACAGCAGGCAGTCTCTAACACATCTGATACACTGGTACGAAATCATTGAGGAAACAGGAGAAGTGGTGTGTTAAATTTTTCTCAACTAATGATTTGTGACTCTGTTGCTGGCAATGGATGTCACAAAGCATGCAGAAATCAAAGCATAGACTGCTAACAGTTTATCAGTTACACAGTTGTATATGTTGAGATTTTTTTTTCCCCTCCAGTTGATCTGGGAGAGTATATGTAGAGACAGACAAGCATCACTGATGAGGAGAGCAAAAAGCAATATACAAGTCTGTTGACCTAAACAAAAATACCCCCAAGAACTCTGTTGTAGACTTGTAATTTTTGTGCCTCATGGGATTCTTTCCATTTGTGATGGATTTACTTTTTAAAACATTGTCTTGTCTTTCATATAGCTTTTGAAGTTGTACAGTTCTGACTTATCACTCCATAATATACCTGTCTGTCTGTCCTTTGTTGCTGATTGTCACTGGAATCACACTGTATGTAAATATTTGCTAAGTCTTTGTAAAATGTAATTTATTTTAATATTTTGCAATAAAAATTTTACAATTTATCCTGCTTGTCATTAGTAGAATGGCAATCAAGAAATGAGATTTCATTTTACAACTCCCTGCACTTTCAGTGCACCTCACAGATGAGACTGGTCCTGGTCCAAAGAGCTTGAAGGTAAGGAGCTGATAAAGCAAGTTGTTCTGTGCAAGTGGATCCCTGTACTTGTATGAGGCATTAGAACGTGTCCAGAGAAGGGCAATGAGGCTACTGAGGGGTCTGGAGCACAAGTCTTATGAGGAGTAGCTGAGGGAACTGGGATTGTTTAGTCTGGAGAAGAGGACACTCGGGGAGACCTTATTGCTCCCTACAACTACCTGAAAGGAGGTTGGAGTGAGATAGGGGTAGTCTCTTCTCCAGACTTAACAGTGAGGGGACAAGAGGAAATGGCTTCAAGTTGCACTGGGGGAGGTTTAGATTAGATATAAGGAGGAATTTCTTTACTCAAAGGGTTGTTAAGTCTTGGAATAGGCTGCCCTGGGCAGTGGTGGACTCACCTTCCCTGGAGGAATTTAAGAAACATTTAGTTGCCCTACATAGGAACATGGTTTAGTGCTCTACTCTGGCCTCCAATCAGGAGATCTGGAGACACACTATTTTTAATGCCACGGATGTTTTTGAGAAGGCACACACAGGATCACTCTTGAGGAGAAAAGACAGTGTAGAAAGAATCGTGTCTTGCAGGTTCTACCTCCTAAGGAGTCCTTGTGCTGTGCCTTTTGCAACCGCTCTTGTCTGTCCCGCATTGGCCTTTGCAGCCAGCAGCGCTTGGAAAAAGCGCTTGTGAAGAGCATGGATGGAGCCCTCCCCAGAGCTTTGTTCGCAAAGCCTAGCCATGATGATGATGAATGATAGGTATGGTTGGACTTGATGATCTTAGAAGTCTTTTCCAACCTTAATGATTCTGTTATTCTGTGAGGTATTGATGACTTTGGTTCAACAGCATCTGGTCTTCAATTAGATACAGCATAGCACAACATTATTAAATAAGGATTTTGGACAGCTGTTGAAAGATAAAAGTTGATTCTAGGAGCTGTGTTTCTTCACGGGGCTGGTGTTAAAGAAGATGCACTGAGACAGGAAGTTGGAACTGATCACTGCTACAATAAAATAAAATGGGTGTTTATGACTGCTGCCTAAATGTTAGCCAGAGCTATTAAAATATCTGGGTAGCTGTTCGTGGATTTTTACAACAACAGCACTCAGCATTTTGCAGTATTTGCAGTCCTTCAAATCCAGCAGTTTTCTTAAAACACCTTGGAAAATAGGTAACTACCTAACTTAATGGGTAGCAAAATGTGACTTGGTGATACCCATGATAGAGATAGAGCCATCTGCAGAAACTAGGACAACTTCAGCCTGAGGGCAAAAGAGACTGAACCTGAGCTTTTAGGCAACTGAGTGAAATTGCTGGGGAGAGGAAAGGGTGGATGCTATCATGATTTGAGTAAGGGTTGCTGATCTCTACATTTTCCTCTGGCTCCACAACAGAGGAGTAGTGGAGGAGGAAGTGCCTAATGGGTGGGTGATGCCAAAAAGGGAGGTGGAGATACCCTCACGTTGCTGAGGGGAGTCTGTTAAGCACCTGATAACACTTCTATCGTCTCCCAGCAGGTTGGAGCCCACAGGCTATTGTTTGTCGTCTGCCCTCGGTATTTTAGTTGAGTGCTAGTAATTTATAGGGGGTAGGGTAGAGAGAAGTAGGAAAACAGGATAAACCTGTATCTGTTAAGCACCTGTTCTTATGGTCCATGCCTGACTGCAGGTTCCTCTGAACACAATAGCTTAAGAGATAAAATCTGTAGACCAGCTGACAAACTGAAATCTTTTCACTGAATTCATATCTTTACAATGTATGGTGCAATGGGATACAAGCAACCTGCAGTTCATGGAAATGGAGAACTCAAACCTTTAATTCTGGAAAACAAAGACAGAGACATAGCAGGTAGAGAATTGCCATTCAGGACTGTTTTACACAGGCTACTTCACCCCCTTCAGCTATTTTTCTGTAGCTGGACTAAAGTCCTGAAGAAAGAATAAAATATCTCTTTCAACTCTTATGCAAGGACCTGTGGGAAGGGAGAGGAGGTCACCTACAGGTCTTGGGCAGCCTGGGATACTTCAAGGCCTTGCTTTTCTCTTTCTTGTTAGCAGATACCACCTTCTGCAAAGCAGCTAATGTGACTCTTGCTGACTCATGGCACACTGGCAAAGTGTCAGGGAAAAGGGATGCACTATTGACTTTAACTGCGTTGGTTTCTGTCTTGGCTCCCAAGAAAAGCAGACTCAAGGGGTGAGTTTTTTAGGAGTGATGTTTTGATGAAACACAGATAGGTGTCCAAGCAGGTGTTTTGTGTCTTGTTTCTGAAAACTGTATGGAGACATTAACTCCATCTCAGCCAAACCCAATACAGGATGAAAATGAGTTCAAGCAGTGGTTATCTTGGACTACACAGCCAGCCTAGCACAGGGAGTGGTACTGTTACTGATAGGAGGACAGAGGTACAAAATGAAACGCCCACAGACTCAGCTCACTGGTAAATGGAATTTAATATTTCACATCATGCTCTAGTTGGGAGGACTTCCTTTGATGGCCAAGTACAGCCTCTAGCCACAACTACTGGTTAAATATATATATATATAATATATATATATATGATGTATATATATCATATATATGTATAGATATGAGAAATATCCTGATATGTGAGAAATATTCTGATGGAAATATTTAATAATCACTTTGGATTTTACAAGTTGAACTGAAGTAACTATGAACAAATCCAGTCTTCTGGTTTTAGATTTTTTTTGTGTGTGTCAGAAATTGCCTCCCTATTGTCACTCCTTGCTGCTCATAGGAAAGAATAAAAGAGCAAAGGTGACAACTCACTCTTTGTATTTTGATGGTTATGTTGTTTTCTACATGGAGTTGTTTTCTACACTCTGTCCTGCTTTTCTCCTTACTAGAACTAGGCTGTGAATGACAAAGAAAGCAGAACAACAAAACTGAAAATATTAATTCGGAAATTGGGTTAAGGAGGTTAAAACACAAAGTATCTGAAGTAAAAGTTAACATTTTTCCCATAGGCATTCTTTGAAATTTCCCATACTAACCTCTAATAAAGTTCTTTTGGATACCTTCCTAAATATGCCAAAGAAATGTACTTGTGTGTTCAAATTGCATCTATGCATTATTTATTCAGGAACACCACACAAGTACTTTGACACACTTTTAATCTTACTTGATTATAACAGTATGGTATGGCAGCATGATATGCCTTTTAGCTGTAAGGAAAACAAATACTCTCTGTATGATTGACCATAGTCCTAGATCAAGAGGAGAATTCCTCTTCAGGGCCTGTCAGCATTCTGTGGATGTACAAAGTTGGACACTTGTAGATCACATTTTTGTTTATCTAGTTAAGTTGCTGGGTGAATAAGGAAGTATCATAATTCCTAATGCTGCAAGGACCAGAGACAAAAATCCTCTTGTGTGAGGTTGGGCTCTACCAGTAGCTATCAAAATAAGTTGGTTCCAGAGGAGCACTCATTCCTACACACTCCTGGTTGCTGGGCAGAACTGCAAAATAAAAAATAAAGCAAATATGAAATAAATCCATGTTCATGTTTAAACAGAAATTACAAGCTTCTGAAGCTGAAGGATAAGTGTTTATTCATAAAGAAGTGTTCTCTTCTGGCAGCTTTCATATTTTCTACTTATCTGTTGGTAGTTAGTGAAAAGTAAAAGAACAAGACTTGAGACACGAACAACCTTTTTTGATACTTTTTATTCCTTTCAGCCTAGGACATTTGCCAACTCCATCTCTGGAACAACTGGAAAGGAAGGAAAAATAGTAAGCTAATTGGTCTGCTTTTTAATTGCTGATTAGAATGGGAAATGAATACAAAGGCAGGAGTAAGCAATATGCTTTGGACAGCTGAGGGGGACATTGTCCTTTTTGGCTGGTTGTTTGGCTGTCTGATTTTAAGAAATAATGATTAGATGGTGGCTTAAAGTCTTGCAAGGTGAGAAGGTTTGCTTTCATGTAAGGAAGATTTTCTTCTCTGCTGGGTTTCTTCAGGAATTGAAGCTCTTTAAATTAATCTAGAATATCAGACTAGACTCTGAGATGTACAGCAGGGATCAGGTGAAGGCAAGAAGTAGTTTTGCAGTACAAGTTTTTCATCCTTTACAGCTGATTAAATTGAGGAGAAAGCCTGGCATTTAGGCCCAACTGATAACCCCAGCATGTCACTCAAGCAAAGTTAGAGGGAAGTGGTATTGAACTGAGAACAATATTTTAGGGTAAGAGACAAAATTTTTTATTGTGTACAGGAAGAAATCAGAGACCCAAAACTATAGTAGCTGAGGAATCTGTCATTTTTAGGGAGTTTTACTCTGAAATACTAGGAAATAAGTTTTCTGGCAAATAATTTCAAGCAATTTACTGAAGAAGTTATGTTTAATTCTACAGTGTTTATCAGTAGCTGAAATTATAATCTACTGGTGACATAATAGCTGTAAGCTGCAAAACTTGAAGGAAAGAAGTGGCAGCCTGTTAAAATACGTAGGCTTGAGACAGACTTTTTCTTTCAGGAAATGCAATAAAAATAAGGTGAAAACGGATCAAAGCTCTATCTGGCTTTTATTGAAAAGCTTCTGACACCATATATTACTGTGCCTTCAAAAGCACAGGTTTGGAAATGCTTGGGATAATCTTAGCTTCCTCTGGCACAGAGAGGGAGGAAAGATTTTGGGGTTGTCAAAGTTTACTGTAAAATGACCCTTCTTTAAAACAACAGTAGGATTCAGGATGGGGAGAGGAGTGAGTGGTTTCAAACACTGTTCTACTCAGACATACACAGTAATGACCCAGCTCATTTTTCACAGAAGGATATCACTTCCACACCTCGTCTTGCTCTTCTAGCTTCCACCACTTTTTTTCTTGCTTATTATGGCTTAATTTTTCCTTTCCTCTGATGCATTACATCTGTCCCACTATGATTCCTGTGGCACCTGAGAAACATCAAGGCAGCCTGCAGGCAGGACACAGCAGTCACTTGGCATTTTGGGCTGTCAGCCAGAAGATAGATATGTCTTCTCTTGCTCGGAGTGCCAGCCTGAACTGCTTCAGCTAAAGGAAGCAGAGGTTGAACAACCAAAGCAACCAGATGAGCACTCTTGGCTTTCTTCAGTGAAAACATCCAAGTTTTTGCAAGTTTTCTGCCATGCTATTTATATCTGCAGTAGATTTAGATTTGCAGGGATGTGGTTTGCAAGGTCAAGGGCAGAGCTTTGCTACAGGGCCGTGAAGTGGACTAGGCAAATCTGTTTAAATACTTGAGACTTGTTAGTGAGGCTAGGGTTCAAAATTGTCTTTGGAAGAGGCTGTGCCTACTGTGAGTTGTAGTTGCATCCTTTTCAACTCCATATTCCTCCTGCCTTTCTCCCTACTTCCCTTTTACTACCACTTCTACACTCCCCAATTCCCCTTTATGGCCATAGTCGTCCCTACTATTCCAGCCCCTGAACTAGGAGCATAAAACTTGGCTCTTTTTATTCTGGAATTCTCCAGAAGGTTTGCAAAGCCTTAGAAACACTTTAGCTGGTTACTGTGTGTTCATACTGCTTGGCATGACTATTTTTGTCATATAGATTTGACCTAAAATTATGTTCCAGTTGTACCAAGTAAGCAGCAAAGTTATCACCTGTTTAAATAAACCTTTGGCTCCTAATCAACAATTCAACAGAAGAAATGAAATTGAATAGAACAAAATATGTTTGATTATTTACTAAAGACATAATGGCCTGGTGACTGAAAACAAAGAGTGGGACTGAGAGCCAGATGGCAACCAATATAACCTAGACAGCCTACATGTTGAGTCTTTAGGGTGCAGAAAACTCCCACACTGGATTATTTTTAAGCACTAGAGAAATCCATATGTGCTACTTTTCTAGCTACAGTTATTCTCAATAAATTCTAAAACTGTAACTTTAAAAAATATCATAGATCAATGTCAGGAACTGTTTGGGTGTTTCATTATACTTGCATGTAAGTGGCCCCAGAATACCCTTGAGAGGGTGGGAGTGGGAATAGGGTCTCACACCACATCTGTGCAGAAGCCCCCATTGAATCATTAACCATCTGTGTCATCTAGGAGTTTTTAGAAAGCTTGTAATGTGTGACAGCACAAGCTGATAGCGTAGATAGAGCTGGTACTGTGTGCCATAGTTGAACTCTAATGTATTATGGTGCCAGGGTGCATAAAGGAAACATTTTAGACTGAGACTGTCAGCTAATTACAGACACAGAAGAACAGACCTTGAATAGCAGATACCACTGACCCCCAGGTAGAGTTATCAGTGGCATTCATAGTTTGCTGGCTGGCTAGTCACCAACTGAGGTAGAAGAGTCTTCTTCAAGTACCAGGGGTAGCTATCACCATCAAAAGCATTGTACTTGTACACAAAAATATAACCCTGGCAACAAGACGGCTAGATGGGGACAGTCATCTAGAGCTTTGGAAAGGAGGAGGACAATGCACTGAGCCTCACTCCAGAGCATCTGCATGCTCTACACAAGGGGGAATAAGAAAAGCCTTGTTAGCTACAGATTCTCTTCTTGTCGAAGGGGAGGCAGTAGTACTGTTTCCCTCAGGATCACACTAGAACCTAAGTAGGTCTCCTTCACAGAATCCCTAACACAAGTGCAGTTTTCCCTCAGCTATTCAATGCCATTTATAGCCTTGGAAGGCCAAAGAGTGTGAAAAGATCTCTTTCTTTCTTAACTTACAATTCTTTGCAGTAAGTAAACTTGCACAACTGTGTGCTGACAATGAGTAGCCAGCTAATTGTAGCTTTGGCAAGATCTACTTGTGGTGTTTCTACCACATCCCTTGGCAGATTTTTTTATTCAGGTAGCCTAATTTTTCTTACATGTAATATCCAACTCTCTGAAGTTTAATTTCATGGTCATTTTCTGTTCTCATTAGCAAGTAGAAATAATTAGTTCCTGTTCTTGTCCTAATTTAATTTTTGGCTGCCCTGGGTAGAGAGGCCTCTGGGCAGCAAAACAGTAAGAAACTCAAAACAGAAGGCATGAGAAAAAAATCCAGTGTAGTGTCCATGTCAGGACAGTCTTAAAATCCCATCCTTCCACCTCGAAAAAGTCATCCCAAACACTTTAAAGATAATCAAAATCAAATAAAAATCTGGAATAGTGTTAGAATTATTACTGCATAAAAGGATCTGGGAGTTATAAAAATTTCTGCCACCAAACAGGTGTGAAGGCTTCCAAAAAGATGAGTGTTATGCTGGGATGTATGAGCAAAAAAAAAGTAGCATATGTGAGAGATGTGAGTTATTTCACTCTCTAGGAGAGTGGAGCTAGTGTGGGCTCTAATAATATAGGCTCAGATCATCAGATTTTAAGGAAACTCTAGATAAGCCGAGAGTAGTCTGTATCACAGCAACAAGAAAACGTTTTAGGAAAGCATGAGATTTGAGAAAACCATTAGAAAAGGCTGAAAAAATACATTGAGATAGAAAAGAAACCAAAAAGAAACCACATGTTTTTTTGATGAGTAAAAGGCTACTGCAGGGTGCTAACCAGGGTCTGCACTGTTTTTTCTAGCCCTTGGAGAAAGCAAAAAATGAAATGTGTCAACTCTTTAATAAGCAGAACAGAGCCTGATACTACAAAATTCTTTCAACTCTAAGAGCAGTAAACTTTCCTAGATGGACATGTGGAGAGATGTGGATTTGATGAGTGGGCTGTTTGATGGATAAAAAAGTGGCTGGAAGGATGCTATCAGAGAGTCATGGTCAATGGCTCCTTGTCCAGGTGGAGAGCAGTGACGAGTGGGGTCCCTCAGGGCTCTGTCTTGGGACCTGTGCTCTTCAACATCTTCATTAACGACCTGGATATGGGTATCAAGTGCACCCTCAGCAAGTTTGCAGATGACACGAAGCTGAGTGGTGTGGTCGATATGCCAGAAGGGCAGGATGCCATCCAGAGGGACCTGGATAAACTTGAAGAGTGGGCCCAAGAGAATAAAATGGAGTTTAATAAGTCAAAATGCAAGGTCCTGCATTTGGGAAGGAGTAACCCTAGATAAGAGTACAGACTGGGTGAAGAGCTCATTGTAAGCAGCAGTGCNCATGCAGCCCTGGGTGACCTGGCTAGTGATTGACATCCCTGCTCAGTGTGGGGAGGTTGGAACTAGATGATCTTGAGGGTCCCTTCCAACCTTCTATGATTCTATGACACAGACTTCAAACTACTGGAGGATTTGGAAACAGCTGTCAGGGATGGTCCTGCTACATTTACTGGCCTTCCATACAGAAGGGCTGATTCGGTTCTCTCTTGAGGTCCCTTTCAGCTTTACATTTCTGTGGTTTCTGTCCATTTCTAAGAGGTGTGACATTTATATCTCTCCCTAACATTATTCCTGTATTGTATAATTAGGGTTACTCAGCATACTTTTTCTTTTTTAAGCAGCTTCTCATTGAACAACGTGTTCTCCTTGCCTAGCTTTTCCTCCTTCTCCTTATTCACCTTCCATTGCTTTTCAGCCACAGGTATGGATTTTTGTGACTTGGATGAAGTGGTTGTACTGTAAATCTGTTGGCATGCTTGTAAAGTTACAAAAGTAATCTCTTGATTATAGTTCTCTGGATTCTTAATGTGGTGGTCTTTGACTGCTGTGTCCCAGGTCCTTGCTCCCCTACCCCACTGTTTAATAAAGGGAATGGGAAAAGGGGTAAGGCTTTGCCTTGCTGAGTAGCACAGATGCTTTGCACAGCCACAACCAAAATGTAACAATTGGTACCTCAAAGCAATGTTACTCCCCTCATGGGTGAGGAAACAGTCAAAACCTCTGACTGTTGGGAAGTTCTATCAAAATAGCTCTCCCAGAGAAAAGAACAAGAAGGTTACATCCAATTTTATCCCTATTTTCTTTTATTTATTTATTTATTTATTTATTTGTGAAAGGTTTTACATGAACTCCTGAGTCAGGCTCCTACAATTTTACAAAATGTTAAGCTATTTCTGTTTCTGGAGCAGAGGAATAGGTAATCTTCTCAGACACCTAGGATTTGCTTGTATAGAAGAGAAGTACATTATAATGAACTGATAAATCAGCTGGATGTATGATTTGAAAAGGCAGTGAAAAGAGTAAAAATTGCTTTACCAAGGTATGTGAGAGACCATCTGAAATTCTTACTGAAATACTTAATGAATCGTGTTATATTCAGCTTGGGGAAAGGATCTAAAGATCTGCATTTCTGAGTCTTAATTACAAGGCCTTTAAAGAGTGTTTATATTACAGCTAGTTACATTTCCCCAGTCTAGAGCCAAAACAACTTATTTACTCTTGTGTATAAGTGTCCCTGGTAAAAAATAGGAAATATTCAGCTGCCACAAGGTCCCATGTGATATAAATGGAAGATTCTTCCTTGTAGCCTTTGCTAAGCAGGCCATTCAGGAAAAACAGAGGGAAAATTGATGAAGAAATGAGGTTGGACCAGGGTAATAGAGTAGCCTCTGTTCATAACAGATGCAGCAACCAGGCTTGTCCCATTCCTAAGCATATCAGGGACAGAGAGTACCTCAGCCAAGCAGGCACACATTTGCCCCACTGAGGACAGGCAGGCTCCTCTGGGTCTGAGGCTTACAGCCCCTTGGGTCCTGCAGTGCTCTCATGGGATCACATGGGGCTCAACACCATGACTCATGGCACTTTGCTGGGTCACATGGGAACTTGTGCTCACAAGACAGGAGTGAAAGCAAAGGAAGTGGTCCTAGAACACCTCTTTTCCCCAAACTCTTATTCATTTTTGTATTTTCCCCTAACTCACACTGTTTTTCAGCTCTGCAGGGTAACCTGTGTGATTTCTCACATCAAGCATAAAGTCATCTTTGCCCTCTACTGGCATCCTGTAGAAATACAGAAGCACATCAAACAGGAGCTCCATCACTTCAGCTGTTCAAGCTCACCAGACAGGACAAGAGAGCACACAGACTACATGCAGGCAGGGATGGGACTGTGTTCTTGGGGTGAGGTGAAAGCTCAGTAAGCAGCTTCCTACAGCTCTTTGAACAGTAACATCCTGGTGAGATATGGCATGGCAACCACTCCCCTCCTACTGTCCAGTGCTTGCAATCTGTGATTTTTTACAGTGGTGTCTGATTTCAGGTTATTTATGAGTAAGCCAGTCTAGAAAATGAGAAGTGGGTCTGGAAATTGCTTTTTATAGTGTTTCTTTCCTTCATTTCTAGATATAATACACTCTGGCTGGTTTGCAAGCTCAGGGAATCAGAAGTGATTGAAGAAAATGACTTGAATGACTACTATGAGAGCAGGCTGGTTATCTTAAATGGCACTTTTAATCCTGAAGAATCACACATTGCTTCAACGTCCATTAGGCTTGAAACATTGCATGGAAACTTGCTGGGAAGCTAGTTTTAGGGTGGGATGCAGTGGCAGACATTTGGAACAAAGTAGAAAAATAACTTTATTCACTTGAAGACGTGGACACTTTAGCTTGGCAACAGACTGCTGGATAAATGGAGTCAGCATATACTAACACTTCTGAAAATTTAGAACACAGTTTCAATTTTTAGGCTGCCTAGAGACCTGGATATAGGAATAGAGTGGCCCCTCAGCAAGCTTGCTCAGCGCACAACACTGGGAAGAGAGGTTGACACACCAGAAGGCTGTGCTGCCATTCAGCATGACCTGGAGAGCTGGGCAGAAAAAAATCCTTCTGAAATTCAACAAGGGCAAGTGCAGGGTGATGCACCTAGGGAGGAATAACCCCATGTACCAGTACAGGTTAGGAGCTGATCTGCTGGAAAGCAGTTCAGTGGAAAAAGACCTGGGTTTTTGGGTGGACAGTAGAATGACCATGAGTCAGCAATGTGCCCTTGTGGCCAAAAAGGCTAACGGCATCCTGGGAAGCATCAAGAAGAGTGTGGCCAGCAGGTCAAAGAGGTTCTTCTCCCCCTCTACTCTGCCCTGGTGAGGTCACATCTGGAGTATTCAGTTCTGGTCTCCCCTGTTTAAGAGAGATAGGGAACTTCCAGAGAGGGTACAGAGAAGGGCCACTAAATGATTAGGGGATTTCAGCACCTCTCTTATGTGGAGAGGCTGAGAGAGCTGGGACTGTTTAGCCTTGAGAAGACTGAGGGGGAACCTTATCAATACTTACAAATATTTAAAGGGTGGGTATCAGGAGGATGAGACCAGTCTTTTTACTGTAGTACCTAGTGACAGGAAGAGAGGGAATGGGAAAAAAACAGAAAACAGGAAATTCCATCTTAATATGAGGAGGAACTTTTTTCCTTTGAGGGTGGTGGAGCACTGGACCAGGCTGCCCAGGGACATGGCTGAGTCTCCATCTTTGGAGATATTCAAAACCCAACTAGACACCATTCTGTGCAGCCTGCTCTAGGTTATCCTGCTCTTGCAGGGGGGTTGGACTAGATGATCTCCAGAGATCCCTTCCAACCCCTAACATTCTGTGATTATCCCTGTCTTGCAAGCTTTAGAGAGATCTTTTGCATCAGCCCAATCTGTAAAATCCAATAGATTCTGGTTCCTAATAAAATACACTATGAAAAGACTCACAGAAGAGCTTATAAATATAAAATAACTTGCAATAGTTAAGTAGTTAATGCTACATGAGCTACTGTTGGTCACTAGAATTCTTTTTTATTTTTAAAATCCAATGTATCAGAAATAATTATGAAACTACACATGAGTAATGATTTTCAGGAAATCAGTATTTTCTTCCCTCTATTTGTACATCAGTAATAACAACTAGTGAAGGACACCTCCAGCAATAGCACAAATAGCTTAAACAGAGAACAGCAATTTTTTTTCTCAAAGAATAAACATTCAAATGGCAGCTGTAATTCAAAACTTATGATGTCATTTGTACTATTCAGTTGTGCATGTTTAAATCAAAGTTATCAAAATAACTTACTTTAATTACATCTTAAAACAATAATTAGAAAACCTGGATTATTCTTTGAACCATTGTTGATGTGCACATCACTGTGGCTCTGTGTGCTTACCTCGTGCCAAGATCAGATATTTTGCCTTGCCAAAACCTGTGTAGCAATGCCATTGCTGCTATATTCTCCTTAGCCCTGGTGGCAGGAAGGACAGTGTACACTCTCCATCCCTCATTTTCTCTCAGGCAGCTCCTAGTGTGTTTTTCTGCAACCCATTTTGATCAGTCTTCAACCTCCACCCTTAGGATGGACTTAGCCTCCATCTTTTACCTCTTCTGATTTTTGCAAACACAAGTTTACCTCAAAAGCTCAACAATTACTCAACATCTCTCTCAAAGGTTACCAGATCTTCATGAGGAGATTTCCTATTTGGCCTTTGCCAGCAGAAGCTGCCATTGTAATGGTATATCACCCTGAGCCACAGAGAGAAGCTCAAAGTTGCCATTGCATCCTGCCCCAGCACTAAATGAGCTTGTTTTTTAGCTCTGCTCAGCCTGGGAGAACATCTTTGTCCTGTGTGGGAGGTTGCCTTTGTCCTGTGTGTGTCCACAGTGACTTAATTGCAGTACAAGCATTTACCTAGAAACTATCTGATCTATCAACACCTGACTTGGCAATAACACTGGATTCTCCAGCCCTTCCCATCATCTTACCACTCAAATTTATGTATGAAACAGATGTGACCAGAAATTCACTGGATCCTACCAGCATCTAGTGCAAATGTTCTGCATTCCTCATCCTCCTTTGAAACTGCATCAGTCTTTCCAGTAACAGAAACTGGTATTTGGAGCATGTTTTGGCAAAGCCAACATTGTTTAACTTGGCACCCCAGCCATCACTCCCATGTGGCTTTGCCCCTGGATTCTCTAAGGCTCTGGTGCCTCCTCTCAAAAAGCCTTTAAGACCATGGCATAAGCTTTGAAAACTCTTTCTTTTCCATCATTGGTTTTCCATCTCCACATCATAAGGAATTTGTGGAACTGGTTTACTACTAAAATCACATTGCTACAGACCTTTTACCCTGTAGAAGTGTTTGCTCCTCTGAACTAAAAAGACAAGTATCTGAGATATCCCAAAGGCCATGTCTTCCTCTGACTAATGCAGACCTTCAGAAATGTCCCATACCAGCAGTAGTGAATGGATATAGATGCTCAGCTATGTACATCACACTGATCCTTATCTCCAGCTTTTAATGTCCCACCCTTTTTAACTTAAAAGATCTTCCTCTCAAGATCCCACTACTTTGAGATGGTTTTTTGCTACTGTCTTCTCTGCAACACTAAAGAAGTGGTGGAGAAGCTCTGTTTTAGGATATGAATTTCACATTAGCATCAAGTTTCACCACAGAGAAGATCTAAGGTTCTTGGTGAGCTTGCATTAATTCCCAGAGTTTTCATGGGAGAGGCAGCCCCAGTGGCCAATTAATTACATAGTGAGGTAGTTCAATAGACATACAAAATATGAGTCACAATATCATCATATTTATCAAAGAAACATCTTCTGGATTGCTTGTTTGTTTGTCTTTAATAAACTACAAATGTGCACTGCTTCCATAGGATCTAAGAAATTAAGTCTTAGGTAATTTAATTTAATTTTAATAACAGCTGAGAAAAATGCATTCCCCCCCCCTTTTTCTTTTAGTATAATGTAACACTTTCTTTCAGATTGACTCTTTGATCACCAGTATCTTCAATTACAAAGAAAGATCAGTATTTTTCTTCTGTAATTCACAAAGGAGACTTTTATTCCCCAGAAGCAAGATGAAAGTGAGAGAGGCATGTGGGTATTGAAGGCACTAGCAGAACTCCCATCGCCTGCAGCACTGTCAGAAATTCACACCAAGGATTAGGCATATCCCAATCTGTCCTGATCTTTTATGTAAAAGACTGGTAAAACAGCATTTAAAGTTTTATCAGATTACACACACACACACACTTAACAAATCTAAGGCCTTTTAAAGATGAATCTTGTACCTCTAAGAGGCCTGAGTCACGATGTCTGAATGTTTGCAGACTGTGACTTAATTCTGCTAAGAGGGATACCTTGCTCAGGCTAATGATCTCACTGGAGCTGATGCCTGAGGAATGGTGCTAGCAGCAGAAAAAGACAAGAGGCAGTTTACCTCAGTAGTCTGATGTAGCAAAGGTTTGGCAGACCTGCTTCCCCATGCACTGTTTTGCGCTTCACATTCACCAGCTCCCATTAGGTTAGGTATTTTGTTTCCTCTCTCTTGTTGCTGCCTAGGCACACTAGGGAGAATTGCTTACACTCCTATGAACATGTTTTAATAACTTAATCTTTGCAATTGATAGATGTAAAACAATACTCTCTTGGAGGAACTCAGCAAGGTCATTTCCAAAGCGACAAAGTTTCTCCTTCCCCAAAGAGAAAAGTATCTCCTTCCTACCAAGGTACTACATTCCTGACATCTTTCTTTTGGGGACAAAATACAACATGGAGAGAAACAACTAACTGAAATATAGTGTGGGGAGAAACAAGTAACTTTTTTCACTTGTGAAAGGTTTCTTTTTACTTTCTTTGAGTTTGAGTAAAGCCATATTTCAACTCCTACTGAGAGATGTGCAAGAGGTGCACACATACAGCTCTGTAACTGTTTGATGGAGACATCCCAAGGTGTAAGTCTGACCTGCATACGCTCTGAGATTTTTTTCATGCTGCATCCAAAAGGAAGAGCTGAAAATAAAAATGTCAGAGTGCAGAGTATCTCCTGTCTGGTGAGGCATATTCCATGGGCTTCACAGGTATCATTTTCACAAATATAACCAGCTTCCTTTTCAATCTAGTGAGGGATTTTTGCCCTAGAAGAAGGCTGTTGCAATTTCTCATTCCTCTGGGCTTTGGAAACCGGATTTTCAGTGCATATTCTTGGCCACTTCTTAACTATTTTTAGTAAGCTAACATTGTTCTTTAGCTTAAGTAGTCTCTTCCTTTCCTAGTGTTATGTCCTGGTGTATTTAGAGTAATTGTAGCCCCACTCCACTTATTTGTCCTCATTTTGCCAGACTAAACATTCTGATGTCCTTTATCTTCTCCTTAACTAGTATATTTGCCTTTCTCTGTGAAACTCCAGTGTGCACAGGAGTAACCAGGTATTTTTACAGCTTAAAGCTCATCAAATGACTCTTTTCACTCCAAGAAATGCATCAAAGAAATGCATGAAGGAAAACTATATTGGTACTATTGTTATTGAACAATTGCTGTTTTATCAATAGCAATAAACTATATGGTTATGTCATGTTTATACTATAATCAACTGATGTATTTAGTTCTTTCTTCTCCCTTTTCAGGGTACCCTGAAAATACTTAAAGGTTGAAGTATCATTTTGAGGCCTTAGTTTACTGGCTCTCATATTTTCCCAATGCCTTCAAGTGACACTTAGAGACTTCCTCTGCTTCTGGAAGAGCAGATTCATAGAAATACAGAATCACAGAATCATTATGGTTGGGAAAGACCTCCAAGATCTTCAAGTCCAACACTTAACACTGCCAAGTCCACCACTAAATCACGTCCCTAAGCACCACATCTACACATTTTTTTGAATACTTCCCAGGATGGTGAGTGAAGAAATTTTTCCTAAAAGCCAATCTAAACCTCCCCTAGTGCAACTTGAGGCCATTTCCTCTCATCCTGTCACTTGTTACTTGGGAGAAGAGACTGACCCCCGCATCACTTCAACCTTCTTTCCGTTAGTTGTAGAGATGTCTCCTCTAAAACTCCTCTTCTTCAGACTAAACAAGTTCCCTCAGCTGATCCTCATAAGACTTGTGCTCTTAACCCGTCACCAGCTTTGCTGACCTTTTCTGGACATGTTCCTGTAAGTAATGTCTTTCTTGCAGTGAGAGGCCCCAAACTGCACACAATATTCGAGGTGTGGCCTCACCAGTGTTGAGTACAGAGGGACAATCACTTCCCTAGTCCTGCTGGTCACACTATTTCTGATACAATCCAGGATGCTCTTGGCCTTCTTGGCTACCTAGGCACACTGCTGGCTCATATTCAGCTGGCTGTCTACCAAAAACCCCAGGTCCTTTGCCACCGGGCAGCTTTCCAGCCATTCTTCCCTAAGCCTGGAGTGTTACATGGAGTTGTTGTGGCCAAAGTGCAGGGCCCAGCACTTGACCTTTTTGAAGCTCATACCATTGACCTCGGCCCATTGTTCCGGTCTCTCCAGATCCTTCTGTAAAGTCTCTCTACACTCAATCAGATCAACACTTCCACCAAACTTGGTGTTATCTGCAAACTTACTGAGGGTGCACTCGATCTTAGAATATGGCAGTTATTGCCCTGCATGTCTCACCAGGTAACTTAGTGCATGTTCTTGTAGTACATCTCTGTGCCCCAGTGATTGCAGCTGAAAAAGGAGTAAAGCACCCCAATTTCCCTCTGGCATGAAGTGCTTTGAAATCATAGACTCATAGAATCATAATATGCTTTGAGTTGGAAGGGATTTTTAAAGGTCATCTAGCCCAGCTGCCCTGCAAAATCAAAAGATCTTCAAAGCAAAGAGCAATACTGTACTGTACAGTGCTGTACTGTGTAGGAAAAGTACTCATATATATTGCTGATTTCTGATTGCTTCTTGTCCCCATCTCCCCAGAGGGACAGCTACAAAAAAGGCAAGACTGGTACCACATATCTTATCAGTGGTTTCAGATGAAGACAAAAGGAAATGGAAGTGGGGGGGGGGCAGAGATGAAAAGGGCAAAAGTACTCAAAGGTTTGCATCTCCAGTTCAAAGGAGATCAGTCTTCACTGGCTCCTGATGTACATCTAATCTGGACATTGCCTGGGGGTTAATTTTACACTGATGTCAGCACTACAGTCTGTTAGACCACAGCTTAGGCTTCCACCTAGTTGTCAGTGCAACCAACAGACAGTAAATTACAACTCCCTGATTTAGCCTGGACTTGCTGGTTCTTGCCATCTGCAGGAACATGTCCTGAGCACTAAATGATTTAGAACAATGCTTTGAATAATCAAAGGAATAGTGTGTGCACCCAGTGTTATATTACACTGATGAGTATGATAAATGAATTGACCTGTAATTTCCTGCAGCATTAGCTAAAGCAAGTATTTCCTTTTGTAGATTGTATTTATGGAAAACTAACTGTAGCAGGTCAGAGTGACTCAATACATGGCTCAGCAAGTAAAGGTCTTTTTAAAGCCAGACAGGCTGGGAAGAATCTTTCCTCCCATCAGGCTCAAACATGGTTGTGTCACTTTGTCTCCTGCAACTATGAAAATTCCAGGTAACTGATCACTGTTGGTCACACTACAGCCATGGAAGAGCTGTCACAGTTGAATTATTTGCAGCACTCAAGAGATATCTATTCAGAAATGCCTTTGAGAAGCTCACTCCTGGTCAGTGATGGTGAAGCACAGTCACTGGTACCCAGATTAGCATGGGCAGAAATTTGGACCTGGCAGAAGACCTAATAATTTTTCAGAAGAAATCTGATACTGCACCTCAGAATAATTCACTATTGTTGATCTAAGTAATGACTTTTTGACACAGACAGTACAGAATTGTGGCTGCATACAAAGAGGTTCACACTTCCATACATTTGGGAAATGAGCAAAAATTCACACAAAAAAATAATATGCTAAGAGCAACAATCATCTACCAACTAGTGTCTCCATGTGACTAAAATAAATGAATAATCTTTTTGACTTTTTACTGAGCCCAGACTCAGGCTTCCAGGCATACTCCTTTTCCACTTCTATGCCCCATCAGGATCCAGCTGTGCTATCAGGTACCTGCCCTGGACATTCTCTAGGAAGCAGGCAGCAAGAAGCAGCATTACCTGAACAAACTTCAGTACAATTGTTTTTATTTAAACAAACAGTTCACTCTAGTAATTTTTTCCTCTTGTTTTCCTATTTGTCTTGCAAGCAGGGAGTGGGGAAAACATTCCACACCCTCAGACACAAGCCATTTTTTGAGCATGAGTTGTACATATTTCGAAACTTTGTATTATGAGTAACTCTCCAGAGCTCCCTCACGGTCCAGCCCTCCTGACCAACTGCAGCAAATTCCTTTTATGCCACCCTATGTCCCCTGGGCTTTCTTTTAGTTGCTCTGCTCTTCTCTCCTTCCCTGACCAGACTGCTGGAAAGGTTATAGTAGCTAAAGGGAGAGAAATAGGGAGCTCCCTTGGCTGTGGGTTTTGCCACATCCCTACCTATGAACCCTGCTCTTCTTCCGCTCCTTCCTCCCTTCTGCTTTTCATCTTGGGATGTAAGGAAGTGGCATCCAGCTGCAAAGTCTTCTGCTTGACCTTCTCTAGGGCAGGATAAACCAATCCTCCTCACACTCAAATGCCATCCCCTAGCATATGATAGACACATCCTACTGTTTCCCTCTGTGAGGTTGCCCACTGTAGGTAAACACATCACTATCAGGATGACTATTGCTATATCCTGATGTTGCTGCATCTTCCTTAACCACAAAAAAAGTCAAACCAAGTGGTTCCATAGAAGAATGTCCCAGTTAGAAAGTGAGGCAGAGCACAGGCTGCACATCTGGAAAAAAAAAAACCAAAACAAAACCAAAACAACAAAACCAAGAGTTATTTCTATTCTTTTGCTACAGTCAGGATCTGCCAGATGTTTTTGTGAAGTTCACAGCACCACCTATACTGATGTTCCTTCCCCCTCCCTCTGTAACTGTGCTAGGAAAAACAGAGACACTAAACTGCTGCTGTGGGCTTAGGAGTTTGATGACAAATTGCTATGTATTTTCTCTTTCTGCTCAATATAAAGCAGCTCACTTCAGTTTACTAAATATCATCAAGAAGTTTTGGACAGAGATCACCACTCCCTCAGTATGAAATACATTATCTCCACCCAAATGAACAGAAAGGGTGAATGTTGCTTGAGGAGGGTGACTCAGGAGTTGGTGGCAATACAATGTGCCTTTTGATCACTATGTTAAACAAAGTGTACAATGGAGAACACCAATATCTCTTACTGCATGAAAGGAAGTTTAACACAGTGTTGCCAAACATATGCACTGCATTTTCGACTGACAGATGCCCGAATGCTGTATAAGAACAAGGATGAAAAAAATACTCATAACCATCAGCAAATCTCTGCAACATGCCTATACTATAAATCTCTTTTTACTGTGTGTTAGATAGCAGTGTGCAGAATCAAGGAATTGCCCCTGCTGTGGCAAGCAATTCAAAAATACAACCACAAATAAATATTACACAAACACTCAGTCCACTACTGTACAACTTAGAGATCTGAAGTGATGGAAACAATAATCTGTGCTATATCTCCGTTGACTTTTATTGTGTTGAGCAGAAAAATTGGACAGAGGTTAAATGAATTTCTGTTGCTGGACAGAAATACTATATGAGCCTATCAGCACAAATAGCTATCTTGTTAGTAAGAAAAGGAATTTAAACCTGAAGTAATGCAAGTTAATTGTATTGCTATAAAGAGGTTCAAATCTTTAGTTAAGGGGGAAATAGTTTCCCTGGTCTATGAACAAAGACTCCCAAAATTTCTAAGTGCATCCCCAGTGGCATAGGCCTTCAAGTGTCTTTTGACAAAGGCACCACAGTTGACATGAGATATCACAAATTGCAATGATCTGGAAGGATGATAAGAGCTATGTGGAAGGTGGAGGAAGTTTGAAGGAATGTATTTAGTCCAGATGAAATATATCAGGTTGTCTGGTAACAGATTTTAAGCATATAGGAAAGTGTTGCAAAAACATGGTCTCTTACACCTTCATGCTGTTTTGGTGTGACAGAAGCATAGAAAATATTGCTGTGGGGGTTTTCCATAATCAGGAACTTAGTTTAGGTTGCTTGTGGTTGCTCCCCCCCAGGCTGAAGGCATCCAACAAGTACAAGTGGATGGCTGCTCAACACCAGCAGCTACCACAGCTGCTCTTCTTCCTGGACTCCACTTGGAGCTCCTTTTACTTGGTACACAACTAATATTTAGTCTAGCCCTTGCAGTTAGAAGAAACAACATATCTGAAATATGCTCTAAGTAAATGACCTAAAACCAAATAGGTTTTCAAACCCACAAAAAACATTGTTGCAGTAAATTCTTTCTCAGTCCCCCAAACTGAGGCACAGTCTCTGAGTGATTTTAAAATCTGAGGGATTGTGGTGTGTGTGACAAAGAGTGTTAAATTTACTGCAGATGAGTTAGCTATCTAGCATTATGAAAGGGCTGAATAAAACTGACAGAAGGGAGCAGTGACCATTCATCTTTGATTGCCTTGTTGGTTAAATTAGTTCAAACTACATCAAAAACAGGTGACACTTCTCAAAGCACCTGGGGAGCTGAGGTCCATTTCCTCTAGTCAACAGACTCCCAGGACTGCACAGCTTCATAGTCATCTGATGCACCCTCACATCTTCTTGTCATAAACACATTTCTGAAGGAGACTCAGTGATCCAGCTGATAGCTCTGAAATGTGGGATTATATTGTGCACTGACCTGATTCAAGAATCTCACTGCTGGGGAAAGCTTGTAATAGAAAATGTCAATGGCATGATTAAACCCAGAGATCCAGGAATGATTTATATCTGCTTTTCTCAACCTCTGGGGCATCCAAGTGACTTAAGTAGGTGGTAAAGCCCATATTTGTGCCAAGCTGTGTGTGCTTTGCCCCTTATCCTCCATAGTGTGAACACTGTCAACATTCACCACAAAGCTGGTAGGAATGGAAGAAGAAGCAACACTAGCCAATATGCTGGTCTAGGAGTGGGACTGATTATTAGGCATTTGACTCAAGAAAAGTAGTATTTGCTCAGGGGATTGGTTGGATAAGGTAGGCTGAGTCAAATCCTGTGTGAGGAAGGGTGCATCATATCCTGCACTCATATTGCTCTTGCTTTTGGAAATGCTACTGCTGGTGTCTGTGCAAAACCTGGGAGAGAAAGATTTAGGTCCTGATAGTTCACACAGCTAGTAGCACTGCTGCAGTGAATGAGGCCAGGGCCCAATTGTTAGCACAATAGCTCCCATCTGGGAGTGGTACTGGGTGAAAAAATGAGCAAAGATTTGGCTTTTAGGTCTACAGGGTCAAAGCTGTTTCATTGCTGCCTTTTCCCTACCTTGTACTATCAATGAGACCACAAAGAAGCTGGAAAATAAGGTAAGAATTATGCTTCACTGAGTCACAGTATTGAAACAACAAGGACGTAAGTGAAAACCCAAACATGCAGTAATGGGTTTATATAATACACTCACAAAGAATGCAGTAGTTAACTAACATTTATTAATTGCCTTTATATAGCTATGATTAGCCACCACAGTGTGGTAGTCTTTAAGCTGTTTTGCTTTGGGCAGTTTTTGCTGCACAAACAAATGCAGCCCAAGGAAAAAGACATAAAATTGTTCTGTGCTGCCCTTGGTTCCTTATGCACCCACTCACTCCTGTGTAAATTACAGGAACTCTAGGTGAGTTGGTTTAGTTTCCTTATGGTTCATCAGTATTAAAGGTTGCTATCACAAATGCTGCATGTGCTCATGTCCTGCCTGTGTACCTGGGGTCAGAGAGCAAATGCTGAGGGAGGTGGGTGTCAGCTAGTGTGGTCCTGGGCTGAACAAATTCCCTGTGTTTGCTGCAGCCTCTGCAATTGGCATCACCAGAGCTGAATTTGGATGGAGACAAAAGGACCCTGAATTGGTGCCTTAAAAGATCACTCAAGCAATTCCAAATCAGGTAATTTAAAAAAAAAAAAAAAAGCCATTTCAACTATGCATTTTCATGCTTGACAAGCACAGGAATGGATAAACTCCCTAAAGGAGATGTCATTACTGCAGTTTGAAAATGGAAAAGGTAATAATGTAGCAAAAAATATTTCTCATTGTTTCAAATATCTCCTCCTGCCTTTCAGTAAAGATTGGAAATATATTAGCTTTCTTCTCCCAAGGTGTTTTAGATGAGATCCATCTCTTTTCTATGAAGGCTTTGTTGTTTTCAATATACACTGCTTACAGTATGCAACCATTTTTTCCCCACAGAGAGTAATTCTTTCTACTAACCAAGTAGTTGTGACTTTCTGCATGCTACTGAGAAAGAGTAACCATGATATCCTTTCAGAAGAGAGGATGTACGTCATTCATTGGCATATAACAGTAGAATATTTATGCAAAGCCTGTGGTTAGAGTTTTCTCTTCAAATCATAAGTAGTTAATATTTAAGTGAACTGCGTGAAATCTTTCTTTGTTGCATGTAATAACAACATTACTAAGGAAGGAGGGAAAAAACCCAAGCCATTGAGACAGGTTGAGGGGTTTTATGACTAAAGCTAGCTCCTTGTGTTGATTTTGGCCTCAGCTCTTGACTGGACCAGACATAAAGAATATTTCTTTCATTTGGTGTTTACCTGCCCTTCTTATGCATGTTTCAGTGCAAATTTCAAGACTTGAAAAAGAGCTGTTAAGCTCTCAGTCCAGTGAATTTCATGCCCTGTTCTCTTCTCATCATAAACAGTATTTGCAGCTGTTCTTGTTTGCAGAGAGTTTGATCTGATTTTGTTACCTCCCAGTACAAATTCTGTCGCAGTGATGCAAGTTATTTCTTCATATACAAGGTTTTGGTAAGAACAATGTCCCTCAGGATGAGATGGCTTAGCATCTAGCAGCTCACCCACTCCTGAAAATTCAATTGCCTGAATATTATTTCCTGATATTGTGTACATCTCCACACTTCTTCAGCGGCTTTCTCCTCTGTTGAAATACTGACAGCTTCATTTCAAGAAACAAAAAAACCAAAACAAAATAACAAACAAACCCCAAACCCTAAACTGTTCCTCTTTGCTTAGCAGAAGAACAAAGTGTGGACTACAGCACATTTTGGAAACTGGACAATGACATTGCAAGTCCCACATGCAGCAAGCTTGAAATAGCTGCTGTGCTGTCTCTTTTGCTCATGGAGAAACTCTAGCTTTAATGAGTTAAAACTTTTATCATAAAGACCTTGAACAGAGGAGGTTAGCATTAGTTTGTATTTCCTAAGTAGTCTGATGCTATAAACCACTCAGCATCAGTGCTTATGTCATCCAAGTTCCCAGTAAATGGATTCAAGCTTCAAGGGGAAGAAGGGGAATAAGAGTGCTTCATGGTTTTTTTAGCTACCTCTTCAGTGAGTCACAGGGTGACAAGCAATTACATTTGGTGGCAGTCTTGTGGTTGGGACACAGTGTGTTGAGATTGCTCAAATGGTTTTTATCCACTACTAAGTTATCACTGAACTAGTTTATTCCATTAGAAGTCACTTTTGGGGTCATTTGTCAGTGCTGAGTCAAGAAGTGGAACAATCTCTAATGCTGTGACAGCATCAGTGCACCATTGTATGATAAAAAAAGTCATGTCACTTTTCCACCACAAAAACCTCAAATGGTTTTACTGAGCAATTATGTGCTATGAGGTTGACCTTTATCCTTTCCCAACTCAGTGCTTTGCCTCTTCTCCAAAGGGAATTTTTGTGCATGTAGGTGGTTTATGGGGAATCTTTTTTTCCTCAATGCAGCAGCAGCATTAGGAATGCTGGTAATAAGCCAGATCAGCTTACAGCTTTGGAAATGGCACCATCCAACCACAGGACAGTAAACAATAATTAAAAAACAGTCAAAAACATGCTTTTTGTAAATGTGTGGGTATGATGGAAGTAAAAGGAGGGAGAGGCAGGGAGGAAGCCACATCTTCAGTCCCTGTGGATCATTTTGTTTGTATACTGGGGCATAGGTGTGCATTGTATTGTATTGAGCTAGAAAAAGAACCTAGCTGAACTTTCAAATCAAAACAGACAAAAAAAGCAAGCTAGGAAAAATAATATCAATTTTTAAATGGCATTTAACACGCAGTAGGAAGCAGTCCATCCTTAGAAACCCTCGAAGACTTAGTGATAAGGTGGAAAAAGCTTGTGCATTCCTCTCTGGACAACCAAGCCTACAAAACTTCTGATAACATGCTTCAGTGCTGCACACTTTTACTTCCTGAGGACACTCCACAGCAGCAGAGAGCCCTATGGTGCCTCTGATTCTGCACAGGCCTTCTGTGTGCAAGGTAAACCATTCTGGTGTCTCTGATCAACACTGTTTTCTTAAGTTGTGAAGAGGCTTAAGGAATCAATTTACCCTCAAATACAGATTGAACTGTAAGTTCTACCTTCATGGTGTGGGCAGAGGAGGAGCACTAATTTAAAAACCTGTGGGTGTCAGCTTTTTCCTGGGTGAGTGGGTGGGGCATTTTGGGTGAAGGTTTTAGGGTAAGTTGCAATCTGTTTTGTAAGTCGTGTGGGCTGGATAAGAGGAAGTGTCTAGTCTGCAAGCCGTGTCACTGGTAGAGAGAGCATAAACATCCCCATCACACACAGGTTTAGTATCTGAGGGCAGGGACCACTGGTGCTATCAGAAGTAAAGATAGAATACTAGAACCAAAAAAGTGTATTGGCAGGTATAGCAGTGTCCTAAATATTTTTGATGTCTTTATATTACTTTATATGAATTCAGAGCATTATTTTCTGGCCCAAACTTTTCCACTACTCCAGGAATTGCAAGTCTTTTTGAAGTTTAACCAAATCCGTGCCAAGCTATCCATGCATTTCCCTCATCAGGAGGCCCTTCCCAAAACTAACTCTTCTCAACACCTTCCTGTCTGCAAATGTAGCAGAAGGGAAAGCTC
Organism: Bucco capensis; assembly: GCA_013396975.1. Lineage (NCBI taxonomy): Eukaryota > Metazoa > Chordata > Aves > Piciformes > Bucconidae > Bucco > Bucco capensis. The sequence goes on from VWZO01010062.1 coordinate 104,525, forward strand.
TCTGTAAACTCAGGATTATCTGTTTTTGAAGGGATAGGGCCTGAAGGTGGGACAGTGAAGGTTTTGCCAAGAGTATCCTTTCCCTGCTGCAATGCCCTGACTTTGCCCTGTTTGAAGAGAACATGAATAAACAAAGGCACATGCAATAAAAGGCTTTGAAGAGCTTTTCTTTTCCTGCTCAGGTTTTCTTTTCACCTTGTAAAGCTGTATCATCTCAAGTAGTATATGGTTTATCAAATCTTTGCCACAGCTAACGTGCAGGAGAGAAGTCTGCTAGCTGATAGTCACATTTATTTCCCATAGGCAAAATTAAAGGAATTGATAGATATCTGAATTACTTTAAATACATGCCTCAATCATTTATGTGCCCAGTCTTGGCAGAGGCTGAGAAGTCCTCCAGGTTTTGGTTGGTTGGGTTTTTTTTGATTGCAGGATGAAGAGCCAAAGGAGAGAACAGGAATTGAGATTAAAAAAATCACTTCACCTGTATACAAATGAGCTGGATTGGTTTTTAAATGTTTACTGATAAATCCTGAGAAAGTCACGGTACATTTCTCCAGAAATGATGACAATATCTGGCATTATTAGGCAAGCCACATGCTGCTTTTTTTTTTTTCTCCTGGAAATTGATAATAAAGGGAGGTGTTCTCTCATTTATTGATTTATACTATTAATGATGTTACACACTTGAACTGTGTGTAAGCCTGTCAAGTTTGAGAAGACAAGGAGGCTGGGAAAAAACACCATGCAAATATGATGGCGAGAACAAATAATAAAAACAGTCTCAGAACTATTGCTGGCAATAGTCCATTATGACAACACAAACACACAGACAATCTCAGGTCATAAGAGCAGACACTTAATAAGATAAAACACAGGTTAGCTCGTATGCACCCAGTGACTTTGCCAGAGTTAGAACAGGATGAACCATGCACACAGCCAGGTGAGACAGGCTGGAAGAACAGAGGCACACACAAACAGGAAAAGTAGTTTTACTATAGTCTGACAAAATCTGACTCTGGAGAGAATATGGACAACTAGGTTTATAAATAGATGAGTTTGGAAACTGGTCAATGGGAAGGATAACTTGGGGGATTAAAATTGTTCTGTGGTGCTGGGACACTCACAAACAAGATTGCCTGGAAGCATTGCAAAATCAGACCTTCCTGTCTTTTTATATAGCCACCCAGATCAAACATGGAAGATAAAGTATTTTCCCAGACCCAACGTAGTTCAAGCTTCAGCTGGTTAAAGTGCTTTCCTCAACTTCAGACCATCTATAAATTCTTTTATTTTAAATAAACATGTTCTTCCTTGCCTGCCTCTCATATGGGAGATAAAGACCCCCTGGCTGCTTACTTAAGACTGTAAGTGAAGTTGCAAATATGTGTTTCCTCTGATATAGACAGAAATATTCTTTTGTATTCTTTTGTTTGTGGCTAAAATTCATTCACTTATGCCCATCTCAGAAATATTCACAATAGCAGAGAGGTTCATCTCATTGTGAACTGCTGCTGAGGAGGACTACTTCCATTTTCCCTGAGTGTTACACAATGTCAGTGCCTGAGTAGCCTCTATATACAGCAGGTATCATTACTGCTGTTCTCTACTGAGCAAAACTCTTGCACTCCTCATTATAGATGTGCTGTCATTGCTGCTTTGTTCATTTCCAGGTGGGATTGAACATGAGATGCCAAAGCTCACAGAAAAGGCAGATGTAAGACTCCCTGCAAACACAGCAGGAACTCCTGCTGCCCTTTGCTGTGGTAGTTCCTCATTCCCTCTCTGGACCTTGAGGAATGAAAAATCACAGTATTTCCTTGGAAGTAGAAGTCATATTTATAATCTATACTTTACAACAGATGTTTAGTCTAGGTAGAATTTATCCTAGTTGAGCCAGTTTTGCAAAACTAGTTCTTTTCTAGTATAAAAATTGAGCAGAGGAACAAGCTCTTCAGGACCTGTTTGTCTGGGCAGGTTGAAACAGGAGGAGTTGTATAAAGGTAGTTTCAGCTCAAGCTAGTCTCAGTTTGAAGCCATTCTGCTCCAGTCACAGAATCACAAAACCATTAAGGTTGGAAAAAACCTCTAAGATCATTGAGTGCAACTGTCAACCTATCACCACCATGTCACTAAACTGCATACAACATCTATAAGTAAGTTTTTTGAACACCTCCAGGGCCAGTGATGCCACCACTTCCCTGGGCAGACTGTTCCAATGCCCAGACACTCTTTCTGTGAAGAAATTTTTCCTAACATCCAATCTAAACCTCCCCTGGTGCCATTTGAGGAAGAGACCTACTCCCATCTCGCTCCAACCTCTTTTCAGGTAGTTGTAGAGAATGAGAAGGTCTCCCCTGAGCCTCCTCTTCTTCAGACTAAGAAATTCCAGTTCCCTCAGCTGCTCCTCAACAATGGAGGGATCTGGGAGAGCAAGGGTTTTTGTACCATAGGTCCTTCAACAAGATGCCCTGGCAAGGATTGGAGAGTAATGGAGTTATTGTGTTTGGGGCTGCAGAGAAGATAGCTCTTGCCATGAATCCTCTGGCTTTACAGGTGTCTGGCAAAAATGCACCAGGACAAAGAACTAAGCACAGAGATGTGGGAGGTTGTTCTGTTTTGTTGCTTTGTTTTGTTTTGTTGCAGATTGTAAAATTGGTCATGGAGTTACTGGGTTCTTCTACGCCTGCATTCAGATGCAGGCTTGTGCAATGCAAAGGTCTGTGGGAGTCTGTACAGGCAGAAGCTATGCTGCAGCGGTGTGAGGCGAGAGAACAGCAGATCGGTGCCAGGGTTCTTCCTTATATGGCTACTAAATGTCTCTAATGTGCTTCTTGGTGTATGGCTGATGGTAATAAGCCTCAGGTGCTGTGTTCTTGCACTGCTGTATATCAAATGCTATTGCTGAGGTTGCACTGAGCCAAATGGAAGTAGCTGTGAGTTGTTCAAATACTAAAGCATTTCACTAGCTAGCCTTCATATGGTCTAAAACTGCTGACAAAAATCCCTCCCTTGTCAGTGGCTGATAAAGATGGCAAATGTCAATAGGGGAGCCTAGTCCTGCAGCAGCTGCACAGCCCCTCACAGGTAGGAATCTGCTGTCCCCTCCATCCTTAGTGGGAGAAAACAGGGTATGGAGCTCTCAGGATGTGGTTCCCAGAAGACATTAAACTTAGCCAAGGACAGAGATAGGACCACTTTTCCTATCAAGACTCTTTTTTTTTTAATTGCTTTGACTGAGAACATCTGATGGGAGCACTCCTATTTGCCAGGAAGAATCTTGATCTATGTCTGGACCATGGTGTGATGCTAGCTGCCAGTCTGTGAATAGTACTTGTGCACAAATTGTTTTAAACAGCAGCAATTTATATTTTCAGGGCTTGTTTTTAACTTCTCTAGAACACACTACTACTGGCAATCATCCACTAGTTCTTCTTTGGGGGCTTAGCTACAGTGAATCACTCTCAGGGAACAGGCCATGTTCTTGATTGCTGAAAGATTGCCCCTCTGCAATGTGAGATTTTTAAAGTGTAAATATTTGCAGCTTTCTCAAACCCACAAAAATACTGTTTGTCAATGCCCTAGAGATCAATGTTTAAATGAAACAATTTAGTGCAATCAGGAGTGTGTTTTGACTCACAAGAAATATATTTTAAAGGCAAACAAATTGCTTTGTAAGTTTGTATATATCTATTCACACACCCAGACACACAGATATATATGATACAGAGATGCAGATGGTTCAGTGAACTCTGAAACTCTAATGTCATAAAATACACGTTTTACAGCAGTGATAGCATGAGGTTTTCAGGGAAGATTACTATGAGTTGATACTTTTATAAATAATGTTAGAGGCATCAAATAAAACTTACTTGTTTCCTGTCTCGAGTGTCTGCCAAATATTTCTGATTCTTGCAAGACTGAAAAAGTGGTAGGTTTCCTCTAGCCCTTTGGTAATGCTGCTACCAGATTGTACACTTGGATTGATTGGGGTTTTTTTGTTTCTCACTCTTATCTGAAACTATGGATTCTCTTCTAATCTGTTCTTGAGCTTTGTCTATGCTAGGCATTCTTACATCTTTGTTACCACTGTAAGTTTTGCTATAAATCATCTCTTGAAAATGTCAAAGCTGTCTCAGCACTGATTTTGAAACAACTGGCTTTTTTTTTTTTCATGGTACCATTCTAGCTGTCTTTGTTTTACTTGGAGCTCCCAAAATCTTATGATGAGGATAGTACTGTCTCTGGTCTTTTCGTGCTTTATAAATATCTATGTCTTATGAGACCATCTGAAGGAAGAAAAAGAGGCTGCTGCATGATATATCCAGAAGTGAATCCACCTAGGGATATGTAATGAGCACTCAGGCTCCTGTACCAATGACCATGGGTTTGAAGTTGTGGTAACAGAGCAGTGAAAGCATGTCCAAATTACTTCTTAAACTGAAGCATCTGAAACTGTGATCTAGTATCTTTCTCTTGTATTTTCTTGTTGCTTTCTCCCATTCTGGAGAATGAAAGCAAATTATTGTAATTCCTCATTTTAGAGGGGTCTTAGATTCAGGGAATCAGGGTGTAGAACTCATATTTAATTAACAGCAATTTTAAAAGTAATTTGCTGGTTGTGATAAAATATTCATCTCTCCAGAGGCATGGAAGCATGAGAGTGTAGAATAGGAAGAGCTGTATGAAGTCACACCAACAATCCTGCCTTTGTGGTGTAACAATTATGTGATACCTGTGATAATGAAACTCCGGCTGAGAATAAAATAAGTGATGAAATGATAAGTGAAATCTCCATCTATCACAAAAATAAGCACAGTTTAAACCAATCTGTAGTTCACACAGGGTGCAGATAAAATGTCTTAGGCTTAATGGTGACACATTTTTTTTTTCTTATTATTTTTATGGTCTTGTGGGGTTTTGTCTTCTTTTGGAAGAGGTTTTGGAGGGTTGAGTTTGAGTTTTTGTTGTTTTGGCTTGGGGATTTTTTGGCCTTTATCTCCTCTCCATAGCAGATCTCCTCCCTTAGCAGAAGCATAATAATGCTATTATCATAATGCTATTATGAGTCTACACAAGATCATTTACCAAAGACACTAAGTTCTCCACTGTGACAGTTCTTGTTATTATTTTAAACCACTTGGCACCCTCCCAAACTGTATTAGACAAAGTAGTAATAAATGAGGATTAGTAGCAATCTTGCATTCTTCCCCAGGGAGAAGAACTAGGTAGAATTGAGGTATTTTGTGATGCTTGATAAAGATGATGTTTGTATATGTATGTTTACTGCATCCCAACAGGGTTGCAAAGGAGCAAAGAAGAGGGTGAAGGTAGCTTCAGAAGAAGGCTATTCATGTATTTTTAACAGAGACCAAATGGACTTCTGTGCTGCCACAGAAATCAGCTGCTGGAACTACCTTAATTTCTTGTGATGAACATTTCTTCTGTATTTTGAGTCTTTTTATTGTTACCTCCTTGAACATGGCATATATTTTACATTTCCTGTTCCTGCTTGCTTTCTCTGCAAGTCTGACCAGCCTGCACCTCAGGCCACATCTCCAATAGCAGCTTTCATAGGGCTTCATGAGAAATAACCTGATGCAGGGTGGAAGTGGTAAAAACATTTAATTCACTGATTTTTATAAAGTGTTCTGGGAGCTCTGGGTAATAGATGATATGAAAACGCTTTGTATTTGTAGGCTACTATTCCTAGTGAATGTTTGGAATATGAGTATGCTTTTTAAAATAAACTTTCAGCTAAGCACGTGTGCCTATTACATCAGGACAGAGCAAGATAACCTTGCACAGAGTTGCTATGTCACTCTGCTCTTAAGCCATAAATTCTTTTGTTATGATCAGTTATTTCTTGTAGTCATCATAAGGATTCACATTTGCTAATAAGTGCTATTTATGTATGGTACCATGGACTGAGAATAATTAATCTCATCCTTTCTAAATCTCTCAGTCTACTTCTGGTGTGAGATTAGCAATTTCAAGGGACATTCAAAGGTTATAGAGCAGTTCTTGGCTTTACAGGAACAAAATGTCATGGAAATGCCACCTCTCAGCTCCCTCCCCAGCAGCAATAGTAAATATTTAATCAGTGTGTACTTTCCATTCAGCTCTGCATCCTCGAGCTGGTTTGGCACATCTGTTCTTTTGGAGAAGTTCTGTATTTGTGATATGTCATAGAATGGTCAAGTATACCCTTCCTAAGTACTTCAGTGAGACTGGTGTAGAAAACAAAAAAAAAGGGGAAGACATGGAAAGACTTTAGTAAGATGCATGATTCAGTATGTCCTTAAGGTAGATAACCAAGTAGGGCAAGTCATCCTTGCTTTCTGTGATTTCCTCTGGATTTGTATAAAAATTGGAGAGATCCCATGTCCTAATTCTTATTGTTCTTCATGTTTTCACATCTTGGGAGCAGCCAAGCCACAGCTCTTAAGCAATGCTGTTGTTCCCACATTGGTTCTGTGGCATCTGACCAGCAAAAGTATATACCAGTGGGCAGTTGTGAGTTTTGCAGGTCCTCAGCCGTGAGATACAACACAGCAAAAACCACTGAGCTTGAATTTTCTCATCTGCTTTTGAACATAGCTGCTTGCCAGACCCACCAGGCAACATCTCTGAACCACGGGAAGCCCCATCACCTTCTGACTGTGAACTACTCTGAGCTACCTTCCACCACCTCCCAAAGATACAAGGCATACATCTAACAGTTCCTCACTAAAATCTTTGCACAGCAGAACAGGAAAGAGAAAAATACTGTAAAACCTCAGCTCAGTACTATTGAGGGAGGTCTTCTGTAGGCATTCTGCAGGCTTTTCTTGCCAGAGAGGCGAAGGAAACCAAAGCATAAGGGAAAATGAAGGCAGTTGCCATTCACCCCAAATATGGACAAAAAGTATACAGGAGCAGCTACATAGCATGCTATTGCCTTGCAGGAATAGAAAAAGACTTATTCTTCTAAATCTATGCAGAGAAACTAAATTCCAGGGGAAAAGCACTGTGATAACAATCTGCTATAAACCCAAGATTAGAGTCCAGACAAATTAGATTTGGTTTTGTTCCGAAAACACTAAATTTATTTGCCCACATAATGCATTCAAAAAGAGCCTCTGACCAGGTAATTAGAGTCTAAATTTCTCCTTTCAAGGTTTTGTCATATATTACTCCCTGTTTGTTTTCTATCATGCAAGCTCAGACACTCCAGTGATAAACTATTTGCTCTGTGGCCTTGCTGTGGTACATGGAAAACTTTCCATGACTGTGTTGCTGTAGAACAGAAATAGCTAGGCATGTTGCAGGCAGTTTTTGAAACCCAGTTTGGATCCTGATGAAAAGAGAGGTTGTTCAGGGGCTCATCACTGTCCAATACAACTTGGGCTTTTTTCTGATTCAATGTCTTATATGAAAGAGTGTGAAATGCTGGAAAGAGACTTTATTTCATATTCTCTTGATAGGTTGTAGAGGGGTAGAATGCTGTGTATCTGTTGAAGAAAATTTGTCTCAGGATTATGTAGGGGAGGATTTGTCTTTCCCCATACATACACTGTACTGTATTGAAGGATAGAGAGGTCTTCCTCATTTTTCAGGAAGTAAAATTACCTTTCTGTATTAATTTTACCCCGCTGTTTTGACAAATGGAGTTCTTCACTTTTTTTCCTTCTGGAGTTCTCTATAGGCAAAATTCTCTGCTGGTCCATAGTGAGTCTTGCTGCCACTATTTCAGATATAGAAACATGAGAGGAGAGAGATGGCTGTTTTCTGTCTCAGTCACTAACTCTGAAATCAGAGCTGAATTCATTCCTTCCTTCTGCCCAGAATTTCTTGGGTGACTTCACATGAGTCACCTAGCTACCTCATGCTTCTTTTCCTTCTTTGAAGGACACCTTCAATTCCCTTTCCCTCTTCTTTTTGTTCCACTGGGACATATCCCGCAGGGCTAAAAAAACAATAGCAAATGGAGACCTGACTCTATCAGACTGGAGATGGTATCAGGTTACTCCTTGTTCTCCAGACAGCTAGTGTTGGCACTAAAATAATTATTCTTGTGGCTTCTATCTTTAAGAAATAATCCTTTGTGTTTTATATGTGAGGCCAAGAATGCTCATTACTTAGCTTTTCTTCCTCTAAACCATGCTGAAATTTCTGAGGTAGTTTTTGTGGTTTAAAAAGGTTTAATCATCTTTCTGATTAGGCTGATTAATCCTAGCTGGGTGATTAAATCACACAGGAGATGCTGTTTATCTTTGGAAGGTTTTTCTGAATGTTTTTTAGTAAAGCTTGTGACTTTATAGTTTCCCTGCTACAAATGGATCTTAAATGAGTTTATCACAGTATGTTAGGGGTTGGAAGGGACCTAGAAAGATCATCTAGTCCAACCGCCCTGCCAGAGCAGGATCACCTAGACCAGGTCACACAGGAATGTGTCCAGGAGGCTCTGGAATGTCTCCAGAGAAGAGACTCCACAGCCNGATCAGTTCCTAGCCTGTACTGATCCATGGGGTTGTTCTTTCCCAGATGCAGTACCTTACACTTACCCTTGTTAAATTGCATTAAGTTTCTCCTTGCCCATCTCTCTAGCCTCTCCAGGTCACACTCGGTATGAGTTTCAAGAAAATATTAATTTCAGAAGTGAACTGTAGTCAGTAAAAGGGCTTGGGGCAAAAACTGAACTGTTCTGTGGTTGTGGAGAAAATGTGGAATTTTGCATCTTTGAGGTGTGGGCACGAAAATCCTGTTGGTTTGGGTTTCCACACTAACCAGATGCTAGTTTTGTAGCAGGTCTATTAACAGAAATATTGTCCCCAGTAGCAGTGTCACTAAAGATAATATTTAGACAACTGAAGCTAGACAGATCAAACTTCCTTCCCTGCAAATTACTATGTGCATCATTGTTCAAGTTTGGCCTCTTTCTGAAAAATCTGAAGGCTAGAGTCCTTAGGTCTATCCAAATTACTTCAGCATTGTTCTTCTACCACTCTTGTCATCTTTAGCCTCATAGAGATGTAAGAACATTGAATTCCACCAGACAAACACAAAAGAGGTGAACATAGGATGTTTCTGTATCAGGGTCCTCTTCCATGCATTTGACTGCATGGCTGCATCCTCTGCCTCAATGAACATCTTCTCAGTCATCCCTCTGGATCTCTTGTTTGATGCCAAGTCTGTAACTCCTGTCCTGCCATACACAATTAATGTCTGTGTCATACATTTACTCCCTCACCTAAGCACATGCTTCTCTGCCATCAAACTTGGACTGTTTACCTGTGTTTCATACACCTCTGAAGCTTGTAAACACCTTGTGGCATGGCAACACAGAAAAGTAACCCTGCCATTGGGGTTGGGCAGGACTGTACCGTAGCTTCCAACACCATACTTCTCCACACACAGTGCTTTCAGAGCTAGGGTTTCCAGAAGATACCCTGTCAACAGCTTAGTACCAAATTCTATTCACAATGAACCATGGAAAGCAGAATCTTGACCTAAATACCCTTAGAAGGAAAAATGCTTAAGCACTCCAGAGGTTTTGAATTGGAAACTTAGAGATCTTGTTATGATGGATTCAAGGTTTCCAGCTGTGACACTGTGACCTGCTCTTTCATTTCAGTGATGTCACTTCATAGGATATAAGCAACTTTAAAAGTTTCCCAGGACATCATAATGCTGTTTAATAAACAAATAAACTATGTCTTAAGATTGTGGCTCTGAGCTCAGAACAGTTAAAGTGATTTTGACTGTGTACACCTCCTGAGAAGCTCAGGTTCTGTAAGCTGCTTAGTCAAATCTAGAAAAGTGTGAGGGTGCTGGTCAGGTATCTTATAAGCTCCTGGGGACCTTATTAGAGGGTTAGAGAAGCCACATCTTGTTGATCAAACACACTGCTGAGGTTTAAGGAAAATTTGGGGATGTAGAGGGAAAAAGATGTTGGAGGATATAGGACCTCTGCAAGGATGAGGAAGAAACCTTCCCAGACTGACTCCAATAGGACTTTTGAGTTCTGCTTTTGATATGCACTTTCCCTGCATAGGAGCTGCAGTAAGAAGTCTCTGTACACCTGGTTGTGTCTGATGAAGACAAAGCAAAGGAGGAAATGGAGTTGATTTCAGATTGGAAATAAACTTTATGTATACCTCTTGCTTTTGCGTAGACAAGATGCCACAGGTTGCTTTTTGGAGGGATTTGAGGGAGTCCTAGAAAGTTCAAGCTGGTGTGTTTATGAGCAGTGTTTATTCAGTGGCATTAGTGCACTTCACAGCCAGGCTCCCTCAGGAGCTGCTGGCTGCTGTTTTGCAGGCACTTGGAATTAATGTAAACAGTACAGGTAGAGGGCAATGATAACCAAGGTCATCTGTGTCCCTGAAAGTCATTATTGTAGGACAGTATTTAGGTTGACACTTGGTTTGAGTGCTGCAGGTTGTAACATTTCATGGCCCAGCAGAGAAGCTGTGCTGGATGAGACAAGAAACTGAGCCTGAAAAGAGACAGTGGTCTTAGGATGGGGTAGGAAAATGAGCAGCTGAAATGAAGAAGGTTTGGGTTTGTTTTGGTTTTGGGTTGTTTTTTTTTTGTTTGTTTGTTTGTTTTGTTTTTTTAATAGAAAGTTGCCTTTCTGGAGGCTGCTAGAGGCTGGTGGGGGAAGAGAGATGACATTTCCCCCACCATCAAAGAGGACAGTCTTAAATTTCTTATGGGGTATTTAGCTTTGCCTTTCTCACAGCACTGTAAAACTAAGCCACCTCCACAGCCCTCACTTGTTTAAATACTTCCTATAAAATATTTTCCTTTTAGCCCCCACTACATGTAACCAAAATCAGAGAGCAGTGATTTTTGAGAAGACTTCAAATGAATATTGAAGAATGTCTACAAAAAGCAATACTAGTGTAGAAGCAGGAGCTACATTTAATAACTTTTTAATTACTTATTTCCTTGGAACAAACTGAACATACAGGCAGGACAAATTATAGAGATGAGAATCTTCAATTTTATCTAAAGAAGGCAGAGTTTTAAGCATGATGCGTCATGAAGAAATGGGTTGTCTGGTTAGAAAATCCTGAGCTGTGTAGGCAAGACACCTGAGAAACATGAGACTCTGTGTCTTATGCAGACAGTGGAAAATCACCAGCATGTTCCAGAGCAAAGCTGCAGCTCCAGAGCAAGTCCAGGGTTTGGGGTGGTGCGGGTGGGGGATGCTAGTTAACCTTGGGTGAAATTATAACTGAATGTGCTGGAGACTTTCTGCAACAGAAACTGATTGTATCTTGTGTATAGATAAAAGCGGATGGTCAGAAACATTTCTCTTCTGGTGAAGTTTTTGCCTGGAGCTGTAATTTACTGCAAATCAGGGGAGTAGCTTTTTTCCACTGAAGATTACAATGTAAGCAGAAATATAGAGACCCTTTTATAGTAGGACAAATTTTCAGGGTTATAACCATGGAATCATACATTCTGGTGCTGCCACGGTTAACCTCTTCATTGCTGTCAGAAAGCACGTGTACTCTGGCAACGCATTTCCTCTCACTATGTTCCCCCTTTTTAGGGATTACTGCTTTGGTTCTCTGTTTTGTTCATATGCTGAAAACCAACTGGAGAATCATGCAGAAAAATGCTTTGTGTAAGGGGCTTTTTAAGGCCTGCTGTGGTGATGGAAATATTTGGATACTTCACTTCTTTATAGCCCACCATGGAAAGATAATGGGGTACTAGAGGAGGCACAATAAATAATACTAATGACAGTTTGGAGAGGGTGGTACCCTTCATACTCCAGGATTTATCCCAATCTCTAGTAGCTAGAGATTGGATTAAGACTTAGAGTATGTGTGATAGGAAGGGTGATGTCCTCTCACAGTTGCCTCCTGTCAGTTTAATAGGATTTATTTATTAATCCACATAATCAAGTTCTAAAGGAGGAGAGTTTTCTTTTCAAGCACTTTCGAATGCCTTTTGGTTCTCACTGCTGGAATCAGAGACCCAGACAGTGCTTTGATTGATCCAGCCTAAAATTTAGTTGTGTTTTTCAATTCAATGAAATTATAGACATGGATACAAGCCTGCCTAAATGTGTGCAAAACCTGGGCCACAGACTGAAAAATCTGCTGCACTTACTTTCAGCTGACTGTATTCTGAGGTACCATGTATGCATGGCTATATAGGTACCAGCCAGCAAATGTGCCCCTTTTTGAATGTCTCTCAGTGAAAAACTTTACATTCTTGCTTACCAAATTCCCTCACTGGAGTTACTGTGAAAGGGTCACTGAACTGAGGAAAAAAACCTACCCAGACTTCTATTTACTGATTGTCAGCTGATACAATTCAGTTCATTCAATGCCAGGCTAATAAAGTCCTGGAGAAACATCACTATGAACAAGTTCTGACCTAAGTGTTTTCTCGTTTCATTTAAGCTTTTATACAATTCTGTTCAAAGGACATTCTAATGGAAATAAAGCATTAAGACTTAATCCCCAGTGGAAGTTACCCAAACAAAACATTTAGCAAAAGCAGACATTTCAAACTGCTTTCACTGATGGGCCAAGATCAGAGGAACTTTTCAGGATTTCAGTTTCACCTCACCCTGGGAATGACATTTTCTGATACGTAAAACAAACTGCACTGTAATAAAAAGGCAAAACCTAGAAACACTCTGAAAAGACAAGGAAATGCTTTTCCCCCCACCCCTAAGACAAATTCGTCTGTGTTTTCCTTCCTTTCTTTCATGTGGAGTGAGAAGCCTTCTTCCCATCATCATATTTTGCAGTACCTAATGAGGCAGAAATCACTGTTACATGCGCAGAGGCACACAGGGTAGAGGAGAATCCCTTTTGGCCCTCCACAACCATTTTATAAAACACAGTCAGTAAATCCAATTAAATGTAGCCCTGGAATTGCAGAAGCATCCAGTTACTGAAATTATAACATCTCCTGACTAAAGATCAAGTTTTCTGCTTATAAGCACATTTTACTGTGGCGATATGTTCAGACAAACAGCTAAGTTTGTATTTCCATGTAACATTTTTGCATTTGTCAAAGTTTATTGGGCTTCTTTCTCTATTTGTGGGCTTGGAAGAGTGTGGCCTCTCCTCCTGGGCATTGGCAGTACTGCTAACACACTTGCATTACTTACACCTCACTTTTTGTGAAGAAGGCTTACAGCTGAAGCTAATTTGGAAGCTTGGACTTGGGTGGCACTGATGTGCTTGTCCTTACAGAAAATACTAGCTTTCACTGGTAAAACCTCAAGTTACATTTACTCCTGCATTATATTGGCCTTTGCTATACCTGTCTGACCTGCAGATTGTAAAAAACTTTCAAATGGAGCAACCTTGGCTTAAAAGAGGTAAGATCTGGGAGTCTGAAGTTGATGCATGCAACTTGCTCTGGAAAGGTCCTAAAAAAATGTATATGGATGGGTTTTTTTTTTCCTCCTTTTTTCTCTGTAGTGTTTAGTGGTAATAAAAGCAAGAAAATAATATGTTGAGGGGGTTTTATCTGCATATATTTAGGGTTTTTTCAATGGATTTTTTTTTAATGCTGCTCTAAAATCTGTTTTTGTTGATCCTGGAGCCCACAAAACAGCCTGAAGAGATATTTCTTGATTAAACTTGTACATAGAATTACTTTATAAATAAAAATAAGTCTTTTTAAATTGCCAGGGCTCAATCCTAATGCTGTGTGCCCACCAGTCATCCTATTCTAAGAACTAACCGTGCTTTTCCTTTGAACACATGTTCTGGGTGAATGTTTTTTCCTGGCCCTTGAAGCTGACCCTTGGAGTACAGCATACCATCATCTGGCAATGTATCATGCTACAGAAAGCTTGGGATGGAGTTAGTGTTATGTTGGTCAGTGAATAAACCAAGCTTTTCCCAACAATTATTTTTTTCCTCTGATAATCACTAGTGACCTTAAAAAAACAAACTGTGTTTGGATTCAAAAGACCATCTCTCAGAGGAGTTAATGTAATGGCCATGTTGCAGAAGGCCAAGTGTTCTTTCTTAGTTTAGTCCTTGCTTAACTGTTTTCTTCAAAGCTGAGTATGCTTGGATGTATTCTTTGGTATTTGAATGTTAGGAAATGGAAATTAAAAATAATAATTGAGGAAATTACCATCTGGGAAATCTGTTGTGTATTCAAAGCACCTTTAGTTGCAAGCTTGCAACTTGTTTGTGACCTTGACACATATTGTACCTAGAGATGAAGCTTGGATTTGAGCTTTCCCAAGGTTTTAGTGAGGGATATGGGGCCTGCAAGGGGATTAATTCAACTCTGCCTAACTTTAGTACTTCTGGTGCCTGGTCCAGGTCTAGATGTTCCCTTTTCAAAAGACAGGGAACACAGAGCTTGTCTTGACTCCAGATTCAAGCCCAGGACCAGGATTGTCCCTTTGACTCATTTTCTTGAATAATTCTTTGATATGTTCTTGACCTGCTGAAGACCAAAAAATTTACTTTTCCCTGAGGCCATTGTGAGCATGTGCATGTGTTAGAAACTAATTCAACTGCTTTACAGGAGATGTGTCACTTCAATCTTACTAAAAAAAACAACAAACAAACTAAAAAAAACAACCCAAACAAAACACAAAAAAACCCCAAACCACCAAGCAAACAAAACAATAAATTGTGCAATTCATCTTGTTCTTTCCTCTGTACTGTTAGACTGCAAGCTTTATGGTGATGTTTGGTGCACTTGGCAGGCCAATTTTCAGTACAGTAAGTGCTTTGCTGTTTTTTTGGTCATTCACTTGTGTTGCATTTGACAGTTCTAAACTTCTGAATATGTCACTAGAGTTTTGCCTATGATCTTCATTTTTTTCTGTTTCTTGTGCTCTTCAGTTTTCCCAGTTATCAGACACTTGTTTGATTTATGCTTTCATATCCCTGTAGGTCTTAAAATTAAGCTGCTAAGGTATCTGAGATCAGATACTTTGCCTTCCACCTCCCTCACAGCTGTTGAAAATGGACTTGTGCTTTCTCCTTAAGCTTTCCAAGTCACATACTATATCCTCCAATTAAATGAACCAATACGACTTCACCAAAATAAATGCTTCATCTGAGGTAAAGCAGTGCCAATCTAACTTTGTCCACTCCCAAAACTCTCTTGCAGATCTTCTTTCAGTATTCTTGGACTTCTGAGAGGGAGCTGCTGCTGTTGTTTTCCAGTTGCATGGTTCCAGTGATGCTGTTCCCTCCTTTGACCTGGAGCACCACAGCCTGCCTGCCAAACCTCAGGCAGAGGCATCGAATGTCAGTCCAGAGGCCACTGCAGAAAACTGGCAGGTTTGTTGTTGGCTTTGGGATTTTGTTTCTGAATGGGGTGTCCTTTTGCAGCTGGAGTAGATGTGCTTCTTTCACACTAATAAAACTATGCCATTGTTTCTCAGGGCTTCTTGTCACCTTTTGAACAAATTGTATTAAGCATAGTGAACTCTTCTGAGGTTGATCCAGGAAACACATGAATCTATTTCTCTGACTTACAAAAGTCCTACTTCTGCTGCCCAGTTTAGAGCTTTGGGTGTGATTTTTACCAGTGCCAAGCTGCTGTGCCTGCTGACACTGTCAAATCATTTAGCAATATCCTGATAGCAGGGTTGTTGGTTTTTATTATTATTATTATTTTTTAATCTCAAAACAAGCATATATTTCCCTCTTCTGTAGTTGAATATCAGAGAATTATAGAATGTTTCGGGTTGGAAGGAACCTTTTTAGGTCATCTAGTCCAATCACCCTGCATAATCTCCAACTAGATCATGTTGCTCAAAGCCTCATCTGACCTCACCTGGAATGTTTCCAGGGATGGGACATCCACCACCTCTCTGGGCAACCTGTTCCAGTGTTCTTTCTTATAACCCCCTTTTAAGTACTGAAAGGCCAAAATAAGGTCTTCCTGGAGCATTCTCTTCTCCAGGCTGAACAACTCCAGCTCTCTCAGCCTTTCTTCCCAGGAGAGATGTTCTTGTCCTCTGGTCATTTTTGTGTTCTCCTCTGGACGTGCTGCAATAGGTCTATGTCTTTCCAGTGCTGAGGGCTCCAGAGCTGGATGCAGTAGTCCAGGTGAGGTCCCAATTATCTGTATGCAAAAGTTATTCCCTGTTTGTTGTTTTGCATGCAGAAATATGTGATTTTTCCCTGTCAATTTACATGTAACCACAAGTATCTGTTGAAGTAGGAATATTGAGAAAGTTAATTCCTTATTGCAGGGGAATACTGTACTTCTGCAATACCTAGATCTTGCAAAATAATCCATTCACCTAGTGTGCTAATTGTGCCACATGATTTAAGAAAGTGGATGCAAAATACATGCATCTCATAAGCTCTGTGGCAGGGCAGCAGCAGCACAACAGCCATCCTCTGCAGCAAACTGCCTTGCTTATTCTTCCTGTGGGGTCACTGAAACAAGTAAGAATGTAGGATAAATAAAAAGAAGAATATCATGGTTAATCAAATTTTTGGATGTCTACAAGCAACCCGCGTGAAGTAGCCATGAAAAGCCTAATGTGTTTTTAGGACATACTAAGTGAGAATGTTTTGGTAGAGATATCCAAGCCATTGTATATGACAATGATACAGTTTAATGTATAGCTGAGATCACCTAGCTTTAACAAATCTTAATGAGAATTCAAACAGGTGCAGATAAGGATTAGTAGGTTGGTTGTAAGAATGGCATGGATTAAACTTTTCCCTATTATTCCTCATAAAGACTTAAAAATGCCCCAATCTGTTTAACCTGGTTGGCAGACACTTATAACAGGATAGGATAACTACATATAAATAGATTGGAGTGTTATGGATCAAGGAGGGAAAAATACACTATAAGAGGATAATATTAGCCCCAGATCATGTGTTTATTATCTGGTTAATTTAGACTGGAAACTGGAAAGCTCCTGAACGCTCACAGACTGAAGCTCCAAATGGGACTGGAGGGAGCAAGGAGTTTAAATTGTTGGGTGATTTAGCACAATAAACCCAATGGAAAGGATTGTGTAACTAATTTGGAGAATTCCTGAAGATAAGAATCCATGTGTATCTGCTAGGTTCAAAAGGAAACCAGATCACTGCTTGCACTGTATTTATTTTTTTGTAATCCTGTGCTAAGACTTCTTCTCCTTCCTTGTAGCAATCAACAGAGATTTGTTCCTCTAAACTATTTAACAAACTTTGTTTAACAGTTTTCTTGCTTATTGCAGGGATCTAGCAAATCAGTGGTGCCTTCAGTGTCTTTTGTTGTCTGCTGTCTATAGCTATTTTGTCTGAGCTGCTATTTAGGTTCTTGTTTGGTTATGGGCAAATATTGTTATGTGGAAGTGGGTAGCTGGACATCTGTCCCTGTGGGACCTGCATCCCAGTTCTCCACTCCTGCTAAAGGGAGAGCTGCTGATTTCTTTTTCCCTCAAAAAGTGCTAGTAATCCAGTAGTGTTCCCCCATGCTCTGTTTATACAGATAGTTTGTGCCTTTAAAGGCTATTTATTTTTCTGTTTCGGACATTTCATGAGACACATTGCTGTTTACTCAACCAAAGGACTGGAGAACAACTGAGTACTTATCATGCTGTACTGATTAATAAAATATCCTGAAGGAGAAGCACTCTCTAGATTCCTTAAATATTCCTTGTGTCCCAGTGTCATGGCAGAACTCTGTATGTAACTCCTTAGTATGCCCAGGCATGGAGTAGGATTATTTACTTTATTTCTCTGATGGCTTTTGAACAGGTGAAATAGCTATGAAATTTCAGAGAGTACTGGCCATACTTTATCTACCAGTTTACTTTGCTCAGTAGTGCATAGCTGATTCCTTTATTCTTTAGAGATTGCTGTTTAAAAGCACTTGCAGTGTAGCCAGCTACTGCATATGCTTTAAGCTGAGGAACAAAAGCACACTGCCAGCTACAAGGTCTTGCTGCTGTACTTTTCCTTGCAACTTTTAGCAAATAGTGTCCATTGTTATTGTGCAAGGAATCCAGCAAGGCTATAATCACCATTAAAGAGGGTGGTTGGTTTGTGTTTAGTTTGGGTTTCACTATTTTAGGGCAGACAGGAAAAATATTTATGCAGTTATTTTAGGACAGGAATAATCTTTTCTATTTACATTTGTGGAGTGTGCACAGTCAGGTCCATGTGGTGACTGGGACCATAGTAGATGAACACTTATGTTCTTACTTTTCTCATCCCACTTAACATTGGTCAGTGCAAAACCAAGTTTCATCTGATTGAGTTAGATGTCTAAATAGTTTGGAACCACTGCAGTAGAAAGAAACTATTTTTCTTCCTGCATCCCAACTTTGTGCCAGTAAAAGCAAACAAATAAAATAAATTTAAAAAAATCCCTCCAGATTTAACAGTTGAACTTCTTCTTAGCCCTCCACCAATATTTCTTCTTCTTTCAGTGTTCCCTGAGTTTCTGCTGCTTGCATGCATACTCTCAACTTCCTCCAGACTACTGTCTGGGCAAAAGGCAGTGTTTGTGATGCCTTGTTCTGAACTGTATATGCCCTCCCTGGTCCCACTCAGCAAGGAGCTGCTGATCCTCTGTTGCAGCCTTTTCCTCAGCAGGAGCATTTGCTGGTATCTTCTGTCCTCATGCAGAGCTCCTACAGTGTTGCAGATCCAGAGAGGAGCAACAAGGCTGGTGAAGGGACTGGAGCACAAGTCCTATGGGGAGAGNTTGAGACTGCCTCAATCCATCTGTCAAATGTGACTGAAACTACCTGTTGTGTTTGGAAGCCATTGGGAAAAGCAAAAGCTTGACAGGTATATGACATTTAATGCCCATTTAATCAGCAAAGCATGTTAAGAAGACTGGATTTCCAGTGGTAATAGATACAGACTTATTCCTACTCAGATATATAACACTAGCTCTGAAGATGTGCTGTTACATACACTCTGTAAATAGATTATTGGAAGGGGTGAGAGAGCAAGGATAGGTGTGTTTTTATTGTCTCATGACAGATAACAATGTCACAGCACACCTAGGTGTTGCTGACCTTGTTTCTCATGCAAATGCTAAAGAAGTATTTTATTTTGTGGTTTTAAAAAAACCCATAAAAATAAAAGAGCATGGAAACCCAGTATCCAAAGGCTTTCAAAACTTCATTGTATGTGCCAAATATTTCCAGCTGTTATTGCCTTCCACTTATTTCCCACAGCATCTTGGCCTGGGTCTGCTAGTTATCTTTCAACATTGATGGCATGAGATATTAGCTGAGCCAATGTTTATGCAGCTCAGAAGGATATTCCTCAAGCCTTACTTCATTAATGATTTTGAAGCCTATTAACCTGTTTATCTTCAAAGGATGGAAGCTTTTAATGCTAAATAATTCGGGCAGCATTTATATAGGTTTTGATAATGAGTACAATTGGATATCAGACTACATTCTGTGTTATAAACTAGCAACAACCACATGTACTTCAGTTGCTTCTCACTGAGAGAAGTGAGATTAGACTGCATACAGGAGTGTCTTAAGCAGCATTACATTTGCTAACTCCAGCCCTTTGAGTGTTTCTAATACATAGCTTCTTCAAAAGAAAACAATTGCTAAGATATTTGATAGTGGAAAACTTGGGGATGGTTTACCATAGTTTCTGTGATCATCCATAGATTGCCTTGTGGCATAGCATAATCTTGTGGGTGGTTTAATTTAATTAAATCTAGAGCAATAAGTGATATCTTGGATATTGTGGGATCAGCTGCTTTCTATCATGAGTCTTCATAAAGTTGTATATGCAAAGCAGTTGCAAAGGCTGTTTAAATTTTCTTATACATTAGCCTACAGTGCTTTCTTAAAGAGTTGATGTCAAGCTACTCAAGTTACTCAAAACCACAGTCTGGTTGATTGACTGCTTTTTGTTGTTGTTTTGGCTTTCAAATATTCATTTCAACAGAAGGAATGTTTTGCTTTCAGTTTATTTTCCACCATTCACACTGGTGCTGTTGCATTTTACATTTCTTTTTGTTTTGGAGATGAAAACATCCTACTTGGTTGTTAATTGTTGTAAACATCTGTTTAGCACTTTGCAGTGAAATAATCTCTCTAATGTTGGGCAGGTGTTACCTGCATTTTAGAGCTCAGAGTGTCAATGAGACATACCTAAGGCCATGAAGCGTGTCAGTAGTGTAGATCAGCATTTAATTTGAGAACCTTTCTGTGACTCACTGTAGATAATGTGCTAACAGTGTCAGTCTGTGGGTTTGTGTATGAGCCAGGATTTGCAGTATTATAGAGATTACATCTTTCTTATTGTTCTAAAGCAGCTCTTTCAGGTTGTGTCATTTTCCTTTGAGAAGTGGATATTTTTGAGAGCTTGCCTCTACCTAATTGAAATGTTAACTTTACTTAAAAGGAAATCTGATTTACATCTAAAACAAAACATTAACTCTTTCAATATCAGCCCAAGCAATTACGCTCCAAAAGGTGAAAATCTCCTCTTCTTCCCCCAGTGACTGGGCATAGAGAGACAACATGTTGTCTTTTCCACTTGCCTGTCTGCAGGACCTCTGTAACCAGCTTGTGTTGCTGAACACTGAAGATGCTCCCCAGTATTATAGAATTGTCAGGGTTGGAAGGGACCTTAAAGGTTATCTAGTTCCAACTCCCCTGCCATGGGCAGAGACACCTCCCACTAGATCAGGATGCTCAGAGCCCCATCCAGCTTGGCCTTAAAAACTTCCAGGGATGGGGCTTCCATCACCTCTCTGGGCAACCTGGGCCAGTGTCCCACCATCCTCATGGTGAAGAACAACTTCCTAACATCCAACCTAAATCTACCCTCCTCAAGCTTATGTCCATTCCACCTAGTCCTATTGCTGCCTGACATCCTAAAAAGTCCTTCCCCAGCCCTCATGTAGGTCCCCTGCAGATACTGGAAGGCCACAATAAGGTCTACTCGGAGCCTTCTCTTCTCCAGACTGAATAATCCCAACTGTCTCAGCCTGTCCTCATAGGAGAGGACATAACCATAACCAATCTGTGTTGCTGAGCCCTGGAGATGGCTCCCAATCTTGCATGGCAGAGCTCAGGGTAGCACAGCCAGGAGGAATGTGACATCCATCTGATAATGCAGCCTCAGACCGAATGGACTCAGGGCTGAGCAGCCTCTTGGAGACAGCCCAGGCAGACTCTGCCCAAAAGGCCCCTCTGCACTCCAAATAAAAATGTAGCACTCTGATTTTGCCAGGAAGATGAGGAAAAAACCTCCTTCCTTTTACTCTAAAAATGACAGAAACTCCATGCAGAAAAGGTGTCACTTGCTTTCTTACCAGCAGCTCAGAGCTGGTACAACAGAACATAAGGCACTGCTGAAGCAGTCTGTCATTAGAGTCACAACAGAAGGAGCAGCTCACAGGGAGATAAGGTGCTTTTGTTTCATGTGGGCATTCAACAGCTTGGTTTCTGTTATTTAAGCTTCCTGGCTTATCATTTTCAGTATAAAGACACTCACAGCCTGGACTTCACCACTTAAGTACATGAGACTATTGTTATGGTTTGGGGATTTTATTTCTTTTTATTATTATTTTTTTCACAAATATGTTTGATATTGCTTCAGTTTCTTTCAGAATTCAAGGTACAACTAGAAAATTCCTGAAAGAGATACATGGAGTGAAGAGAGGGAAATAATTTTCCAACCACATATTACTTTTTCCTCCATTTTTGCCTTAATACCTTTGCCAGATGTTGCTAAATGAAATTTAGAGCTCAAAAATGTAGAGGTTAGTTTTTGTAGCTGAGCACCTTGTTCAAATACCTGAACACCTTCACTCTGAGTGAAGTAACAATGCCAACTAGTGGTCAGATCCTTCGTATTCTGGAAAATAATATTTTTAATTAAAATATATGTAAATCATAACAGCTTTTATGACAATCTCACTAGTCAGCTTTCAGATAGGGAAAAGATTGTATCTATCGATTTTGTTTAATAAGGCATTTCAGTTAGTAATTTAACAAGTGTATCTTCAGATTAATGACATGTTGTCCTTTGACCATTCATTAATATAATATTATGCTTTTCTTATTTTCCAAAACTAATTAATCCCCCTGTAATCTAATCTTCTGTGTTAATGGCTCCAAAATCAAAGAAAAGATTATGTATTACCTCCACTTTATTTCACAATATCTGAGTTCTCCTTTCCTAAACTTGAATAATGCACTCTGGCCTCTGTTGAAAGTTCATGGTTACTCTAACAACAATGACCAACAAGGTATTCCATTCCATATACATCATTTTCAGTATAAAGCTGAGGGGTCACAAGGGTCAAGTGTCCAAGGAGGACTCTGTCTGTTCTGCCTTAGATCCCAATCCATGTGTTCCTGAATCCAGTTCCCAAATCCAACTCCTGAATCTAGTTCCAGTCTGCTGCTGAGTCCAGCCTGGGACTTCCCCAGTGCCTGTCCACAACATGTGTGGTGACAGTGATGTAGATACTATCAGGGTGTTTATGTTTGATATTGAGTTTGTATATATTTCATTTTAGTGTTATTATTTTCATTAAAGTAGTTTTAGGTTCCTTTTCCAATCAACAAATCTCTCTCCCTTATTCCTTTTCTCTTTCCCTTTGGGAAGGGAGAGAGGCTAATAGAGAGCATCTGTCACTTATTTAGTGGCCAGCCCAGCCCTAACCCCTGACACACCATAGCAAAGTTCAGGAGGCACTATGCCACAAGTTATTTTGTTTTTCTCATGTCACTTAAGGACTTTTTGTTTTTTCAGGATGGTTAGATTTTGGGATGCACATGTGAATATTATTGCCTGTAATCTGAATACCAGGATCTAAATTTAAAATCAGTTTTATAGATTAAAGAGGTAAAATTGCACAGCGACTACTTTGATTTTTTTAAACAGATTTTAGGGGGGGATTTTTTTTTCCCTTGTCAAAACTGTAGCCTTCCTACAGTGTTCACTTAGCACTCAATTCTTTTAGAAAACTGATATGCTGATTACTAAAGCAATTTTACTAGGTGCTACAGGGAAAGGAAGATACAGATGAGGAATGCTGCTCTCTGAATTCTACAAACTGGTCAAAGTCAGGGTGTATTTTTACTCTACATCAGCTAGATGGTTTCAGGGTCTGCAGGTGCTGGGCCTTCAGTATCCACAGTTCTCTTGGTATGCAGGATTTCTAGCAGCAGTCTAATGTTGGGGTACACTATTCTTCTAAATTATGGGAAACATTCCCTGGAGTCTCTCCTAGCCTGACTCTCAAAAAACAATCTTTCCATGTGTTATCAGGTACTTAATAATTTTGCATTCCTAACAATTTTGAGCATGTCAGTGCTTTTCATCCTGTTTTATGGTTTCTTGAAACAATAGTGACCTTCTATGTTCTGTGAGGTCAGCTTGTTTGTGTGAGCCTCTTATTCCTTATAAATACAACACTGACCTGTATTTTATTGGATCCAAAGGCAAGCCCAACTCACTTCTCTGATGCTTTGTGAACTTTGGATCAACTCCTTGCTCTCATTTCTTTAGCTGTGATGCTGATATTAGGAGCTCTAATTCACTCTGAGTCACAGAAAATGTGGATCACACTGCAAGGAGGCATTTTGGGGGCTAGTGTTGATTTGCACTAAAGATCCAAATCTGTCTTTCCCTTCTGGAGGCTTCTGTAAATGCTGTAGTCTTCCACTATGGAATAACCCAGACAGAAAGCTCTCCTCTGCTTCCTGCAGCATCAATAATTGCATCCTGCTCTCTGTGGCTGTGAAATTGGTCAGTGACTGCTTATGGCACTACTAAGTGTAAGACTTGTATGAGCATCCTTATTCCATGTGGTCCTTCAGCTCTGCTTTCACATCCCTGACAGATAAATACTGAGCTTTGGCATTCAGTGCTTTAGAGCACCATATACTCCAAGGTAATCCTAAGGTTTTCCATGTGTTCTGGAAGAGTGTAGGCATACACCATGTTCTCTGGCTCTTCTGCACCCCCATAAGATTTCTGGGTTTCTCTGTCATGCTTTTGACACCAGACCCTGGAGTCTTGATTTTCTTTCCTTCTGCTTTGCTTGTTCAGTGCTAGCAAACCCAGAGGCCATGCTTTTAGTAGCCACAGCTCATTAATTTATTTTTTAATCTGTGACTACTTTGAAGATCATTCACTAACAACATTCACAGAAACACCTTTAGAGCACTACTGCTGAGTTTGGAAGCCTTCAATAATGTTGCTAGTTGCTCAGCTACTTTCAGACCTGGTGGTTTTTTTTGCTTTTTCTCCCCTTGACTCCAAGCTCCATGGTTTGCATATTGCTTTTATTCTCCACCTAGTTGTTTTTTGTTTCTTTTTTTAATTTTAGTTCAGAGACATCAAACACAGACTGCATTTCTGGGTATGTGTATTTCCTGCTTTCTTGCCCTTTGTAGCCTGAAGGCAGCCTGAGTTCATAATTAAACTATGGGCAAGACAGGAGAACTGTTTGCTCCATGAACTCAGCAGCATTAACCATTAACTATGCCTCTGTTTGTTTATTTTTAATGAAGGAAGAAATGGAAAAATTAATAACATCTGCCTCTTACCTGTATTGATACATGGGGTTTATGGACATAGGAAGCTAGAGAAGAGAGAGTAAGATGTAGCTGCTGTTTTTTGTGAATTTTTCCACTTCTACTCCTGGGGAAAGTATTCCAGAATTTATTTTCTCCCACCCTAATTTTTCCTCCCTTTCTTCCTCCATCCTCCCCTGACCTTGCATTACCAACAAGTTTGAGGAGGAGGAGGGAGTAGAAAGATGAAGCAGCTCTCAATCCACCATTCTTCTCCCCATTGCAGCCTTTCCGCTTCCCTTCTTGGCAGTAGAATACTGATTTCTTGCTTTTGGGGTTTCTCAGTTGCTAGGAATTCAAAATATTTGTGGCTTTTTAAAAAAAATAATTTTGGAAATTGTGTCAGTGCCCAGGGCCTGGGGTTAGAAATGCCAAGTGTTACCTAAGTGGAATACTTGGCAGCCCAGCATGGCACTGTGTGATGAGAGATAAACCTGGGGCAAGAGGAGTCAAGCACTAAGGGCAGAAGGGCCTTCAGCCATCTGTGAGTCAGGCAGGCAGAGGATCAGTGCTGTGGTTGCAGAGGGTTGGTTGGTTGCTGCTGGAGCTGAACATTCATCCTTCACAAGAAGCAGCCCACACGCAGATCTCAGTGGCAGAGGGAAACCACAGACTACATGGGGAGGTGAGCAGATAAGCAGAAAAATTTGCCTGGATAAGGAAGGAAGAGTTTTCTGAAGAAGGACCAAAGTTAAGGGAGATCTAACTAGCTTTAATGTGTCATGCTTCCTCCTTCCAAGCCTGCTGTTTGCCACAGGAGTTCAGGCAAATACAATTCATTCCCTCTCACCCACCGTGTACAAAACTGTCCTACCTAGCAGATTCAGAAATGAATTATGAGCACAGCGAGAAAACAAGAAGACTTGTCACAGGGGTCTGTGGACAAAGCTCCTCACTGGGAAGTAAGTGGAAAAAACCAGAGGAGTCATCCCTCCCTCACATTGGCATAACATGCAACTCTGTGGAGTAACACACAAACCAAGGGAATCCTGCCTTCTCTGGGGAAGGCTTAAGATGTTAAAATTCCTGTTTTCTTTGGCATGTGAGGAAATATTGTTTGTTGTTTTACAATCAATATTTCAGTAATGCCAGTAGAAGAATTTACAAATCACATGTACAATAATGAAGAGGGTAGAGTTTGTGCATGTGACATCTATCACCAAGAATCTGGAATGTTTGACTATATCCTAGCCATTTGCTGTAAATATGTAAGTTTGTTAGTGCAGCTCTCTACAGATTGTTGGACTGGTTTGGTTTTCCTGCAGAATTTGAATGCCTATTGTCAGCTGAAATTACTCTTCTTCAGTTATCATGAAGACCTCCTTTATCCTCTAAGGAAAGAATTTTACATTGTCAAGAAATTCTACTCCAGCAGAAGGGAGACTGGGTTTGTTTGTTTGTTTGTTTGTTTTCCCCTCTTAGGCCAACTGTCCTTGCTAACAGCTACACTGTAGTTCATGCAATGGTCCAACTGTTTTGCTCCTCATCACTGCCTGTCATTCTGAGAAAGTCTGGCTAAATCCATACAGTATTAGTTACTTTCAGTGATGGAAAATATTCAAGGATGTACTCATAAATACTGCTCAGTACCATTTTGCAACAATATACATGAAGGAATTCCTTGGTTGCCATCATAATGTTCTACAACTAACACTGGGTTGCTGCAGTGCAGTTGTTCATACACAGCTCTGGGGAAATTTTTATGGCCTGTGTTGCAAATTTCTCAAAATCCAAACCAGAATTTTCCCCTCTTGGTTCAGTTAGGTCCCCAATGACTTACTTCATTCTGTTGCCAAGGAGTTGGGGGTCCAGGGCCCCACTTCCTTCTGTCCAAAGGTGGAGCTCAAATGTGATGCATGTAGGACAGCTTGGGCTGTGCTTGTCTGGATGCCTTGGAGAACATAAGTGTCCTGCAGACTCGAGGGAGATAGGAGATGTCCTGCTCTGACCTTTTCTACCTTTCCAGGGATTTGCTTCAAGGAATGCCAACCTGGCCAAAGTTTTCTGCCCTCCTTAATCTAGGCAAATTCTCTTCTCTACTTGCCACTCCTATGATGAATTAGGGACAAATACCTGGATAGCAGTGACTTTTCTCAGTAAATGTGACTTCCCTAAATCCTCTTCCTCACTATTTTCTTCTGAAAACTATTTTGGTTTTGGTGACATCTGGTAAGTGCAGAGTGAGCTTTTGAAATCCCAGATAAAGAAGGAGCTCTGATTCTGATTTTTTTTCTTTGTTTCTTTCTTTGTTCAGGACAAAAAAAAGGAGAAGCTGTAGCTTACCATTCAGCTGCAGAGTAAGAGTATGGTAGATGAGCACATCACCAATGCTGAACAGGAAGAATTAAAGAGCCATGACAGGTTTGGTGATCTGAGGCAAGGACGTAGGTGGGAAAGGAGTTGCAGAGAAGAAGGAGTGTGTGCATGGGGTGGTAGTAAGCTGGAAGAGAATATGGGAGCAGGACAGAGGTCTGAAGATGACAAGAGGAGCCAGAAGAGGATAGTAAAAGGCTTCATTGTGTGCTGTGGGGTCAGGACTAAGACTTTGAAACAGCAGAGGGTTTAATGAGGAAATGTTCTTGAATAGGAGAGGCTGAGAGCACTGTAGTTAACTTAGGGGATATTTGAGAAAAGGGGAAGGGAGTATTTGAAACAGGAATGGTGAGAAAGGTTTTGCATTAGAGGAAACCTGGAAGGAAAGGCAGTGATGAGGACAAAGGAAGGAATGATATAGTGAATGCAGTTAGGTCATTTTTGCTCTTCGTAGGTCACTGCACTGCAGGGAGGTGAGGGGTATGACCTCTGGGTCAGGAGAGGGAAAGTACTGGCAACTTGGAGAGGGGGTCAGAAGCAAGATACTTTAGGAGGATGCTCAAGGCTCAGGAGGGACTGTGGTTACCAGTAGGAAATTCTTGTCCCTACTCATCTACCCTTCTCATTCAGACACCTTGAAGCAGGACTCAGGAACAAAAGACACACAGATCACTTCCTTGCTTCTCCTCTCTACCCTTTCTGCTTGCTCCAGCCAGCAGGAGCCACCTGTGAAGCCCTCCTGCCATCCTTGACATCTCTCCATGTCCCATATCATAGAGGTGGCACACCAAGCAACACAGCAGAAACTCAAACTCACAGAGTCCAAAGTTCTCAGTGCTTCTCATTCCCTGCAAGAGGAATGTTTCATCTTGGGCCAACTGCTTCTTTTAGGTAAACTTGGGCTTTGAACACATGTTCAAACATGCAAGCACAGTTCAGAATCACAATCATGCTTATTTCTAAATATAAACCATGGGTAGTGGGAGATAAGAACAACTTCATCCAAGTTTCTATGCAGTCTTGTTGTTTCCCATTACAGCAGGTATTACACTTCTATTTTCAAATTAAATGCTTTTTATTAACAAAATCTGAGTGTTTTAAGGAGCCTGTAAAATGAATTCTAGAGAAATTATCACAAACATGGCGTATATTGCTATCAGGTAACGTGAGAAAGTATCATAACAACCTTGCAAAACCTATTAATATATGATAATTCTTCTCAAATATTACATATAATAACCAGAAACAAGCACTATGTATTGTTTTAAAAGAATCTGTGTTCTTCTTCAGCAGGGTGAATTGTTGGAAACATTTACTACAGACTGGACAAGAGGAAATGTCAGTGTACATGAATGCCCCAGCAAGTACAAACTCTTCTTGTTGGGGCACTAGACAGTTCCCATGTAAGCTGTACCTACAGACACTGCTGTGACTATATCCTCAGACCAGTTTTAATATTTCTGTTTGTTTCCATTAACAAAACATGAAATCTTTTATTTGAGAAGCTTAGCATGTGCATGTGGCCTGTAAGAGAGCAGCTGTGGAGTTCTTGATGTTGTCTAAAAAGGAATACAAACTCCTGGGCAGAATGTTGATGACCAATTACTGATATGTGTTTGCATGACCTCAGTAAAGCACATTTCCAGGTAAAGTAATATAAAAAATATTGCAAACATTTTTGGGGGGCCTAGAGCACAAAAATAAAGGTTTGCCTTCAGGTGAAATGCAATTATTGTATATGGAGTAAGAAACTCTTTGATGGGGCTCACTTAGTGCAGCAGCCTGAGGTCTACCTTGTTGATCTTAGAATATTTTTCTAACGAACAGTTAAGCTTTGTGTATCCTCTTGGCCTTGATTACTTGCCCTACCTGGTGCTCAGTTAAATAGAATGGCATTCAGGACTGAAAAAAATGGAAGGTGGTATTGTGTACAAACCTATGACATACAATTTAACTTCCTAAACAACCAGGCAAGACACCTACTTCTTTGTTTGTTTTAAAGAGCAAAAACTAAGCAAAATATTGCTTAGTTGCAGTTATCTCAACATTGCAGTTGTTACAGTTATCTCAGCACTAGGGTGTGGAATAGATAAAGACACAGTAAAAAAGAATAAATCAGCAGGATCAACACAACATCACAAACCCAAAGAAACAGGAAAATGATGGAGAAAGGTCAAAAAAACCCAGAACTATCAGGAAGTCAACAAAAGATGTGACAAACAAGAGTTGAAGACTGTCTGTGAAGACAAAGTAGGACTTCTAGAATTATGTCAAGAACAAAAGGTCTGTGAGACACTGCTTAAGCCAAGGGGAAGTTGTTCATGGATGCGTGGGAAACACAGTAGTTTCTTTACTTCAGCATTCACCAGGAAGAAAAGGGAAAAATCTGCCAGAATCTAAGGAATGTTCTGTAGAGCAAGAAAGGGAAAATAACTGAAAACTAACTGTGTGCACTGCAGCTGATGGAACAGTGTAACAGTTCAGCAGAGCAGTCACAGGGCAGCTGGTACCCTCCTTTACTCCAGCATAAAGGCAAAGATGGCAAGTTGTGACAGGAGGACTGCAACATCTTCATTGGCCTAGCACAGTATGGGTCATACTTAAAGTACAACTCTTTCTTCCCTGTCTCTGTGCATGTTGTCCATGGGTTTTGGTGAGGTTGATTTGTTTTGTATGTGTGTGTGTGTGCAAAGCCTTGTATTTAACTTTAACTGAAGTCCTCTTTCTGCTTGCTTTCCTTATGGTCTCCCCTTTCTTTAGGATGTTTGCTTGCTCTTACTTAGGCAGAACAGTGTGCTCAGAAAATGTTGAATTTTACACTCAGGGCTGTGTCTAGGCTCTGTGCTTACCCAAAAGCTCTGGTGCTCAGATGAACAAGGTCATATTACATTTATAAATAAAGTTGTGCATGACTAATTTGTGTAATCTGATGGGAGAAAATAGAGGTGATACCTGAGGTTGCAAAGTTCATAGTCACAAATTGAACAAGGTTAATGAGATTGAACAGGGCAAGAGAGTTTATTACTACTGCTGCTCCTGTACCATTATCCATGAAGAACATGGTAACAGAATACTCTATTTAACCATGGAATAGGTATGGTTCAGGCATGCAAAAAGGGTACTTTTCTTCTGCTTGTAAGTCAACCCTGATTTGGAAAAAGCACTGCTAAGCATCAGCACAGAGGCAAACAATTATTAAGTGAGAAGGTGACCTTGCAGTCACTAGCCCCTTCTTACTGGCAGAAGGTGAAGCAAAGGTTTTAAAACTATCAAGTCAAAATTCTGATAAATCTGTAAGCTGCTTCATTGCATGCCTTACCAAAAATGTCCACTTAATTTCATTATTGAGCTGGCCTCAACTTTTTCATTAGCAAGGTTAGTCTCAAAAGAAAGGGGCCATATGGAGTCTTCTATGCTTTGTGAACATCTTTCTTTTCCCTGGAAATTACATCAAAATCCTTCAACTCTTGTGATCTAAATTGCTGCTCTTTGACACTTGTTTGGCAGCTGAGAAGAGCAGGATTCAAAACAGCATCTTAGAGGTGAAAGGCTACATATCCTGTTAGTGGAAAAACTTTCATCTACAAATCCAACGGTATTTGCCAAGAGGCCAGAGATGATTTGACATCAGGAAAAGCTTTTGTGAAGTCCACCATAATAATATAAATGTATTCACCTTGATTTAAAGCACTTTTTTCACAATGAAATCTAAAAATGGAGCAACACTGGTTATAAGTTAAATGCAGGAACCATGACAAATAACAGTTTAGATGAGGAAATGGATGTGTCACAGGGGCTGGGTTCTGAGGAAAACTTGTCTTGTGGAAAGGATACAAAGAAAAAAGAGAAATAGCAGAAGTACATGATTGCTTAACATTCAAGAAAGGCTTGCTTGTGAGTACTATACTGAACAAACTACTGAACAGTTTATCCCTGTGGATGTACTACCTCTAAGATGTTGCTAAGGAAAAATGTAGATTATTGATTATTTTGCTTGTGAATCAAACCTGCAGGAATGAAAAGCTAATATAGTTGATCCTCCCTGACTTGGGACATTTTCTGAATTTTTGCTCTTGAAACAAGGCACTTTTAATAATGAGTTTGTTCTGTTTGGGGTTTTTTCTTTGCTCTGCTTTTTCTCTTGTAGTACAATAAGAACTCAACTAAATTGCAGTCTGGTGAGGATTTCTCTAAAGAAGACTGAGCTGCTGCATCTTAAACACTGAGGAACTGGAGGAGAGACACAAACTGCATCCTTCCCAGTGCTACTGGACTGGTACTGAATGGCTTCCCAGTCATTCTACCACCCTTTCTATTAGGCTCCAGCAGCAGCTTGGATGTTGTACAAGCACATAAATTGGTCAGGCAATTTGCTGAGCTTTGTTTTTTCACTCTGAAATCATGGCTTTCCTGCTCCATTCAACAGACATGATCAGGAGTTCCTGGAGCAATTTTCCAAATAAAAGACACTTTTTATGTAATCCAAATATATTTCAAGAATGTTTCCACAGGAGATGTTTCCTGTAGTGTGGTAATTCAGATTAACACACTGACAAGAGACCTGCAAATAAGCAGAGGCTGGGTACAGACAGACTGCCTTGTTGTGTCCTATCAGGTGACCCAGTAGCACTAATGGAGAGGTCACAGTCTCTGGTAGAGCTGACCATTGATATCAAGTGCTTGCCCTTAATCAAGCAGAGCTGGGATTTGAATGAGAGATCTTAGTTTATTTTATTTCTTTTCCCTTGTAGATGCCCTAATTATTTTGAAGTAATTCTTTTGCTCTGTTTCTACCAAAATAATCTCATCTTCTATTTAAAAAATAATGAGTTGTGGAAAAAAAGAAAGCTTCTACAAGATTAGATGTGACACTTTTGTGACACTCTAATGCTAGCAGTGTTACAGATGTGGAGCAGAAAGTTGTTGTTTGGGTCATTAGGCTCCTGCCTGAATAGTCATCCAACCAGATAGTTCAGTTAATTTATTAATTGTAGGTATTTTTAAATATAACAATAATGCTATCAGAACACCTTACTGCCTTTACCTTGCTCCCCTCTTTGGCCTCCAGTGCTTTCCCTAGGGATGACCTTAGCCTGTGTAACATACTCTGAAGAAATGAGCTGAATGTGGAAACCTCCATGAATTTGACAACTTGTGTGCAACAGCATTGCTGGAGGAACATGGCACAAGAGCATCCCTTTGTAGTTTTGGGGGATATTTTCAATGATAAAGGCCCCTCACATTCCCTGCTCCCTATTTTTGGATTTGCTGCAACTTGCCTTCCTCACATCTTCCCGAAGTTTGAGAAGCCTTTCCTCTTTAGCTAGTTCCTAGTCCAGGATCCTCTACAACTTTAGCGCCTCAGGGGTTCCCTCTCATCTATCCCCGACCACCGGCAGCTTGGCACCAGGTCTGCCCTGTAGATACCTGAGTGGAGATGGGGGCATTCACCCGCGTGGAAAAACGAGCGCTGAAAACCTTTCTTCTCCTAATAACGTCTTTTTGCTACCACCTAGTGGATATGAGTAGGTGAGAAAACAGGCTTTTGTAGAGCTGTGGATGTCAGTAACCAAGAAAGAATGTACATAACTATGCGTAGAAATTTTAACCACATTTCTTTGCTATAAGATTTTGCTCTGCTGTTCCTGAGCCCTGACCCTGTTACTCTTACTAGTGGTCCATGGTGCAATGCAGGAAAGCCAAGGCAAAGCTGTGGCATGCTCTTATCTGAAATCTGCCTGCCATGAAATTGTATGGCTAGGCTTNCACCAGAGGCCACAGGAAACCCCAAGGGATTTTCAGACTGTGCCTGGCCATGGAATTACAGCTCCTTCATCTGGTGCACCTAGGTGCCTGAAGTTTGCTTGTGCTTGGCTGCTTGGGGATGATGCATGCTGTAAAACTACCCGAGATCCAAGAAGGTCCCTGATACTGTTCATATTGAAGGAAAAACCATGGCTGTCTTCTGACTCTACACTGGGTTTTATCAAGAGATCAGAGGAACCTTTGCTTAGGGTCATGGCCCAGGACATGAGGGCCACATTTCAGGAGATATCAGCCAGGAATTTGTCTGAAGGCCACAGAAGTGTACATCTTACAGAAGATGTACAAGACATACACTTCTTGTAGAAGCCAAGAATCTTCAATCATATGCTGTGAAAGGTGGCCCTTGGCTTAAAGAGATTACCATCTATCAAATGGAGATGATATTTTTCTCTTAAACTGGATGCATACACCAAAACTCTAAGTGCAATAACGCATTAAGAGAAATGGTTATAATGAAGGACCTGAGCATTCTTAGATGGAAGTTGCCCTGGAAGCCTTGTGACCCTGCTAAGTGTTGAAGAGAGGACAGGAGGACCAAGACTGCCACCTGGGAATGGGGATTTAATTTTTCTGCAGTCAGCCAAGACTAAAGAACAAGAAAACACAGACTCCCAGGAAAAAGAATCAACTTGCTTGTGAAGTGAGGCTGAGGTACAAATATGGCAATTAAAAACAGACTCATACTGAGATAGGTCTGGAGATACAGTACAAGTTCATTTGGCTGTATAGGCTGTGGGTAATGATGAATAGTAAATACAACTGTAGAGCAGATGCCATTTTGTTTAGTCTCTGAAGATTTTCTATTTTCAGACACAGACAATGAACTGAGCCAACTCTATCAGTCTTAGCATTAGGCCTATATCTTCCATAAGGAATATCAGGCCACATACTTGCTAATGTATGTATATGCAGCTCTAGTGATTTCTATCAGCTGAGGACCACTGAGAACCTGGTTGGTTCTGTCATCCTGATTTCCATTGCTTTTGTTGTTTTACTGCATGCTAACAAATCTAGGCAACAACAACATGCAGCAAGAGCAATGCTGGAATTATTATGTGTTTGTTCCCTCTTAGTAAAAAACCCTATTATTTCATGTATATAATCAGCATTTGCTTTGCATTTCTCTACTAGAAGTTACTTTTGTTCAAGAACATGAACAAGTACTGATACTTGGTGGTTTCAAATCACTACCACAGAACAATCTTTCCTAGCACTTCAATTTAATAAATAAATAAATAAATTAATACAGGAACAGAATATCAAATTTCATCTGGAAAGAAATAGAAATAATTAGAAACCCTGAAATTGAACTCTGAAATCTATGTAATGAAACAGGCATTAAATATACAGGAAGACTTGATCCATTTTTTGCTCAATACACTACATAAAGTTTCTAAAGAAAAAGATTTCCTTGGTATTGGTTCAGAGCTCCCTTTTCAGTATCTCATAGTCTGGAAACATAGATGCTTTTCTATAGATCACAGTAATAAAAAACCCAATATATTTCACTCTGTTCATATGAGTGAATTATAAAAAACCCTAAGTCCTATCCAATCAGTCCTACAACAAAATAGTCCATTCCATAATCAAAGTGTCTCTATGTATGTGATTTTACTTTTATTTTATAGCTTATTTACCCCAGAATCACAAATATGCATCCCAGAAGGGAAGTTGGAATTAGGGAAAGAGGGAGTATGTATTCCTCTAATGTAACATAAATTGTACTTCAGTGCCTGATCCTAGAATTAAATCCCTTCAGGCCTCTCTAAGCAATTCACAGACATGTCTGTGGCAGATCAGTGTCAGAACTGGCCATGCATGCAGCAGGGAAAAGGAGAAGTAATCTCCACTTGTATTGTACAGCTTTACAGTGTTAGTTGTATGAATTACAGAAGTGAAAAGGAAAGCTGTCTAGCTTTTGAGCTTGTCAGTCAGACAGTGGGTTTTAGGAAAAATCATGTGGAAATTCAGTGTGCTTGTAATAAAAACCACATTTATTTAAAGAGAAAAGGTATTTTGAA
Source organism: Bucco capensis (assembly GCA_013396975.1). Taxonomy (NCBI): domain Eukaryota; kingdom Metazoa; phylum Chordata; class Aves; order Piciformes; family Bucconidae; genus Bucco; species Bucco capensis. The sequence goes on from VWZO01010062.1 coordinate 139,214, forward strand.
AGGTGAATTTTGTCTCACACAAACAGAGAGTATGTATTTAAAATGTCAATTCTATTTAGATTCCAAAAGATAAAGTTATCTGGATTGTGCAATATTGTAGTCATTTACAAAACAATAAAATAGAAATAAATCACAAGGCAGTCACAATCTTCTAAAGTGAATTAAAAATTATGAACTAAATATTCTGGCAGCTTTTTTCCAGGCGAGACAAAACTACTGAGATTAAGAAACCTTTAAGGTAATCACCTAAAATGACAGCAGAGGGTGCTAGCATTTCTCCTTCGGTTCTTGGTGCTGTAACTGACTCGGTGGCTTTGTGCTGTTAGTCTCAAGAATCTTGAAAAAAAAACAAATTCTGAAGTTCAGTGGAAGTTACCCAGAAGGGAGTTAAACACTGCAGAAGGAGGACTAAAATACACACTGGTGTGTATGTAAGGCCAGAACTCAACTTCTATATGCAAAGGCTCTGCAACAATCACTTTGATCTTACAAAACAGAAAAGTAGCGAACTTCATTGTTGTCTAGTTTCTCCTTTCTCTAGGAACATAACTGACAGACCTTTTAATCTGTAAATATTTGTCTATCATGAATTTACACTTTATCAGCTACAGACTGTTGTTTTTACTGAACTGCTCAAACAGAAATGGTAAATAATATTGCTAAACTTTCACCTGTGTAAACAGTCTTCCTTTGGAAGAACTGGCAAAAGAACATATTGCATCCTTTGCTGACCTATGAGATAAACAAATGACTTAAGAGACAATCCTCAGTCTTCTCTGCTATCTTAAATCTCTACTTAATCAGTACTTATGAAATACAGTTTCCTTGGATTGGGCTTTTTCCTCCTCAGTTTTGAAGTTTGGTTGCTCAAAGTGTGGCTTATATGCTGAATTTACTGCTGAAAGTGCAATGCTGAGTGCCCATCAAGACGAGCCCCAAAATGCCAAAATATAGCACATGGTTTCTAAACCTGCTAGAGACAGGATGAGCTCTCCTAGTTCCCTTATTCCAGCCAGACCCAGTTTTGAACTTCACTTGTCCTACATATGTAGGACGTAAGTATGCATAAGGCCTTACATCTGATATTGTGTCTTAAGTGCTAACCAAAGGAGATGCTTGCTGGGAATTATACCTTATTAAATTTAACCTACAAAGCAAGGAGCCCAGATTCCTAAGAGCTCTGTCATGTAATTACCTAGAGTGGGGCTGAAACTTCAGTTAAGACTCGTACACCTCGACCAGTTGCCCTCTGGACTCTGACTTGATCCAAAATGACAGTTAGGCAGATGCAATCACCTAAACATGGGTGAGGGAATTGGATTGCATGGCTGCAATCCAAGACAGCAATGTACAAAATCTTTACCCTGATGATTATCCAGAAATCTCTCTTGCATGTTCCTGTTTGTCTATGGAAGTGCTGTCATCTTAAATGAGCAGAGTGTCCTCATATCCTAGCTTCTATAAAATTAATTTGAGATTCCTAATCTACCATTCCCTAGGGATGGTATGTCCCTCTGGTGCATGGCTGAGATATTCATAGATTCATAGAATGGCCAGGTTGGAAGGGACCTTAAAGATCATCTAGTTCCAACTCCCCTGGCATGGGCAGGAATGCCAATCACTAGACCAGGTCACCCAGGGCCGCATCCAGCCTGGCCTTGAACACTGCCAGGGATGGGGCATCCACAACCTCTCTGGGCAACCTGTGCCAGTGCGTAACTACCCTCCAAGTAAAGAACTTCCTCTTAATCTCCAATCTAAATTTCCCCTCCTTCAGTTTATAACCATTCCCCCTTGTCCTATTACAATCAGACCACCTAAAAAGTTTCTCCCCTTCTGTCTTATAATCCCCCTTTAAGTACTGTAAAGCTGCTATAAGATCCCCTCAAAGCCTTCTCTTTTCCAGGCTGAATAACCCCAACTCACTCAGCCTATCTTCACAGGAGAGGTTCTCCAATCCTTTAATCATTTTTGTGGCCCTCCTCTGGACTCGTTCCAACAGCTCCACATCTTTTTTATGAGGACCCCAGAACTGGATGCAGTATTCCAGGTGGGGCCTCACAAGGGCAGAGGAGAGAGGCAGAATCTCCTCCCTAGACCTGCTGCTCATGCCCTTCCTGGCAGCTCTGGATTCAGCACAGAGTATTAAAAAGTAATTAGTACTTCCATTTCTGCTGTGGTGATGCTCACACTTTGTGTGGTGGTGTAACAGCTGGAGTATTTCGACACACAGCACTAGGGTTTTCACAGTTGGTTCTGATGATCTCTCAGTCTTGATTCATTGCATTAGTGTGTTATAAATCTTTCTGCTCCTACCTTCCCAACCTAGGGTTCACAAGCTTATAAAAACTCTTTCTGTGATTGGCAGATGAATTTAGGGTTTAGGTTAATTACTGGAGTACTCATCTTTTATTTGTGTGTTTGTCATCCACTAACTTTCACTGGTAGACCTCAACATAACCTTTGTGCATTACTGAGGGCAGCTTAGAGCTCAAAGCTTCTGTTGCAGTGACAATCCAGTTGTTTGCATTATTCTGTAGCAGAATTGGGAAATAAGTGATTGGTGTATCATGTGTTTAAATAATGGTTTAGAAAAGTGTTTTTTCCTAGGTTGTGCTGAAAAGCTAACTTTCTCTTGGTGGATTGACTATTTTATTCCTGTCTTTGAAAAGCCTAGAGAAGGCCTTACCCCTAACCTGTGTCATCTGTTAGCTGTAATCTGACTGAGTAGTTTCACTTCTGGTAGTAATCACCATAAGTATTCCAAAATCCAGTGTAGCTGTTAGAGCTAAGAGGAGAAGATAATTATGAGAAATTAACAAAAATAGTAAACTAATAGTATTTTCATACAATCTATTTGTCAGAAGTAATAGTTTGGACTTTTGTCCTGTGGATTACGCAGAGATACACACGCACATCTATTTTATTTGAAGTAAGCTCATTTCTTTCACATAAAGCTTAGGCAGAATGGACTGTCATGATGTCTCCCTTCATCTTGTGCTCTGCTGAGTTATTTCTGGGAGTTAGGAAATAACAGTAAGCCCCATTGCCTGATATACCTATCTCAGGGGTGCAGGTGCAGTCTCACCTCCATTTGGATTGTTTATAGGCTCCAACCAAATGGCTGGAATGTACATTATCAATTGTGATGACAGCTTAGTGCTTCTGGACGATGATCTGCCCTAGCACATAGGGCAGAGATGTGAAAGCATGAGAAAAGGTTATTGCAAAACCTTTCTGGGTATTCTTCTCCCCTAAAAATGAAACTACTCAGTGCTCTGCTGACCTTTGCATTTTTGTGGCTGTATAAAATTGGCAGTCAACATAAATATTAACGTTTCCTGTGTACTCATAATGACAGGCTTCTGAAGTCTGTATGTATGTGTGTAAGGGGGTGATGTATTTCACTTTTATCTTCCTCACTCTTTATTCACCTTCTTAGCATTTTCTATATTTTAAATGCCAATGGATTTGAAGGAAACAGATCTAGAATTGGTTTTAAGACTTCTCTGACATTCTCTTTACTTCATTTTCCCTCTCTGTAACATGGGGGAAATGTTACAGCATCTAGTTATGAACTGTTGTGGTTAAGTGCTACACAAACCTAGAATAAAAAAAAAATTTCTCCAAGCCCTAAGTCCCTTATATATTTCTAACCTCACAGAAGTGCTTTGATAATTAATTTACAAAGCATTTCTTTAAAAAAAAAGTTTTGAATGGTTAAACCCAATATAACAGTGTTTACAGACAGAAGAGACAAATCAGGCTTTCTTTCACTCAATTATAGAGAATTTCAGGTGGCAGTTGAATTTTTACCAACTCTATCTATACAACAAAAATCAAAAGGCAGTTTTGGAACAACCTTCTAGACTTTGACTTTTGAATCAGATCAAAGTTATGAATATGGCAAAACAATCTCAGCTAGAATGGTCATTGGGTGTTATTTTCTAAATGTAGTAAAATAGCTTATCTCCCTTTTCTGTTACAGTGATTTCACTAAATATCTAACATTTACAGTTGACATTGTAACTAGTGAGAGATATTTACTGTGCTCTTTTCCTCAAATGGAAGTTTCTCATGCAATGATAAGGAATATTTCAGAGTTGTGACAGGAATATCAATTCTGCTTTTCCCATGTTCTAATGTGTTTAAATATAGAGTATTTGAGCACATAAAGCAGCAACGTCAGTGCTAGTATCTCAGCAACTTTTTGTCTGCACTGCTGAACATACAAATGTACACATTTTGAAACCACGTAGAAATGAAAATCTGTAATTCAGAACCTAAACCAGTTCAATAAAAAGGCAAATAAAAACTTTCCTTTATGTCTAAAGGCAAAGTACCCTGATGCTTCTATTTATGGAAGGAAAATTAATGACCATTTTTTACAAAGGTAGCAGCTCTTCTTTGCAGTTTAGAATTGATTAGTAAATGGATACACAGAAAGCTCTGTATGGAATTAGATGAGTATGAGTCTGTGCACTTCAATCTATTTTAAGTGTGTTCTCCAAGACCTCAACAACTAAAGCTAATGCTCTCTCAGCTCCATTGAACTAATTAAGCTAGGTTGTTATATTAATAATGGGTTGCCCTTCTGTCTGCATTTATGGCACTTAGCAAGTCAGTGTGTGTGGATCTTTATCTTATGAAGGAGCAAACTTCTGTCGATGAATTAGATTAATTCATCAAGAGAATTAATGTGACCTGATTACTGCTGATATCTGAAAATGTTGGCATGCATGAACAGATATCTGCAAATGTAGGAAGGAAGCAACAATCCTCCAAACCCTGAGCCTGTTCTATTGAAAGAGATTACTGACCCCAAGACATTGTGCTGGGCTGCAAAAGGTGCCACAGAATCTGAACGTTACTACCGATGCTCAGATTAACTCAGTTGGGTTGGTATTTTGCCACAAATAGTTCTAATGCCTTTTTTTTTGCAAAAAAATATTTCCCCAAATCAGTTTTCAGCTCCCTTGTTTCCTTAAGGTGCATGAAAGAGCAGAGAAACTGCTGGAGTGCCATAGCCAAGGTTCCTAATGGTTTGGAAGTCCCCAAGTACTGAAAAAGTGGTGCCTTAGGCTGGAATAATTGGCTGAGAGCAAATCACATTCTTCTTTATCATAAATATTAAAATCAAATGCAATGTTGGTAACTTGGATAAAGGAAAAGTTTTTGAAATTGCTGAAGTGGAAATATCTAAAGAACAACAGGTTTGATTCTTGGCAGAAAGAAATATGCATGTGAGCTTCTTTGTATTACAGACATGACCAGTTATGATTTAGCATGAAACCAAGTTTAAAAAATCACAAGTTTTTTAAGTGATTTTAATATGGCCTCCTAGAAGTTGATGGGCAGTTCCAAAATTTCAGTAATCAAGAATGAAGCATTAGAGATCCATCAGTAAAACCCAATATTTTGATTAATCATTACTTAGCTGCAGCAAAGGGGAGAAAGTATTGGCTTATAGTCTCACATCTACAAAAAGACTATATTTAATTTGTTTTTTCTCAAACATAGTGAAAAAGGCATGAAGTGACTTGAGTCCCAGAAAAGTGTTTTTCAACATCTCCCTGTCTTCCTAGCCACTAGCTGAGGATCTAAATATTGGGCTTTGTTAACTGTCCAGGACCTTTGTAAGCATTGGAGTAGGGAACAAATTGTTCAGATGATTTGTTAAATAAACAAACAAAACTAAATGTCTGTTCAGTGAAGCTGTTTGTTTAAAGACAGGATGTATTGAAGTCATTTAAGACTTTATGGATACAAATTTGTTTAGGTATTTGTCTGCAGTGTAACACTCATTTGCAGATGAGGTTACAGTAGTGCACTTAAGCCAAGCCTCATGGCACTCTTTTCTGTATTTCCTAACAATACATGACAATATAGGTAACCAACAGAGCCATAAAATAGCTGTTTGGATGCACAATAGCAAATACATATGAAATCAGGGAATTTTTAATAAAATCTGATAGCATGGGAATCACTGGGTGCCGTTTACATAGGTGATACTAAGCTCAGGTATAACAGTTTGACTAATGATGAATAAAGAATATAATGTGGAATTATCCAGCACTTCTTGGAGGAGCTGTTTTCATGAGCACTAGTAAAAGAGGAAGAAAAGAAAATCAAAATAAAATAATGTCCTCTGCAGGCTGTCTTAAAACATTTTTGACTGTTATTTCGAAATCAAATTTCCACAAGTAAAGAGAAAAACGTCATTCACTGTGGCACTTTTCGTAAAGTCGGAAGGTTAAAAGATAGTTATTTTGTAACTGAGCGTAAAATATGCATTTGAAAAATGATTTAGCTGGAAAAAACACAATTTTTTCCACATTAGGATAACTTAAGAACACCCAAATTGATTTTTATTATTCTTCTCATATTCACTTCTGAGCTGACACATGCATGAGATATTCAGCCCTAAAGGTCACTTCTGAGAAAGCTATAAGTAACTGGAAACAGCACTGCAGGATGAAATGATGTCTCATTGCTAACTATTACTGCTGGAGAGTGATAAATATTTTTCTCCTGAGGCTAAGAGCCAGCTCCTGTAAATACATTTCTATTTCTTGGCGCTACCAGTAGCTGAAAGATGATGTGACAGAGCTGGTTTTCCTGATCTTAATTTTTTGTTTTAAGATAGAGTGGGACAGCCTGACCTGGTTTTAGCAGACTTCTGTGCCAAGGGACAGTGTCAATGCCTGCTGTCCTGCATTGGAGGGAGCCCACCAAACTGTTCTCTGTGGCCAGGAGCCTGTGGCACAGAGAGAGCTCCAGCTCCTCTCACCACATCGCAAGCAGGGCCTGCTGGCCATACCCAGCACGGGTGCCATACCCAGCACGGGTGCCATACCCAGCACAAGCGCCATACCCAGCACAAGCGCCATACCCAGCACGGGTGCCATACCCAGCACGGGTGCCATACCCAGCACAAGCGCCATACCCAGCACAAGCGCCATACCCAGCATGGGTGCCATACCCAGCGCGGGTGCCATACCCAGTGTGGGTGCCATACCCAGCACAAGTGCCATACCCAGCACAAGCGCCATACCCAGCACGGGTGCCATACCAAGCACGGGTGCCATACCCAGCACAAGCGCCATACCCAGCACAAGCGCCATACCCAGCATGGGTGCCATACCCAGCGCGGGTGCCATACCCAGCACAAGCACCATACCCAGCACGGGTGCCATACCCAGCACGGGTGCCATACCCAGCATGGGTGCCCTGCTCCATGTTGCCCCTTCCCAGGCTGCTCAGTGCTTTTCTAAAATAGCTGCTTGAATGCCTGAACCAGGTGTTGCTGGTCACCCCAGCTGCTAACACCTTGTTCACCATCTCTAGGATTTGGCCATCCCATGCTTTATTTTCTCCCTTCCTTTCTTTTTGCTGTCAACATTAGTCATTAAGGCTTAAACACTTAAGAAAACAAAAGGGGGGAAGGGGAAGGCCTTTGGAGATTTACAGCTTTTGTGCAGAGCTAAACAGCCAGCTCTACTATCGGTTCAGAAAGGCAAGGCAGGAGTTAGCTAGCTCTCTGTGGTTCGCTAGGGGTGGGCCTAAGCCTCTGGGAGTATCCTCAGTTGTGGGTTTAGGAACCTCCTCGCTCCAACTGTCGCCCTGGTGCTGCCACCTGCGCGGACCATCCCGCAAGGCGGCGCGCACCACTCCGCGCTCCCTGCCCTGGGGGCGGGGCACACCTTCGGCACCGCCCCGTGGTTGCCCCGCCTCTGCGCAGGCGCGGGGCCGCCATGTCGGCCGCCGTGGAGGAGCGGCTAGCTCGATTTCGAGCCGCCCGCGGTAGCGTCGCCTTTGAGCCGCGCCCCGTCGAGCCGCCGGGAAAGGCTGTGTCTCCAGAGGCCGCCGAGGGACAGCGGGCCGCTGCAGCGGACCCGGCCGGTGGCGCTCAGGTGAACATCGAGGTGGGCGGGTCGGGACAGGGCAGGGGCGTGCGGTGGTTACGAGTCGGTGCCTAACGCCACGTCTCGCTACCCGCCTCCACAGGCCCGTCCCGGCGGGGCGCCGGCTCCGGTTCCGGTGTGGGCGCGTCCGCTGCTGCTGAAGGTGCTGCTGTGGGCGGTGCTCCTGGCGCTGTTCGTGGAACTGGAGCTGGGGCTGCCTTACTTCGTCCTCTCCCTTCTCTACTGGATGTACGCCTGCACTCGCGGCCCCGCCGAGCGGCGGCAGGGCGAACTGAGCGCCTACTCCGTCTTCAACCCCGGCTGTGCCGCCATCGCCGGGACGCTGACGGCCGAGCAGCTGGAGCGAGAGCTGTATTATCGGCCCACCGCCGGGAGGTAGCGACCCGACCCGGCGGCGGTGGTAGCCGCTTTACTGGGGCGGGCCCTGCTACCTCTGCCCCTCGTACTACGGACCCAAGGGGAAGGGCTGGCGGGGGGGAAGGGGTAGGTATTTTTATGCAAAACGCTGGCTGCGCCTTATCCCGGGCCTCATTTCCTCAGGCGCGGTCCGGTCCCGAATAAAGCCGTAGCAAAATGTGCGCTCTGGTCTCGCTTCCTGGAGGGTAGCAAGCAGCTGTTTTTAGTGCAGTTGCAGCAGCACTGAGAGGCCTTTTCACACCTGTAGCTGCCATCCTGTCCGTTGGTGAATTTCAGCTCCTGCTGACTTCTGCCACTGGTAAGAGGAAGGCTCGGCTTTAACGACACCTCTAGTAGAATGGCCAACCACTTTATTTCCCAGCACTGGATAGAATCCTCCTTCTAAAGACAAGACATGAGGCACTGTCACTGTACCTAAAATAGGCAGCTGCTTCTGTTTACACTTGTGCCTTTCATCTAACACAAATCTGATTTTAATGCAAGTTCATTGTTTGCTTCATATTACAGCTTTCCTCATTTGTAGTGTAAGCAAAAGTGTTACTACTCCTGGCAGGCAAAACATGTTTTTCTTTAACCCCAACTGTGGAAAAAAAAAACTATAGTGAGTGTGCAGTGGACTTGAAAATGCAAGAAGCCCTCAGATACAGTCCTTCTAGCAGAGCACAGTTGATTTCTCACCATCCCACAGACTGTAGATGTACTTACATGATCCACTGTTGTTTTTAATATATAGATCATTGCATTAAAACAGATCATTAATATTGAGTCATAGTGAAGAGCAGCTTGTGGAGCTTATGCCTATGAGGTCTGAGTTGAGAAGAAAAGTCACAAATTGGTCTTTCAAATACTATTTTATTATGCCTTTTCTAATTTACGTTATGCATGGTGTTCAAGTTTGACTTACCCCATGTTGCAAGGAACATGGTTGTGGAAACAGAAGAAAGTGTGCTTTATTGAATGTAATTGGACTGCAAAGAGAATAGTAGATTAAACACAAGTAGTGTGTTTGACACTGCTAAGCATTTCTCAGTAGCTCTCTCCACAGTGCTCTTGTAGCTTCTAATATTGGTCTCTTGTATACACTCCAAATACTGCTATTTAAAGTCAAACACAGAACTTTTTAATTTGCACATATTCTACCATCCTCTGGTAAAAAATGCACAGGATTCTCACTATTCTTACTGATTCCTTCTGACTCTATCCAAATAAATAGTCCATTTTGGTTTTGATTAACATAGCCTCTGCAGGTTCTAAGGCCTTTTTGTAGTGGACATAGAGTTGAAAATCTAAAGTTTTGATTTTTTGGGAGAACCATAAACTGAGTCTGTTCTTAGAAAGTGTTCTAATTAGAGAGTAAGAAGTAGTCAGGTAATACTTACATTAAATATAGCAGTAAGTGACAGAATTTCGTGAGTTGAAACTTTATTCACAAGGATAAAAATAAACATAAGTGTAATGTTTATGGGGAGTTTATAATCTGACATTTTGTACAGTTAGATTGTGTGTTTGTTATTAAAAACAAGAAAGTACATGCAAATAAATATTAAATATAACAACCATAAAATTACATTTTTTTTTTAGCAGCAGTGCTAGAAATAAAGTTTTCATTTGCTATAAACTCTAATTATGTCCAGGTGAATCTATAGACTCTTCTCTTTAATGCTTCATGAAGCAAGTTATCACAATAAGTGAGCATGAAGCTGAAAGGCACAAGAAATAAAAATTCATACAGTTCATCTCTTCCAGTGCTTTGTGTTGCTTTGCTTATTTCATGCTACTCAAATAAATGCACTTTATAAATTCTGAAATAGAGATGGCATGAATAACAACAAAGGCTTACTGAAGTAGATAAAGTAAGATGAAATTGTTGTTTAGGCCTTGCTGAAAGTATTTATCAAAATAGAGGATTACTGTAATTCTGCTTTGGTGGCAGTTACTTTCACCGAGTTGTTCCCTCAGTACTTAAAGGGGATTTAAAAAGGTCTGAAGAAGTGAGAGCTTAATCAGAGGGGAAAAAAATACTATACCACAACCCTCTGCTTGGCTAAGACCTCAGTCATCTTATTTTTCTCTTGGATTATAACAAGGTAGAAGTTACAAAGATAAGTTTGATATCACTCAAAAGCACATAAAACTGTTGAAATAATACTGTGACAGCAACTAAGTACAGGTTTGTTACCCCACATGTAAATACTCTTACATCTGTCCTCTTTAATTTTTTACATCTACATTTTCCAGCATAACTGAGTTAATAAAACACTTCCATAACTTCCTCTTGTCACAGCAAACCCATCATCTTGCAAACAGCTGTGCAAGTAGCTATTACTACCTTTTTTAAAAACCTTTTTTTCAAGGTTTGCACACAACTAAGCAGGGCCCTGAAAAACTAGCACCCACTTTTGAATATTCATAACTGAAATTATTCCTGCCAGTGTGTATTGTCATACAGCTGTAAATTTCATCTGTCATTGTGCTGCCATTTCACCTACCAGTGACTAACTTCATCAGTCTTTTCCTAGTCAAAGCACTTAAGAATAGATGTTAGATAGAAATACCAAGGATACACTCTGCATACATGAAGTTAATTAAACTGTAGGACAGCAGTTAACATACACATGTAGTAGTCATCTTATTGATGGTCACACAACATAGAAGCTAGTTATTAAATGTGCAGAAGAATCTGAGGTGCTTTATTCCAAGGTCAGCTCTGCAACTGCTGTTAGGGAAGGAAGGCCTGGAACTGGCCCTCATAGAAGCCAGCATGCTAAACATACGTAAGTGAGCCTGAGAACTGTGGTGGATTTCCACAAACACGTCTGACTTCCCCCCTGGAGCTCAATTAGAAGCATTATAGCAGAAGAAGGTAACCCATCCTCTCTAATTCAATTCTAACCTGCTGATTGCAAAACTAATCCACCTTGTTGGCAATTTAGAGTCTAATACAATGATTAAATAATCCCATGCAAAGCAATCTAGCTTCAGGCAGGAAAGATGCTGAATTACATCCCAGAATATCCAGCCTACTTTCTTGGCAATGGAGGCTGTGAATGCAAGTGCAAAGAGAGCCTTGAAAATCAGGGTTTATAGCTCTGCTGTGTAGTCTTCTCTGCTATGCCATGGATGTTACTTCTTATGAAAAGCCTATGGACAGGGATATTCTCAGAGCTAGTCTTTCGCACCTTGCCTCTTCGTTGTAAAAGGAGCCCGAGTAACAGCTGAATAAAGTGTAAAGCTTATTATTAAGTAATGCAATGGATCAGGTCCTGCTTGTAAAGGTACTTCTGTTTTACCCTAGCAGCTCTTAGTGCCAGGGAGGGCAACATAATTGGTAGTGTAGGTGTATTCACTGCAAGAGCCCTCACCAGTTTAAAGAGAAAAAAGCCCGCTGAGTTTAGGATAGAGGTTTTTTGGGGTATTTTTTGAATCCCGCTGATGGCAGGCAGGAGGAGGAAGGGTGGGGGCAAGCCTAGCCCACCCTGGGCAGGGCGGGAGCCGGGAGCTGTCCCCTGTGCTGAACCCGCAGCCCTCTCTGAGCTGCCTTCCGCCACCGCAGCACTGGGCGGGCACTTCCCGTCGTCCGGAGAAAATGAACAAGCCTGGCGGGGAACAACGAGTGAGCCCACACCACGAGCTACCGAGCCTTTTCCAAGTACGTGAAGTCTGCTGAGAGTGGCTGTGGTACCAAGTTACACCCACAGGAAGCAGAGTAGAGCTTTGAAAGAAAATGTCATCATGAAGCACATGTCGTTATCCTGTCCCTTGTTAACACCTGTGTCCCAACCAGAGAGTACCCGACAAAAATGGAAGGGCTGTGCATTCAGGGCATATTTCCATCTGTCTTGATAGAGATACACACCTATTAATAGCAGAAGAGGCCCCTACCAGACACTGGTTTTGGGCTTCGTTTTGGTTTGTTTGGTTTTTGTTTTCAAGTGAAGCTTAAAAAGAACATTCAGACATCTACACCATAGTACCTGCTGTACTGATAGACTTTCAGGATGCTGTTCTTCCCCTACCCAGAAAACAGGTAAGCATATTTTCAACATTAGCTTTGAGAAACTCTTACTACAAAACTGATTCTTCCCTAAAACGCAAGTTGTGTCCCACTAAGTGCCTTTTTTTCCCTAAAACTGCTGATGGCACTTTACCCTATCCCCAGAAAAGCCTAAATATATTTTTTCACAATAATCATATTCTGTGTCCTTGTAATTTAATCAGTCGATCACTCAGCTCACCCACTCAATAGTAATAAGCCATTGACCCTGTGGTTTCAGACTAGATCAATGCTATGCTTAAGTTTTGGACACCTGGAGGCCTTGTGTGCAAACAGGAAGAAACTCTTTTAACTAACATTAGATGTGACCAATTTTTTCTCTGATGTGTTGATTACATTAGCAGATTGCTTTCCCTAGAAACCTTTGTCCAACAGCCTGCAGGCAATGAGCAGCATGAGCTTAAGTTTCTTGCTGGAGATGGCATACTTAAGCCACTTGCTTGGATATTTAAGGGTTTTCAGGTATATTATACAGTTCATTGTTCTCAGTCTGATTCAGCTGCAGAAATCTTAGCTGAACGTGGCCTGACAAGTGGCAGCATAGACACTACTGCCTACCGTGCCTCCACTACTGATGCTGTTGGCAGGACACTTCAGAGGTTTCATACTGCTGTCTTTCTGGACATACAGATGTTCCAATCTCCAGCGCTCCCAGCTTTTCCGAAACTCCATCTGAACCTAACAGAAGCAAAGAAGAAAACAAAAGGAATGTATGTAGAACTAATCAGATCTTTACATGACTCCATTAGAAAAGAGCAAGGGAAAAATACACCGTACTACTGAGAAAAGTTGGCAATGCTTTAAACCTGCAATATTATTGCCTCCAATTATGCAATTATCTCATTTTTCCATTGTAGTGTATTCCATGTTTAAAATAATCACAGCATTCACTTTTACTTGTAGAAATAAAGCTCTTTGATGAACCAGGAAATGTTATCTTCATTATTTTTATTCTAAATTGTATTCAGCTGCAATCCTGAATGTACTCCATGCCCTACCAGTACTAACAATTAAGTTGATTTTGCTTATCAGCCATGAAAAGACTGAAAAGACTGGCTTCCTGCTCAATACTGTCACCACAGGTGTTCTTAAGAGTTTTTTTAGACTTCTGGTTTGATTTGAACAGTATTATGTTTTCGATTATTTTTGATTCTTTGAATATTTACAATTTTTTTATTCCATACAAAAATAAAGATTTATTCAGAATAGAAAAACCATCAAATTATGGATGTTAAAGACTGTACTCCCCCACCCTTTTTTAAAAATAGCAATTATAATATCTCATCCTAGATACTAGTTTTTTTTAAAGCTGTAAAATCCACTCATCCAGTCACAGGTTCTGAGTCAAACTGTGTAACCTCAGTATTCATTTGGAAGTTTATCCAGGGTCTTGTAACTGCTAAACAAGAACAGAATTCAGATCTCCCTGTTCCACAGGCAGAGTTCTTGCCACTTGACTGAAGTAGGAACCTCCATTAGCTTTTAACACATAAGGCAGAGGACATAAAATGGAACCTTTTTTTACTCTAGAAAATGGCAGGAGTGCAACTACAGTAATCAATTCATTATGGGGTATACTTCAGCCTGGAATTAAGTACACTATAGATGGATCATTCAAGTGAGCCTTCTCAGTAGGGTTGCTTTTTGTTTCCTTTTAGGGCCTGGTAATGACCACCAAGAGACTAAATAGGCTGATGGCAGTTCAGGCACTGGCTTATCATCACACCCAGGCTGCTGAAACCTTCATACTCTGATGGAAACTTCCAAAGGAACCAGCTGCTCTACGTCTTTCTTTGCTTGTTCACTGTGAAGGACTGAATCTGAGAGGCAGCCCTAAAAAAGGAATGAAGCTTTACATAACCAGTTGTCCTCCCTTGGAGGTTACCTCTAGCAGTGCTTGTCAGGTCTAGGCTACAGGCCTTGTACTAAACACTATCCTGGTGGGAACCAGTTGCATCTCTGTGTTTCTGACAGTGGAATCTGTCCCTCTGGTATCACAACCAAATGAGACAGAAGAAAAGATACTGAGATAGAAGCTTGTATTTTACCGTGGTAACTGTGGGTCTTTGTGTGAAAAGCTGCACAAAGACGCAAGAAAAAGTGTCTGAGGAAGCTTGGCATAGAAAAATGAGGGAGAACAGCCTGATAAAGACAGAAAAGGAAACAATGAAATGCAGGGACCATAATGTCTGCAGGAAAATTGACTGTATTACCACTTCAGTATGTAGTACCTTTTGTGGGCATGGAAAACAGCTAGTTTAATAGGCATCACTGGGAAAAAGCAGTTGTAGACATTCACAGGCAGAAAGCATGAATGTACTTGCTGATAGAGCAAGTCACTGAGCAATAGAAATGAGTATCTCAGAATCAAAGGGAGGAAATGAGTCTTCAATCTGTCTGGACATGACAGGCTGTATCCTAGAGCTATGATACAAATAACCTGCATGACTGAGATTAAATGAATGGGAAGACCTGAACAAAAAGACTGTATCAGAGATAATGTCTTAGGAATGGATCTGAATGACACAATATTATTTTTCTCTCCAGAGGTTAGGAAAAGGGTAAAGAGCAGCTCTGCTCTCTATATCAAATTGAGTTTTTGCCTAGACAGCTGTGAATGTATGACCGAGGGAATAGGCTAAGTTCTATTTTGTAAAGAGGCAGTTCTTGAGCACAGGAGTAGATCTACAGACCTCTCAAAGTAACTAGCTGAGTGACTTCCATGAGTGGACAACATTCCCCAGAAATAAGCTATACAGGGACAATGGGACCAAGAACAAAACTTCTATGAGAAAGGAGAAGAAAAGAGGAATGGGAGTTTGGAAAAGCTCGTCATGGAGGTTAAAAATAGAGTCACAGAAGACTTGTCACAGAGAGCATCTGATTGAGCTTAGTGCAACTACTGGGCAAGGATATTGAGAGTGTGGCAATGAATCTGGAATCTGATTACAAAAATGTTAAATTTTGGTAAAAAAAACCACCTCAACAAATGATAGTGGAAGGAAAGTCAGTCTGAAATGGGATGGGATGGAATGGAGCTGGTGAAGGACTTCAATGGATAGCCTGTACAGAGACTAAAAAGACAAAGGGAGATTAGGCAGTAATTAAAAAAAATCCATGAGTCCTGGAGTCAGGATATTCTTTAATGCAGAAGAGAGTGAAGAAAGAAGGCAAAAAAGGAGAGGCAAGACTACAGAGAATGAAACTTGAACCAGCTTAAACTAATTCTGGGGGAAAGGTTTTTGAGAGTGGTGGAACATTGGAACAGGTTGCCCAGGGAGGTGGTTGGGGCCCCATCCTTAGAAGCATTCAAGGTGAGGCTTGCCAGGGCTCTCGGCAAGCTGATCTAGTTGGGGATGTCCCTGCCCACTGCAGGGGGGTTGGACTAGATGAGCTCCAGAGGTCCCTTCCAACCCAAACCAGTCTAGGATTCTATGAAAGAGGCAGTAACTCTGTGGTTTAGAATGTTTCTTAAGGAATGCAACACTAACTGTGGAAAAACTGTTCTTAAGCCCAGCTCATTTTGCAAAAAACACTTCTGATAAGAGGCAATCTGATGAGATCCTGCTGTTGGCTTCTGAGCAGTATCAGTGAAAATCCAGAATCTTTCAGGTAAATATGACTGAAATAAGACCATATTTTATTTGTTCTTTCATAAGTAGACATGAGAAAAGGACATTAATACAAATTTTAGCTTCATTTCTACTGTTGATTTGGCATCAGGACTTGGAAAAGACTTTCATTCTACATGGTTACAGAAAAGAAAAGCAGTCAGTGAGTCACAGACAAAAGTAAAAATATAGACCATATTGCAAACAAGGATAGTCTTTGGGCACATATAGTCTGTCAGAAGAAAAACAGTTTCTCATTGAGTTTAGGGAAAAAGTCTCATATAGTTTAGGAAAGGAATAGAAGACTCTTGACCTAATTAAACTCTTTACATGGATTTATTTTACGGATGCTGATGACTGGGCCTGACAAAATCCTTCTCCCTTCTTTTAAGGAGAGTTGGAACAAGTGAAATCAGTCATCAATCAGTCATCCTAGATTGTCTATCAGCTTTCCATGAAGCTGAGAACATTGTGGTTAGATTTTACAAATTACGTTACAAAGGCAAGATAACTGTAACAACAAAAGATTTGGAGGGCCTCTTAGAAAGGTAGGTAGGTAGGTTACTTCACAGTAAGTTCCCTCAAATGAAACAAGTATACCTGTTTCAGGATTTTTAGTTTGGGCTATGATGCAACTTTGCCCAAGTATCACATGGAGGAAATTATTGGGCATTGCTTATGAGAGGCCTGGCTGCAGCTGCCCAGGGTATTTATAAGCAATGGCCAAAGTGAATCAGTAGAAATATAGGATGTGCCAGCAGATGGTCCTGCAGTTCAGGATTCAAGTACACCTGTAAAGCTGTGCAAAGGATTTGAAACAAATATTCTCTAATCCATGCTTGAGTAAAGCCTGCTGCTACCCACCTCTGACTTTCATCAGCAGTACAATTAACACAATTCACTTAAACAGAATCTTACCTACAAGCTACAAAAGTGAACAGTCTCCTGCAGGGCTTAGTTCAGGATGCCTGCTGCTTTTCTGCTGACTCCAGCCTGGCCATAATGACACAAGTAGAACATTTTCCTGTTGATTCCAATTCCCTGATGAGGCCTATCTCTAAATAAGTGATCTTAAATTACCATCTCATGCTTAAAGTAGAGTTAGCACAAGTGTCAAACACATTGATGATGTGCATTAAACTTAATAATGCGCTGCCAGCTTTGTTGTGTTTGCTTCCATTGTAAAAATGGCTGCTGAATGAATGAATAATAATAACCACTTAGAAGGTAACATAAGAGATTCCTGCAATACTGAAACAGAACCATACTCTTTTTTCCCCCAATAGGGCTGGGATTCAGCAGAAGCCATAGAAGACAGTACCTGCTATCAACTTACTCAAAGCCCTGACTACATGTCATCTGGCCCTGGGACACTCCATGAATTCAGTTCAGAGTTCTCAGAATAAAATAGGCTGTACTCCCAACATTCACCAAAACAAGCAAATAAGAAGCACTTTGAGATAGATTAAGAAGAGCAACTGTAGCTCTTAATAAAAGAAAAGCTCCAGCAGCCCAAACTGCAATTTTGCACAAGACAACTTGCAAGATTTCGTGTCTAAAAATAGTGGCCTTTAATTATAATGATTGAATTCCTCCAACAATATTTGTCTGACCAGTTATCCTGTGTACAGAGAAGGATCTGTAAAAAAAAAAATCCTGAACCAGGACAATTTAGCAGTTAAAGACCATTTTCAATTTCCTTTTCCTATAGTGGATGCTGATAAGGCAAATTGGAACAACTATTGTCTCTCTTACCTCATTATTGATGAAACAGTAGAGAATTGCAACCATCAGCCCCTGAAATCAACAAAAACCAGAAGAGCAGTAAGCAGAGCAGTTCCCTTGCTTTGGCAAACTGACTTGCAGAGGGTTAGAGGCTCCACACTGGCACAGAATCACACACAATCACAAAATGTCAGGGTTTGGAAGGGACCTCTAGAGGTTATCCAGTTCAACCTTCCTGTCAGAGCACATTCCCCTAGAGCAGATTGCACAGGATGGTGTCCAGGTGGGTTTGGAATGTCTCCAGAGATGGAGACTCCATCACCTTTCTGGGCTGCCATTTCCAGAGCTCCACCACCCTCAAAGTAAAGAAGTTCCTCCTTATGTTAGATGAAACTTCCTATGTTAAAGTTTGTGCCTGTCACTGGGCACCACTGAAAAAAGACTGGCCCCATCCTCCTGACAGCCACCCATTTATAAGCACTGATAAGATTTCCCCTTCTTGGCCACAAGGGCACATTGTTGGCTTATAGTCATCCTGTTGCCCCCCAGGACTCCCCAGTCTTTTTCCACAGAGCATGTCCCAAGTAAGACTGAAAGATGGGGAAAATCTGTCATCCCTGTCAGCTCTGATGACAGAGGAGAGGTTTCACCAAACTGTCTCAAAGCACATAGTCTTATGAAAAAAGAGTTACTGTTTTCTTCAACTTGTTCTTTTTTCTGAAGATTTCTTTCCCCTTCTTTTTTCTTACCCAGTTTCAAGTTACCAACATAAGTGAACAATTCATAGCAATCTTAAATACAGCTCTGTGCTTGATAAACAGGGAATGAGTGGGTAAGCAGGGAAATTGGGAGAAGAATAATGATGCCCTTAGAAAAGGAGATTCTTTTGAAATGCTTTTACCTAAGGCAACAGCTAAACAATCATAACAGTAAACCTACATCCTCCTCACATGGAGTTACAGCTGTAGACAGCTACCTCTCACGGCACAACTTCTCCAAGGAGTACCAAAAACAATGCACAAGATTTGCTTTCAGCAATGCCATTATACAATTACAGGAAATCAAAGACAATTTCATTACTGTCTTGAGGTGTCCCATAGGAAGTAGATATTAATAGGTGGCTAGGAAGACCAGTTTATTGTGGTACATTTAAGACACTGAAAACATGAGTATATGATACCAGCATCTAAGTTGGCTATTAAAATCAGTTCTTACACTTTCTCTTCCACTGACATAATCCTGTACTACTCAGTACTAAATTGAGAAATATAAAGAACAGGGAACATGCAATGAATGAGAGAGAAAGCAGGTCCCCAAAGAGCAGGTAAAAGCATCCATCTAGGCACAGGGTGAGCACTACCTGAAAAGAAGCAAAGGAGAGTTCAGTAAAAAGCTTCACAAAGCGCAGCATCCCTCTGGCATGCTCATCAGTTATAAAGGCAAAGATGACCTCGTGGGTCCCCAGGAGTGGGATCAGGGTCAGTGTAGACTTGGCCAGCCTATGATCACAAACAAAAAAAAAGAAAAACAACACCACTGAGTGGATCATTATTGATCCCAGTAATCACTGGGAATCACTGTTTCTGCATTCTGCTTCTGACACTGTCAGCTTTGGCAAGTTACTGTATCACTTTGGGTCACAGGGTTCTCATCCAGAAACTGCAGGGGAAAAAAAACACCTCAAAATACCCTTAATAGGTTTGAACACATTTTAACTGCCCCTGCCACTCCACTGCAGACCACTTCCTCCTGAGAGCAAAGCTCTGCATTCAGCTACTGGCTGTATTTCACCTGGAAAATCTTTTCTTCTTCTGAACTCAGATCATGTGTTTCTCGTACCTGGGAAGTCTTCTTGTGTATGCTTTTTCCTGTCTCTAAGTGGGAAACATGACCAAAACTTACCTTGTTTATGGTCAGAAAGACATAGTCAATAAATACCTGGAAACTTTAAAATATCTGGGCAAAAGGAGAAGGAAGGTTCCTCCCCACCTCTGTGGTGTGTTGTATTTTCAAAATATTGTACCTAGCTGCAAACACTTTGTAAAAGCAGTTAAAGTGTCCTAGACTGGCGACTCCATGATTTAAGTGGCAAGTTCAAAGACACAGTTAGCAAAGGAAAAAATGACATAATCTGAAATAAAACATTTTTCACCTGTGAGAGCAATGCTCAGGGATACAACCACAGGGAAACATTTACAAGAACGGTCTTTAACTCTCTTTTTAATAGACATACATGCTAGTCACCCAACAGGATAATGAAAGATGCCTGAGCCTTATGTGGGAGTCTGTAGGCCTATCTTGGGCCACAGAACCTATCAACATCTAACAACAACCTGCCCTGCGACAAGAGAATAGATGAAAATGATTAAAAACTCACTCAACTAGCAGGGCTGTCAGTACTTGATAGATCTCGTGTGTCCCTGGGCTCCCGGCTGCTATTTTGAATCACAGAACCATTACGGTTGGAAAAGATCTCTAAGATCATCAAATCCAATTGTCAACCTATCACCACAATGCCCACTAAACTATGTCACTAAGTGCCACATCTACACACTTTTTTTTGAACACCTCCAGGGATGGTGACTCCACCACTTCCCTGGGCAGCTTGTTCCTATCCCTAACAACTCTTTCTGTGAAGAAATTTTACCTAATATCCAATCTAAACCTCTCCTGGTGCAGCTTGAGGCCATTTGCTCTTATCCTATCACTAGTAACCCAGGAGAAGACACTGACCTCCATGCAATCTTCCATGTTGGAAGCGACCTCCAGAAATCTCAGGTCCAAATCCAATTCACAGCAGGTTACTCAGGGCTTTGTCCAGCCAAGTTCTGAGCATCTCCAAGGTTCTCCACAACCTGTTTGAGCCTCTCTTCCAGTGTCAGACCACTCTCACTGTGAATTCTTTATCACCTCTGACATGCAATTAGAATTTCTCTTGCTGTGACCTCTGCCCTATGTCCTTTCACCATGCACCTCTGAAAAGACTCCAGCTGCACCTTCTGTATAACCACCATTAGACAGCTGAATAGCACAATTAAATCCTTGCTCAGCCTTCTGCTCTCCAGACTGAATAAGCCCAGTTTTCAGCACCAAATTTTATGTCACCTGGTCCACCCCCTGAACTCGTCATCGTGGCTAGGCTTCGCGAATGAAGANACAGGAGACCACAAGTGATTTTCAGACTGTGCCTGACCCCCTGAACTAGCTTGGTGCAAAATTGATGCAAGTCCCATGGGGCTGGAGAGACAGGACACAATGTCTGTCTTGTATTGAGAAGCCTCAGCCTTGCCATCAGAAGTAGTCTCACAAGTGCTGAATGGAGGAGCATTGGTCACTTCCCTTCACCTTCTGGCTATGCTTTTGTTAGTGCAACCTAGTACACAGTCAGCCTGCACTGTCACAAGAACACACTGCTGAATCATGTTCAACCTGTTGTCCTCCAGCATCTCCTGGGTCTTCTGTAAAGTTGTTTTCTCCCTGCTCAGTGCTTATGAGGCATCCTGTACTGCTGCATTGGGGTTATTACATAAGAAGTGCAAGGCTCCTGTCAGCTCATTCACTGTCCTTGATACAGAAGGACTGAGGGATGGTGAATCAAAACAATTCTAGAAATTCAACAGTTTGCACATAACAGGTAAGCAGAATGAACATAGGTAGACCCTTGCTTTAGGGGGTAGGGGGCTTTTTTAAACAAGCAGCTTACCAGCAAGTGATGGAGACTCTGCTCCACCACCTGCCTGAGATAGAGGTAGAAATGGAAGGCTGTAATCTTTAATCACCTTTGGAAATCCATTCCTCTCATGGACCTCCTTGTCTACTTCCATTTTTGACAGGAACAAAACCCATCAGACCACCATATGACATACCTGCATTTTATGTCAGTTTTGCACATCAAATTAGCCTGTAGTTTGGAGATGATGATGCATATAACTCTGATAAAGATCAGGAAATTTACCTGGAAAAATCAAAAAAGGGTTTATATCATATCAACACATATGCATAAGCATTCAAAATACCTAGCTTGTGTATGCATATGGAGGTCCTTGAGCATCCTGCTACTCTGCAGCTGCAGAATTTGCCATGGAATTCAATTCCTTGCTAAGGAATTGTGCTCTAAATATGTTCTGTGTGAATGCACAAGTCACCTGTGAAAACACAGGCTGTCCACTAAAAGCAGGGGAGCTCACCTACATCTTTGGGAAGTGAGACACAGTAAAGGTGTGGGCTTGTCCCATTTGTCCTGTCAGGAGGTCTGAGAGTGACAGTACTGTGGCTGCAGAACATGGCATTTCTCCACAGTGCCACAGAACTTGTTGCTTTTCTGTAGTATATACCTGGAATATTATCTTCTACCTGCTTGTGCTACCTGCCATAGCTTTCTGCAGACAGAGGAGTTAGCTGGATTGCTGCAGCATGCTGTTTTGTTGCCATGTGCTGCCACTACAACATGACAGCCTGTGGCCAAAGGAAGTGAACAAAATGCTAGTTGGGAATTCCAGTGACAGAAACCAATTTGGTTTCATAAAAATCACATTTCTGAATTAAAATGTCAGTACTCTCAAAGGTTATTAGCCTTTGGACATGCACAACAGCCATGTGCACATCTGCTCTTTTTACTATCTCATGGAAATCTGCCAGCTTGCTGCATGTGCCCCATACTCACCCCAATAGCAATGAGAATGGGCAGTCTGATGATCAACCAGTAATTCATGTTATAGTTTCTGGTCCAGCAACTAGGAAGATGGCAAAAAGAAGGAGACAAAAAGAAAAAGTTTCAGTGCATTACTAAAATCTCCAGCTTTTCATTCTGTCACAGCAATGCAGATAGAAAACAATATTAAGGACTAGGTACCAGGAAAGCACATCATGCTGACATGGAAACAGATGCAGTCACTTCTTAGAAACACTGAATGCTTTGTACTATTGCAGCTACAATAAACCAACTGGATACTACTCACTGGCCTCTCTTGCCCACTAATGGCTAGCTGTCCTCCACAATTTGCTTTGAGTTATCATCAGTTAATTGTTTAGATACATTAAAACCAAGTTCAAAGTTCTCATGCAGCTGAAAGGAGAAAGAGGGGAATCTGTTTGAGTCAGATCTCTTCTGCATAGTTTCCATCCTCCTTTTTCAGCATTATTTTGTATTACTCTTCAGCCTCCATCTTATCATTTAACTGTTTGTTAATTCTTTATCACTTTGCCTACCATCACTTCTTTTATATCAATATTTAGATCAGTCATCTATTTTATTGGACCTTATTTTTAAGAAGGACCTACTAATTTCAACTAGGAGAAAGCAACTTGGTCAGCAAACTCCAATTCTTTCAGTGTGTATTTACAGGTTTCAGGCCCAAAGAGAGTTTTAAAATTTATATGCAAGTAAAATCAAAGATGGGAACAATAGTTTCCAACTTTGTTGGCCAGTTGAGCCCTCTGCCAAGTAAGAAAGATGCTGCAGGCGATATAACATGTAAGTTTCATTTCAGCTTTTTAAATTCCTGTGTCCTTGAACAATATTGGAGAACAATCACATTAAAAGTGATGCCTGAAAGCCATAGTTTGGGTCACTGTTTTGAAGTGACCTTTATGTTGGGTGACTAGACATTTGTACATCTAGTTCTTTTAGGTCCTGCCCTGGCCACAGCCAGCCACCCCTGACTGTATGATGGGCCATGTGTGTGAGTGCACAATGGCTCTGGTGTTAGAGCAGTGTTCACTTGCCACTTCACTTGTTGCTGCAGCCACAGCATTCTTAATATTTCTAGGAAATAACTTTGTTAGCCTCCTGCCATATTGCTCAGCACTACTCAAAAAGCAACAGTCAGTAAAGCCAGCAGGTTTCTGAGCTGCACAGGCTGTGAAACAAACTAGGAAACAGCACTAAAGAAAACAGGTTCCTTCACAAAAGTTTCTCTTCATCTCCTAATCTCATTTGCTAAAACATACACATCCTTGATTTTCCTTAATGTTTCTTAACAGGCCTACAAAACTTCAGCTTGGATAATGTTGCTGGAAAGTAAACCCTCCTCAACCTTCTTCTGGGACAGTCAACTCGAGAGAAAGTAGCAAACTGTGCAGGACATGGCAGAGATCCATGCTGTAGCACACCCACAGGCTCTCATATACTAGAGAGGAAAGTGAAGTAGCATGGCTGTGGCAATTCCATATTCCCTTGCAGGGACTGCAAGCCCAAGAAGGGCTCAGGATTTCATTTTTCCTTTCAGTTTTAGTTGAATGCATATAGCAAGGCTATTATTGCAGTTAGCAGCTCCACAACGTATAATTCAATTTATTTTAGACAGTAGAGAAAAACAGTGTACATACTGTGTGCTGTCAGCATACCTGAGCTGGAATCTGAGTAACAGAACTTCTTAATTGGTATGCATGACTGGAAGCCAGCTTCACAGAGCTTTTAAAATGAATTGTAATTGAACTCCTCAAGATCAGCAGGACAATAGGCATGGCTGGAAGTGGAGGTCTAATTTTCTGACTAGCTGCAGTGGAAGCAGAGGCAATTTTAAAATTTCCTGATAATGAGAAACAGTTCTTTACATTCACTCTGCTACAGTTCTGTGTGTGTTGATTTACTTCCTGTGGAACAGGGCAGTTTTAGCTACTTTTAAATTTATACAAATATGTGCAATAAAAATGCCATTACAGCCCAATTAAAGTGTCACAGCTATTAAAAGTGTCCAGAAAATAAAATGAATAGATCTGTATACGACATCTTGTCCATTTGTGCTTTCTGGGATTGCCATACTGAGAAATACACAAATACCTCTTGTGTTTGGGATCTATCCATGCAGTTTGTTCAGCAGCACTCAGAAGATGCTTGGCAACTAATAGCCTCAGAGCCGTGAATGGAGAATT
Organism: Bucco capensis; assembly: GCA_013396975.1. Classification (NCBI taxonomy): domain Eukaryota; kingdom Metazoa; phylum Chordata; class Aves; order Piciformes; family Bucconidae; genus Bucco; species Bucco capensis. The sequence continues at coordinate 163,819 of VWZO01010062.1, forward strand.
GGTCCAGTGAAACAAATGATACTGGGAAGTTTCTGCCTTTGCTTATCAATCTGGTATCCTTTTTCTAACAAAATTAAACACTGATTTTTTACCTTGAAGAGGTAGAGTTGAATGGCTCCATTTTTATTTTTTAAAAGACTGCAGGCTGGCTGTCTTGCTCCCATAATTAATTGCAGATAGAAACAAAGATGTGTAAGAATCAGTTCAGACACAGTCTAATAACTAAGAAGCACAGCCTGCCTTTGATTTTATTCATAATCTAGACAAAGCCTTTTTCAATAGCTCACTCTTTAGAACAGTCACTACTTTCTGAAGGAATTAAAACTTGCACATGTAAGGAAAGAGGAGCCAGTGTGCAAGTAAGTCTTGCAGGCTCCAGTCCTTCATTCAAGTGGCTACAGGACTGCCTCAAATTCCCAGCTTTAGTCACATATACTTCCAGTTATTCCTCATAGCCAGGGAAGTAGTTTAGTCACAAAGACATTTACAGCCAGCTGCACATCCATGGTGACAGCACTATGGCAAACAGCATGAAAGATATCCCTGGCTGCTCCAAATGCTTGCCTAAGGCACAGAAATCTTGCCTTTCAGAGGCACTGCTGCGTGTGGTTCTTTATTGCTTTATTTCACAAATATTTATACAAGACTTAGAAAATTCAATAATGTGCAAGATTACCCCTTTTAAGGTCCACTGAAGGCAGTGAGTGACAGCTTTCCTTAACAGAAAACATAAATCAGCTCTAAGCACCACGTAACATAGGAGGCTCAGCATGAGCACTTTGAATACATTTTCCACATCCATGGGAAGATATGCCCACAGAACATCACCTATCCTGAGGCCACATGTTCTCTATACCTAGCCTGATAATTTCAGTAAATTGTGCTGGTTCTTAATACTCACACACACACCAGGAAAAAGTCTGGGGATGGCTCTGACAACATTGAATTTTCACATTGCAGCATCTCTCCAGCAAGGATTGTGGAGAAAGGGGGGAAAAAAAAAAGAAAAAAGAGCCTCTACAAAAAGTGTTCACTCATTTGCTTAGAAACTAAGCAACAGGAAAACCCAATAAATAGTACTTTTAAAATAAAAAGGAAATAGCATAAAATTACTAATTTCATCACAAAGAAAGCTACTCAAATATTTCCAGGCAGTCACTGTCACTAAGAAGAGGAAGCCACTTTTCCTTCCTTATAGGTTTTTTTGTCTGTTTATTTCTTTAAAGAACAAACTACAATCCTATCCAGTACATAAATCATATATAAAACAGTTTTTCAGAACAGTCACTATGGTAAAAGTGGACAAAAATTATGTTGTGTTTTGCAGCAGTCTTGTGTGTGGTATAGTTGACTTCAGCAAGACTAATGTAAGCAGACAGAAAACGTGCCTTTGTTTTCAGAAGATTTAAATAATGTAAGCTTAAACAAGAACAGGCAATCCCATCTTTGCTGCTAGGCATAAACTAACCACTACAAATTGCAGGCAGAATCCTGTGGGAGGTTTTTGCCTTCCTCTGAAGCATAACTGTAAAGGCTATTGCCAAAGGCACAATATCAGAAACTGTCTTGGTTGGATATGGTGACTTCTACTGTTGATACTGTAACTACACAAAAACAAAACATACCTTTCCTTGACCTGTAAAAGGATAGATGCATTCAGACATGCAGAAAATTCTGATCAGAAAGAAACATATGCTCCTTTCTGAGATGTTATGCAAGACCTTCAGACAAAACAGAAGCAATTACATGAGGTTTCAGCACATTGCCAAAGCAAACCACACTGAACAGAAAGCAAACAATGACCTGCTGGTGCACACATAGAGCACAAATGAGATAGCTAGAAAAATCAGAACTAAACCAACCCCTCATCTTCATAAAGGTACTTGACAGTTCCCCAGAGGATAACAAACATCATTGGCACACCTGGGAAGAGAGGAGACAAGGTTGACACTGACATTAAGAGACAGGGGAAAGCAGAGAGAAGGACAAACCCTGCACATAATGAGAAACACAATTAACTGGTGGCAGGGTTGTGGCTCCTACCCAGTGCAGATGGCTGTCAATGGGGGGAGGAGGACTCTAACCTTCAAGTGACAAACAGATGTAACCCATTTTGCCTAGGCCCCCCATCTAGCTCCTAACAGGCATGAAAAATGAACATCACCCCCATACTTAGCATATACCTGCTTTTCTGTGCAAAGTTTCACAGAGAGACTAAGGGAAGAACATTTCTGGAAGTTCTGCTAGCCTTTATATCCACACCAAACCTTTGCATCCACATTTCTGCCTTTGGTCAGTTACACTGTCTTCAGGCAGGACCAAGCTCAGGCCAGGCTGTCTACTGGCATAGAGACTGAAGCACACTGAGCCTCATATACCCCTGATGGCAAAGGGGAGTGTGGGCAAACAAAGCCAGTGTGCTCAGGCCTCCCTGCAGAGAAGTCCCAAGTTGGGGCTGTGGTACTGGCACAGACTTGACTGGCTGCAGCAAAGAAAACAGATGCAATTGCTCTTGAGAAGGGGCTTGGTCCTACCCTTACCTGACAGTCAGTTTACCTGGAGCATAAAGGGAAGATAGAGAAGACAAACAAGCTGGCAGTCATTGTTTGCTTTACAGTGTTAAAGGCTCACAAGTTAATTTATTTCATTTATTAAATGCCTAGGTCTTGACAAATAATTTTAAAGTGCATCTATCAATCAATACTTGATACAGGGAATGCCAAAAAAGCCCACAAGGAAGGAGAGCAGGTTCAAGGAGCAGGATGAGGAATTTCTGCCTAAGGATGGATCAAGATGGTCTAATTCCAATGTGTGCCTCCTTGGACAGTGTTCAATGCTGGATGTGAGAAACAACACTGAATGTGCTTTGTTATTGCATTCTTAAGAAACAATATGGAAAGGGATCATAAGAACATCAGTGTGCAGGAGTAAGCACTACAGAAGGCAAATACACAGTTCCTGATAGCAGAAGCCACAGGGAAATCAGTGCTTGCAGTATGAAAATGTGTAGTGGATGTTATCAGTAAAACCCTTCTCTTGTACTGTATTCTTTCTCTACTACAAGAACAGCTAAATATTACAGACAAGAAAGAACAATTATTCTCCTTCATCAGTAAAAAAAAAAAGAATAAAGAGTAGCAAGAAAAAATTACCAATAATTAGAATAACAACAAAGATAACGAATTGAGTAGAGATTATTTGGGCAAGTAGTTGAACACATTCCATGGATGTACCTGATACCAAGACTATACAGTATTTTGTGAGCAAAGTCACTTGGAACTCTGTGCTGCTTTGGATAGCAGTGTAAGAGATTGAGAACAGGCTCAAATCACTGCAAATCACTTCCAAACACAAATGTTTTTCTTGTTCACAGAAACTAATTAGAGTTTGAATTATTCCCTTCTTGACTTTGCTGAGAATTAAGACCATCATTCATTAACAGAATCAGCATTGTATTCCAGTCCTGAGCTCCTAACCTGCAGCTCTTTTGGTTGTAGTTTTGAGTTTCAGTCCTACACCTCTTTCTCTTGCTCCTCCTATTCAAAGAATATCAGATATCTGAGGAAAAAACAGCACCCATTTTTGCACTTATTGAAGATATAGGCTTAGCTCTTTCTGGTTTTGCTTTTTGTCATACAGAAAGCTCCAAGACTGATCCTTCCCAGATTAACTGACCACAGAAAGATCTCTGAATTCTGGAAATGGTAACATCTACCTTGGTCTGTACTGCATCACTTACTGAAGATGTCAGAAACTGCAACAGCCTGCTCATAATAGCCTCTGCCATGTTAATTCTGACCAAAAATCTTAGAGCACTACATGATTATGAAAACTGTCAAGTGCATTATGAAACAAGCATGCCAGCAGATAAACTACTAAAGTTCAACTTCAAATGACAGGCGACTGTCATCCTGCTGAGACCCTTAAAGAAGGATATATTCTGAACACAGCAATTTAGGACTCCTGAGTTTGCGTATAAGCTCATATTTCAGATGTAACTTGGCATCACTGGTTTCCATGTGGTGAGAAGTCTAAAGTCCAAGACAATCAGGCACACAAACCAGAAGGACACTACTGCTGTCAGAAGAATTCTAATCCTCTTTCTCTCAGAAAACACCCAGGATGGTCTGACTTGATCAACTGCTTGATGTATGAATGCAAAAATATGAGGAACTGAAAGAAAGAATAAATAAATATGACTAGATGTAGGAAGACTAAGAGCATTGAAGATGCTGAGAAAAGATGAGATGTTTTTCTTCCTAAGAAAAAAACATGAAAGAGTTTAATGCAGAAGGCAAAGAGTGGAGAGAATTAAGATAAACTCCTTACAGATGTGTTTTCTACAAAGATCAGTCTGGACACAAAACCTACTTTTACATCTTTGTATGAAACAGTTTTCATCTGAAAACAGACAAAAAGTGGTCAGTGCAATGAATGCATCCTTTTGCTACACTGAGTTCATACTGGGCTTCTGAAGGAAGATTTCTTACTGTTTCTGTTCCAGTAAGGTTTTTTTGCAACCAGGATGTAGATTCTAACATCTAGCCAGGCTTCCCACCTCTAACAGCTTCGCTCTCTCAAGGTATTCTTCCTTCAAGCAAGTTTGGTTTGACAAGGCTTGGAAGGAAGGGGATTATTTATTTCTTTATGGCAGTTTCCCTGCTGCAAGTGCAGCTGGGTGTAAAATTGCTATAGAAGCTCCAGGAATGTTTAGCTTTTTATCAACATTTTCTTCTTAGGCTTTAGTGCAGAAAACTGTCTCCTGTCATTCTCCCCACTTGGATGTCACACACAGTCACTGTGGGACATTGCTGTTTGCCCATTCCTCCCTCCTCCCCTCTTCCAAACGTGAAAATGTCCTTTTTTCCACTGAAAGCTGCTGAAAGATACATACAGCAGCATTACAGTACAAACTGCTCTTCTCCAGAGACTACTTTGTACAGCATTAACACAGCTGCTGGAAGTCAATGTCAAAATCAGTGACTCTTCACTTGGGTTCAGACATGACGAAGATTCAGTTGCTGTCCTGGACACCCTGAATAAGAGCAGTCTGCACATCCTGAGAAACAAAGCCAAACAAAAAAAGTAATCATCTTGATCTCTGTAGTCACATTGTTTTCTTTCCCCTCTTTCTTTCGCAAATGTTTTTCTCTCTAGAAGGTGAGATCCATGGTCAAGAATTTCTCTTATGCCAGAGGAAGGAAGCACTAGGTACCAGCAATGTACAGCAACAGGTATTTTTTCTGCAAGTGCTAATGACTAATGTCAATCAATATCTTGTTTAGCTGCTGTTGTACTGATCTCCAGACTGAAGGGAACAACTCATCTGCCTGCTCTGCCACTAGCTTATTAAGAATACTGTCTAATGATGCTGTTAGTGTTTCTGCCTTTTTTTTTCTCCCCATCAACTTTGAAAACAGCACAAACCATTGGTTTTGCAGTAAGATATGTGGAACTTGGGGCTAAGAGAAATGTATGAAAGTCTGTTTTTACAAAGAAATAGAAGGCATAAGCAAGATATTTTCCATATTAAATGAAACAGGAAAGATTTAAGACTGCCATCTCCAAGCCTAGTATAACATGAAATCTCAGCAACTAAGTGGCCAGTCCATGAATACAGTTACCTGAAGTAAATCAGGAAGGTTTATAGAATCTTATTGATACACAATGATGCTGACATAAATGATTCCAAATTTGTAAAACGTCACTAGTTTCTTTAGGTCCATCAAGATTTTATAACTTTTCTATCTTTTGGAAAGTACAATAACATGAAATAAACAGATTTTCCCCCTTGCAAACCACTTCAATAGCAAAGAACAATTGTTCATTTGAACTCATACGAATTGTGCTACCGTTTAATAACATTAAGAACTGACCTGAAATTATTATATAGCAAAAAATACTTTTGGGAAATATTTACTGATTCGCCTTTAAACTCCTTATAACAAAATATAGGACTATTTAATGTATATATGGCTAGGCTTAGCGAATNAGGACTATTTAATACAGCAGTTTAAAAGCTTGGTGAGAAATATGTCTTGGGACATTTTTACCTCTTTGAAAGATGACCCTTACATTACAGTTTTGCTTGGGATTATCTGAGCTTCTTGTTTGTTGTATGATCTGTTGCTTCTCAGTGTAAGTACAACAGGGCAAACATCATGACCAAGAGCAAATGCTCAGGTGGACAAAAATTCCAAGAAAGATACAGTTTTATTCACATGTACATTTGAGAGAAGTACAGTGCAAACATGCGTGATCACATGGAAGGCTGCAGAACCTACTCAGAACAGCAAAAACAACACTGTGTGGTCTGTGAGTCATCACAAATTTCAGCTATAATTAGAAGAGATAATAACATGAAATGACTAAGACGCAGTAAGTTTGTGAACAATACATAAATGAAATTTTAAAACATAAGAAATCATCAAATTATGAGTAATGAACAAGTTAAAGAAATATCCTGTAAGAGGACAATTCATTAGCAGAACAAAGGGTCAGGGTATCAAATCTGCTCTGACAAGTAAGTATTTTTTGATCCAGCTTTATTTTTACAGTTGATAAACTATTTCAAAGTTCTGTCAGTTCAAATAGGAACCTACTGTCTTTCTGAAGCCTTGGTATTATGCTGAGGCTATCATGCTGCTCAAAAACAAAAAATAAAAAAATCTGAGTGTTGCATACAGCAGAAAGGCACATGGTGAGAGACTTGAGCACCCAAAAAAGAGGAAGAAGCAAAGAGGTAAAAAAATCTTCATATCTTTCCACTCATTAGAGATGAAACTGTTATCTGGTACAACTAATCTGGGAGCACTGAAATAGCAAATGCTTCTACATTTGAAGATGGAGATTCATTGGCAAAGTTTGCACATGCAGCCATGGCTGGAAGAGCAAGAAACTGTACAGATGGGGATTGAATGGCACAGCAGAAGTTTTTCTAGGAAGCTTGGATGAAGCACATATTCAGTGCCAAGTTCTGGCACTGCCACTCATTTCCACAAAATCAACCAGAAAGTCAATACCTAGTAGCAAAACTTCCAATGTAAAGGAAGAACAAAACCAAAATAGCATCTTCTCTTTCTGTATGCTGCTTTTGCAAGAGGCAACTGATTCAGATCAAAACTATCCTATCCCTTACTTCTAAAATGACACAATACCCTCAGGATTTGGCTACATTAATTTTGCTCTAATTTATTTTCCATTTCCTCTCATGACCTCAGTCATGAAGTCATGATAGCTTCAGGATAGATCCCCCATCTTTTTATATTTTTTTTAAATGAGGGTGTGACTATTCAAAAATATGATTAAAACCTACATAGTTCAAATGCTATACATGATGCTGCTGCTTTTGCTACATGTCCTATATAAAACAATAATGAAAGATATAGCACTTTTTAACTAAAACTATCCAGCAGGAAGCTGCTATTTCTTGCATTTATTGAATCCCATCAGTATGTTGGAAAGCCTTTGCTCCTCATATACCACTGTTCAGTAGAATTGAGTAATTCACACTTTGCTGTTTATATGCATTTTGCCAATGAACTAATTTGCTAGAATATTCACAGTTGGCAAATTCAGAGAAAGGAGGACAGTCAAAGCAATTTAAATGTTCAAACTAGTATCTGCAAAAGCTCTTGTAGCTGGATTTACTTTCAGCTTTCCAAAAATCACCTGATTTCCACCAAAGGGGTGGGAGGAGAAAAGGAAGGGAGAGAATACAATAAAGGCACACAAGAGATCATTCCAAAAATATTATCAATCCTAAACAGTGATATATTTTCAGGCTAACTGGAGAGTGAAAGAATTCAAAGCTTTAGCATTTCTACAGAAGGTAGCTCTGGTTCAACCAACTCATTTCAAGGCATTACAGTCCTTTATCTCAAACACACACATGGCCATGGCAGATGCACCCTGACCACTCTTTGGCCACCCCATATTCATTATTTGACCTGCTCCCACCACAAACCTGACAGCTGCCTGCTAGCACCCCTTAATTCACCAGTCCCTTTGCAGCACCCTAGCTCACACTTCATGCTGCCACCATTTCTCTTATCCTTGACCAGAGAGAAGGCATCATCGCTATTTTGCACGGCAAGCAGTTAACACATCTTTCTTTGAATGCAAGGGCAAACTTTGAGGAGATGAAGAAGGGTAGTCCAGGAAAGTCCACACTCACCTCGAATCACCCATCTATATTTCATATTGGGAAGCTGATATCTTGCAGGGAAAGTACTAGTGCCTACCACTGGTTTGGTGAGTTCCTGTGGTGTTGCACAGTCCCTGTGTTATGAACCCACAGCCTCTATGCTGCAAGCATCCAGGAGCTGTGCCAGCCCAGTACCCTCCAACTCAAACAAGGTGAGGCATTGGGAACAAAAAGGGAATGGAGAGAGCAGGACTTAAATTGGACAGCACTATGATAGACACACAATATTTTTTCCGGTTATATCATCTGCCAGTGCAAGCAGCCACAAGTGGACAGATGGAAAGGATAACTTACCCCAGCCAATGCAGAGATAAAGCCGGAAAATCCTCTGCTCAGAAAAGACTGAAAGTACTAGCAGTGTGTACAGGTACATGCCTTCCACCAGCAACCAGTAGTAGTTAGCAGCCACACAATACTGCATCATCACAAAGACCAAGCGGCAGCTGAGTGATTCCTGTGATGGCAGAAAGCAGAGCACAAATGAACGCAACAGAGGCTGAGAATAAAAGGATGCTAAGCCAAAAGACTGGTTCTCTCTCCTACTCTTGCTCCTCACAACAGCACTTGCTAATTTAATCACATTTGAGTACTAACGGGGCAGATACCAGTAATAGGTTCTATACACAGCAGATGGATGCTTTCAACATTCCTCCTTTGAAATAAATAAAAATAGATGTTCTGCATTTTCTCTCAATAAGCAATTGATTATCATTTGAAAAGCACAACAGAAAGAGGAAAAGAAGAGCAAGGGAAAGGTACTGCTGTCAGTGAATCTTTTCACTTCTACAGATATTCTACAGCTAAGAACTTCTCTAACAAGAAGCAAACAGTGGATGCCACAATGCTATTTTTCAAGTCAAAAGATTTCCAACAGAATGGCAACATTGCCCAGTGCCTCACATTTAAATGCAAAAATCTCTCTTGGCTAGTGAAGTACAGAGAGGTAGTCAGAAAGGCTATATTTAAGTGTGAAACTTAATACCCAATTAATATATCCATCAAATCTGATGAAAACAGTACTGGATAAACCATGTGTTAAAGTATAAATCTTAGGGAATTTTTAGAAGGAGGGAATGACTGACAATCCAATGTGAGCATTTCCAAACCATTTAAGATGTGTATTACGATGTTATTGATACATTGCAGATGACAAGAAATCAACCATCCTATGAGATCCACAATGTGGTATTAGTGCTTAAGCCTTAGGCAGTGTGTCAGAGAAGGATGGGTACCAGTATGGATCAGAAGACATTATCTTTATGACCCCAATTCTGTATTGCAGCAGCAAATTCTGTACCCAAGTTCACCAGAGCTATAGAGATAAAGAAAATCCCCTTCTTTGAAGATTCAAGTACATTTTCTATTCCAGACCTGAAAAGGGAAAGGCATGCTTTTATCATATTTACAAAAGGGTTGTACATCCTCTTCTTTCAATTAGAAGTATTTAATTAGCCTTTTCCTCCAAAGCTTTTCTAAATGCCTTCAAATTTGCATTTTAATGAGATACTTTCCTTTTTTCTGTCATCAACAGATTATAAAGACCTCCAAGAACAGTCAACTAATTTGGTCATTACACAAGATGGACAGTCCTATCACAAAAGGTGCTGGCTTAGGTAAATGAATGCCCTTTTGCCACTGGTGGAAGAAATGAACCTGCAGCATGGCAAGAAGTTATGGGCATTTGTTTTTCTATCAGAAATCCATCTCTTCATGTTTCCTCTGTCTAGTAGGGGTAAACTTCTTACAGGCTACATGCTACAGCATCAACTACTTGCCCCTACTAAGGCCAGGGTTGCACAACCACAGCTGCAGACATCATGCTACTATTTTTGCAGCAATTCCATGGACTGAAGAAGAGCATTTTGTACAACCCTCATTGTATAAAATGAAATTACCTGCTGTCATCTAGACAGACCACAGTGATGACTCCAATATCCTGAGGACCACCATGATGTCTGCCCCTACCTGGAAGGAGATAAGTCCTTCCCACTGGTGCTCTTGTGTGGCTGTGCTGTACATCCACTTCACCACTGAATCTTTAATGAAGACAGAGATAGCCCGCAGGATAAAAGAGGTGAAGAGGTTCAGGTGAATATAATTCCTCGTGCAATGCAGATGTCTGTAAAAAGGAAGAAGCAGTTATGATCCACTGCCTATGTAAAAAGCTGCAACATCACACATGAGAGTGAGGGAGGGAACAATGAGCCCTGTTGGAAATCTGGAGGTACCAGAGGAAATCCCAACACTTCAGAATGGCTGTAGGGATTTCAAACTGCCTTTGGGAAGAAATCACTATCAAAGAAAAGACATTGAAAACTTCAGCCCTAAGTGTGAATGTTTAGGGGAAGGAAGGAGATCAGTGAGTAAGGTAAAAAAACCCCACAACTTGAAATGTTTAAAAACTGTAAAAATAAAGTCATTTTCAGAAGATATAACTGAATGGACTAAAAAAGTCAAGTTTCACGTAATGCTGAATGTAATCTCTTTGAATTGACCTCAGTGCCAGTGCACAGAGGTTTACCTTGGCAAGGCTCAGGACCTGGTGTGCAGTACAGCTGCTGGCTGTGCTCAAAGCCACAAGGAAAAGACATCCACCCGTAAATTACTGCTTTGACAACAAGAGAAAAATCACACTGCCTCCTGGGGGAATTGTAAATACTTTCTGTAGAACTAAAAGGCACAGAATTTTCACCTCTGCATTTAGAATTTAAAAAAAAAATAAAATAAAAATTCCCACAAACCTAAACCAGTTAAAAAAAAACAACAAACAAAACTCCAAAATAAAACAAACAAAAAAACCCCAAAAGAATAAACCCTTTCAATTCCATCAGTCAACTGCAAAGACAATAAAACTGCTACTTGCCAAAAAAGAACATGTAAAGGGATAGCAAAAGAAACTGCAGTCATGTAAATTGCATCCAACTGCAGGGTGCTGCCAATGTTTTACCAGCCTTATCCACAAACATCTTTCTTCAGCACTGCAAGGGTGCACACTTGGCTTCAAAGGAAGTTACTCTGTGTATGATACTTTTTTGATGCTAAAAGATACAAGTAGTATATGGTAAACGGCAATGGTTCCAGCAAGAGTTTCAGTAAACTTATGCTTTAAATGTCCATTTTTACTGCTCTATAAATTTGAGTAGAAAAATACACTTGATCTAAAAGTGACTGATTTTGCACCAAAGAGGAAGGAGAGCTTTTGTCATAGGTCAAAGAATGTTTTTTGCATCTCTTAAGTCACCGTTTATTTCAAAACTTACCTATGATTAATATTTGTTTTCCTTTAATTGAAAATGTATTTGTTGCTACCCTTCAGAACTGCCACACATTTAAATCTGAGTGAAAAAAATTATGGAAATAAGCCAATTGAAGAAAATAGTCTACAGGTAGTTACTATTTCTGTGTCCTGGTTTGAGTTAGAACAGAACTTACTCTGTTCAGTGATTTTACTTTTTAGTTATGTCTCTTCTAACTGCACTTTCTGAAATTAACAGGATGTTTCTACAGAGAGTGTCTGCTTCTAGTAGTGACAACACTTGATGTTTAGAGCTAGTACCAAGGATTGGTATGCAGACCAAGGTCACTGCTAAATCTTGTGTACCATGATGGTGAGTGCAGAGTAAATGCTTCACCTACAGGGAGAAGTAGACAGTTCAGGTGACCCTAAACTGACCAACAAGGCATTCCATTCCATATACATCATATTCAGAATAAAGCTGAGGGATCATGAGGGTCAGGTCTCTTCAATGGCTGAAGAGGACTCTGTCCATCCTGCCTTTGATCTCAATCCATGTGTTCCTGAATCCAGTTCCAGCATCCAGCTCCTGAATCTGATTCCCATCTTCCACTGAGTCCAGCCTGGGGCTTCCCCAGTGCTTGCCACAGCATCAGTGGTGACAGTGTGATTGCCATAGGTGGTTGGGTTTGATATTAGTTTTGTATATATTTTCATTATTATTATCATTGAAGTAGTTCTACTTTTCTTTTCCAATCCATAAGTTCCTATTCCCTTTCTCTTTCCCTTTGGGAAGGGAGAGGCATTAATGGAGAGCTTCTGTGACTTAGTGGCCAGCCCAGCCCTAACCCTTGACATTCTGCTATAGGCAATACAAGTTATCCAGTTTTTTCAGTCACAAAATTATGGGCATAATTCAGCTTCCATCATGGAAATTACAGACTTTTCTTCCATTTATTTCAGAGGAAAAAAACTGGACACTACAGATATGTTTTTTTCTGTTGTATCGTTACTTAAAACAAATATAAAGGTTATTTTGTAGTCTAAGAACTTTAAAAGGCCTTCCTAATACAGAATCAACATTTTGGTGCCTCTGATTTGAGTTTCTATCTCCATTTGATGAGGTTGCACAGCTATTGGGGAGAGGCCACAAGAGGAGGTTCCAGTCAGAATCCAGCCACTGCAGTCCACGTAGGGGTAGGTTTCATGTGTTTCATAAGATGCAGGACCAAGTTGTTTCCAGATAGGCTATTTAGACAGAAAAAGCACACTACAGATTGATGGCATAGTTTTAACAAGGCTTTCAGACCCTTTAAGCTCTCTGAAACTGCCTCTTCAAAATCAGAAGCACACAGTAGTGTACATTTCTCCAGTCCCTGTTTTACAGTTAAAGGGAAAAAATGTTAAAGCACCTCTCCACCAACATCAGGGCATCAAAATGTGCTCTCTCCTACCAGCCCTCAATGACAACCTTTCTCCTTGTTCCCTTGCCAAAAACCACACACATCCTTCCTTCCTTCAGAAAGTATATGGCTGCGTTCTGTGACCCTTACATTTGGGCTCAAAACACGTCATTGAGGTGAAACAAGGAGAAAACACTTATCCTGGGAGACATTTGGAGATTTCAGGACCATCTGGTGTTTTGTAAGACAAAGTCTCAAAGTTGCACAAGTACAATACATCCAAATCATAACTATCACGTGGCATTCGCAGAGGATGAACATGTCTCTGCATTTCTGTAGTCATTTTAAAACTTCTGAGGTTGTCAGCTTGTGCTTCTCCACTGGAAGGAGAAGGGATAATACAGAGCTAAAAGGTGTGTGGTGCATTATTAGAAAGCTTGCATCATTTTAATTTCAGAAATTAGATGCTAAAAGGCACAACTGATCTTTTAAGTATGTAAGGGGTACAACTACTTAAGAGGGAGGACAGGGAAAGGACTGAAAACAAAGAATGCTGGCATCAGAGCAAGTGATCATTACATGACAATGATAATTCTGTAGTTAAGGATCAGAGCACCTAAGGTTCCTGACCTGATTTCAAATAAGAGTACCAGGGGATGGAAAACTATGCATTTTTAGGAGGCAGCCTAGGAAAGGGATGATAGAAAAGAATCACACAGAATCACAGAATGGTAGGGGATGGAAGGGACCTCTGGGGATCATCTAATCCAACCTCCCTGCTAAAGTAGGTTCACCTAAGTACTTTGCACAGGATGGCATCCGTGTGGGTTTGGAAAGTCTCCAGAGAAGGAGACTCAACAACCTCTCTGGGCAGCCTGCTCCAGTGTTCTACCACCCTCAAAGAAGTTTTTCCTCATGACCTGCCTATGTACAGCAGCAGAGAGCAGAACTTCATGGAAGAGGCACTTTCTTCCCATGACAGAGCAGGATCACATCTTTCTGTTTTGTAAATATCAGTCTCCTGTGTTCAGCATTCCCAAACTGCAGGAAAGTCTAGCTGGAATCATAGTTGTTTTGTTTTTTGTTTTAAAAAAAAAGAACCAAACCCAAACCTACACAGTATACCACTGGCACCTGCAATTAGTAGTCTCTTAATTTTGATCCACTCCATGCAATTTGATGGTGCATACCTGGATGAACCCAATAACATCAATATGACCAGGTCACAGTAGTTTATTTCACAGAAACTTTTCAAGTTGCCATATTAGGTTATTTTCCATATTACAAAAGAGACAAGAATTGCTGGAAGTTCTCCAAAAAGAAATTGTGTCAAAAAATCCACTTCTGCATTAAAATACACCCTGCATGTGAGGGCTGGGAAATAGGCCAGAGTGAGCTTTATGCTTTCTGTAATTCCAAGCAAGGCAAGATGAAAACTTCTCTTATAAATGTCCTCTCACACACCCAACTAATGCCTCATCTGCAAGACAACACCATGAGGGAATATTAGAATCTCTCTTTTCCATCTCTTCCAGGGGAAATTTCATCCAAGTAAAAAAATCTCAACAGAATAGTTCAACTGATAAAAAGCATTTGTTCCACAGCTAACACTGCAAACATTTAGAAACTTGACTTGCATTTTGAGAAGAAATGATTGTAGGAAAGAATACAGAATTGAGACAAGATAGAGAAACAATGAGGTGATGGAAGAAGGGGGGCAAAAAATCAAATAATTCTGTCAAAGTCTGATACTATCACATAAAAAACATCACATCTTTTCTCCACTCTCTTCAGAGCTTTGCCAGTTACCTGAATCCAAGAAGAATGGCAGTTGCTATTACAAGGGCAGAGAAGGAAAGAGCATATCCAATGGTGTATATGATGGACAAATTCAGGAGCTGTTCTTCTGGTGCATCCTGAGAGCACATAAAGGAGGGGAAAAAAAAGGAGAGGGAAAAAGACAGAGCTCATGGGCTTCAGTTCTTTTCTCCCAGATGCTTTCTAACATTACTTAAAGATAACCAGAAGTCACCCTCCTACTTTCAGGTTTAAATGTACATATCAAATCAGTCTTCCACTTTCTGTATGCTTTAAAGAAATAAAAATGTAATCTTAATTCCCCAGTTGCTCCCAGGTGTTCACTCAAACAGTTGGGCTTTGCAGCCAGGCTAGGAAATAGATAGTGTTATATTATTTCATAATAAAACTGAAGAGGCATGAATTACTACACAAACATCTCAAACAGATGGCAGGAAGCACAGACACAACTCAACCCTGCAGTAAAAACAGCAAAGCTGATGTTTTCAAAGTGGAACATTTAAAGCAGATCTCCTTGCTGTACAGTGAAAGGGATTCTCTGCTTACATACATACTTTGAAATAAAACAAGCCAGGTCCCATTTATTAACTCTAAGGCAATGCCTTGCATTCATACAACTAAATGCTCTTCTGCCCCCAGATAGTCTTTCTTGTGCCTCAACTATGCAACCTGCTGGCAAGGAATCACAGCCCAATACCATCTCATCACCTAGATGTTCCAGTACTGCCTGGGAGGGAGCTACCCAACGCAGGTCAGAGCAGTGGGGATGGACACACACCCCTGACAGTCCTGGGCTCTGGCTCTCTCCAGAATCACTGCTGAAGATGTGATTACTGAGAGCCTTGCTTGAAAGTGCTGACCAAAATCTTCTGGGACAAGTATTTGAAAAGCTACAAGCAGGTCTCAATTATTAACACAGGCTTATTGCTCAGCCTCTGAGGCACACTCATACTCTCTATTCTGGTTCATTTCTAAGCATATATCTCTATCTAAAGAGACTCAAGGCATTTTATTTCCCTTTTTCAAGCTGCTCATTCTGCAATTGACTCCTAAGGCCTCTGTGGTACTAAGGAATAGATCTGCTGTACTTCAGAAGTAAGTACAGCTATTCAACCTACAGCACAGCCAGGAGGATTTAAGATGAACATATAGGCTGTTCCTCATCAATTTGCTAGGTGAAGGTTTTAATGGGAATGACATGAGAGCTGCCATGCAAAAAGAAAAATCTCTTTGTTATTAAAGCTCAGGCAAACTACTGAGACAATTTAAAACACCTATGCAGATTAAAACCACATTGCACACTTCAGTAAAGATTATCTTATAAGGATTCACTCACAAACCCTTTTGGTTTTGTTTTAGCAGCACTTGTAACATAATACACAGCAAACTTATCAAAACAGCCTGTCCTCTAATGTACAAGATGCATTAAAAAATAGGTTATTATGAGGCTCTCTACATGTTAGCTGAAAATCCAAACATGGCTGTTCACACTTCAGGGAGTGACACCATGTGTGTGGGACTTCAGAATCCAGATCAGTTCATGGAAACTTGGAGGCAAGTGCCAAATAACCATGTGTTACCATTAGGTATCTCTCTCCTTGGCCTGTCCCAACAGAGCTCTGGAAGAAACCATAATGGCAAACAAGGAAAAATCAAATGACCAGGCTTACACTGCATTAAAATAACACACCCTGCTGGGATATACCAGATGGTGGAAGAGATGAGGAATAAGACTGCAAATAAAAAGAAAAAGTTATATTTAACATACTTGGAGAATTTGAAACTCTCTCTTTTCCCATCTCCTTCTAGACTGCAGCCATTTATTCCTTTGGAAGAATGAGGCATTGAGTAATAGGAACTCCAGAGCATACAGAACCTGCAGCACTTGGGAATTTCATATACTTGGAACCGTTTTGGCTAGGTATGTACTGGTTCCCAGTACCCTGGGACAGAGAGAGTACACTCTATTTACGTGATGAAAAGCATCACCCTTGGAGGCTCACAGCAGTAATGGTATCAGGTGTCATGGGAACGCATACGCTGTGCTAGCTGACGCCAATGGCTGACAAAAATCCCCTGGAAATCCCTACACTCTCCTTCACTTGGTGCCCAGTGTCTCAGCTCCCTGCAGAGTATAAAGCACTAAGGCAAGAAAATAACACTGACAAGCCTAATTCCATTGCTCACAGCAAATTAAGATAAAAAGACAAGAAACCTTAAACAAACAAAAAGCAGGGACTGCCCCCTGCCCAAAGGTAAAATGCAAATATTCTTCAGCTCAGTTCATCTTAATCACCTTAATAGCTGCTAACAAGACAAAGGAAACAAATAGTCACTTCATTGTAATGTGTCAATGGATGAAAAGGCAAAGGAATAACATTAGGTCACTCCTCTGGTTTGAGTGGGCTGCAGTTGATCCCCCTGCACTGCACCACAGCCAGGACTACCTGGTTCACTTCTCTTGGCTCTCTCACATACATTTAAACCTGCTCTCATCTACCCTCCATGTTCTGTTTGTTCGAGATGAGAGAGTGGCCTGATGTCCCTTACCATTAGGCTCACAGAATTAAGGCACCCAGGATGAGTTGGTAACGATCACTTTGACAGGATTAAAATGCATGGGCATCAATGACTACTTTTCCTCTCTTCTGTTTTGTCCTGAACAACAAGAGATGGAAATAGCAAGAGCAGCAAGATTTGGAAACTCTTACCTGGTCAGTGGCTTCACACTCAGAGAGGTTCCTCCAGGGTACAGTCGAATTCTCCTTCAGCAGCCAAGTCCCTTCCAGGGTGCAAAACCGGTACACCTGCCCATGCAGCACTGCCAGAAGCCAAACAAAGCAGGGAGTTAAGAGGAGGAGAGCCTGCTGGAGAGGCAAGGAGCAGAGTTTTCTGAAGCTTGGTGCAACCCTTCATCCTCACTGAGTGCTCTTCTGGCCAGAGGGGGAAGCCACAGTGCTGCTGAGAGAGCCCTTCACCTTCTCCCTGCCTGCAGCAGACACTGCTGCTCATCCTCCTGGCCAGGAAAGTGGATTGGGAGGATACAGCTACAAAGGGGTCAGACAGTGCATCATCCAGGGCAACTGCTAAGCCTTCTTCAGCAGCAACAACAGTCTGAAAGAGTTGCTGCCAATCTTTGTGTGGATTTTAAAATATGCATAAATCCAGCTCAGTGAAATATTAGATTTGAAGAAACACAAAAATATTGAAATGTTAAGCCTCAATTACAACATTCATAGGGAAAAGGTGGCACACAAAAAGAAATGTACTTTTTCTTTTCTGAGATCATACAGACCCAGAGACAGAGAAATCTCAAAACAGGTATGCTAACACAAGCTCTCCAAATGTAAAGGCTTATATAAACATCTGTGCTACAAAATGAAGCTGTGAAGTACTCTTTTTATTGCTTCTGTCTGCAACTTTAATAACAAAACCAGCAACACATAGAATGCCTTTTTGAAGCAGGTAGAAGATGGACCTTGTAAAACCAGGTATGATGAAATGGTGTATAATAAAATTACATCAGACTGAAGCACCAAAACAAAATTACAAGGGTAAGGAATACTCAACCATAGAGGGTTTCTTTTGATACACAGTCTGGTGTCTGGAGTATTGGGGAAGTCTAACAACTTACACAGCTGTACATAAGCAATCTGGAGGCACCCTTGTAAGAGAGCACAGCTACACTAGTGACATCAGCTGCTTTGCAAACTGATCACTTTTCTGATCCAGTAAACTGACCTATTCTATGTCATGAAGCTCCCTCTCAAAAAGCAGTTCTGGGTCAATCCCTCAATTGTGGTTAGCATCTACTGAAGCAAAGTTTGGAAATAGACCCATAACATTTTGAGGTATGAGAAATCTAGTTAGGAGAATTCAGTTCTACACAAGGGTCACAATACCTCCCAACTACAGCTTTTGCTCAAACCTAGCCTTGTCTGCTGCATCCTCATCCTATTGTCAGTTCCCTCATTACTGCAAACTATAACTTGTTAGAACTCAGCATTTCTATTCAATGGAGAAATATTACGACTTATTTGAAATTTTAACAACCTGGTAGGCTATTCACATATTAGTTGACAACTGGTAATTTGTTTGATAATTGTCAGTGGTAGACTTGTAATAGGTATGCTAAGTGAAGAACAAGGTTTTAAAAGAATAATACAGACATCCATATTCTAATAAGCCATTTCTAATGACTATGCTAAATGGTAACTGATAATGGTTTTGGTAGGAATAGTCGATTAGATTTTGTAATTGGTGTACTGAATATACCAGTAAGAGATAATAGAAAGATGATATCCAGTTCTGGGCTCCTCAGCATAAAAAAGACGTGGAGCTGTTGGAGCGAGTCCAGAGGAGGCCACAAAGATGATTAAAGGACTGGAGAACCTCCCCTATGAGGATAGGCTGAGACAGTTGGGATTATTCAGCCTGGAGAAGAGAAGGCTTCGTGGGGATCTTATAGCAGTTTTCCAGTACCTAAAGGGAGATTATAGGACAGAAGGGGAGAGACTTTTTAGGAGGTCAGACTGTGATAGGACAAGGGGGAATGGATATAAACTGAAGGAGGGGAAATTTAGATTGGAGATTAGAAGGAAGTTCTTTACCCAGAGAGTGGTTAGGCACTGGCACAGGTTGCCCAGAGAGGTTGTGGATGCCCCATCCCTGGCAGTGTTCAAGGCCAGGCTGGATGTGGCCCTGGGTGACCTGGTCTAGTGATTGGCATCCCTGCTCAGTGTGGGGAGGTTGGAACTAGATGATCTATGATCTTGAGGGTCCCTTCCAACCTGCCCATTCTATGATTCTATGATTCTATGATATAAAAATTAAGTTATGCCGGGTGGAGGTTGTTCCTTACTACTAAGGATACCTGTTTGCATATGTTTATACAAAACCAGAAGAGATTAGGTCAGCACATGCAACATACACATTCACATCCGTTAACTGCTATGAACATTTTGTCACCTGCTCTCATTATCTACTGTCAGTGCCAACCACTTCCATTGGTCAGGATGTTGCTACAACATTAAGGATCTCACACCTGACACAGGGGGCAGCAAGTAGGAAAAGTATCAGGTTTTTTCCACCTCAAGATTAATGAAGAGCAGATTGAAATAAGCCATTCAAAAACACCTACACAAAGGCAGCACTAGGAATCAAGAATCAGTAAGTATTATACATTAGAAGCCAATGAATGTGAAATCCAGGAGGTTAAAGTCCAGAAGGTCACAGGACTCAGAAATTCAGTCTGATTGCCATTGCATGACCTGTAATCAAGTACTACAAGACAAAACTACTATAAGGAACAATCTCACCAAAAAGAAAAATTTGCTAAAGGAGAATCAATTCCCTGCTTCCTGCAGTTCTTACTGTCAAGGTCTAATTGGAATAAAAGGTTAGCCTCAGTGTATTTATTTTCTCTCAAGATCATCATGACATGTTTTAATTTTCTTTTTATTGATAACACTTCTTTTGAACTAATAATGAGAAGAATCTATTGCATACTGAAGCCTGGCACATATTGGAGAATGCAAGAGTTTATAGTCAATGAAACATGAAATTTGCCATCGGACAGAAAGACAGGGCAATTCATTTAGATATGAAGAAAAATGAGTGTAACTCTATTACACTGGAGAGTTCCTGCCACATCCAGGGTCACAAACACTTAAACTGCACTGATGGCTCTAATGGACCTCTGGGTAGCCACAAGCCAGCCATGTTAGATTGCCACAGCCTCAATGCTCACCATAACAGTGGTGATCAGTGTAGGGCCCAGAGACAACTAAAGACCAGCTGGATTGCCCATATCCAGGAAACACCTTAAGAAGCAAAAGAATTAATCAAAGAAGAAAAGCAAAGAGATGAGACTGCATATGAGAGTGTGGGAGCATACATGTCTGGTCTATGGAATCACTTACTAGCCAAAATGCTAATGAGATAGAAAAAGTTAAAAAAAAGTAAACTTAGGCTTTAAGGCAGCATTGAGATTCAGTGTGATACATGGAGAGATGAGAGACAAACCGTGACAGGAAGATAGTGCAGGGCTGATATACTGCAGGCAGCCTGATACTCTCAAGAATGTGAAAACAAGCCCCATCCTTGTGGAAATAGATTACTTTCAGGTATCTGTCAAGCACCACAGAACTCACACATCAGCAGAGAGGCTGTGAAGGACTCATTGATGGATATATACCACACACAAGACTCTTCATTCCCTGAAGCTGGACACATCCAACACCAGCACCGTGCAGGACTTGAAGCAAACACCCAGCCCAGGGGTGCTTACATCTTTGCATGCTGTGTGATAGGCTGCAGAAGCCCCCCCAGAAAAGGGGGCCCAAAGCTAGAGTCCCATGAGCCTGGCCTTCACAAAGCACAGCCACTACAGGAGGCACTTTTGGAGCAGACTCCTCCTGAACCACATCATTCTGCAGCCATTCCTGGTTTCTCCATTTCCTAGAAGCACAAGGTAAACAGCCTCTGCCTACTCAACACAGGGCCAACAGGCTCCATCACATGCAGCCACCTGCTACTGCCCAAACACAAGAAAAGGGCTGTTACTGACAGACAGCTCAGAAGAGATATTACCTTAACTGAACACTCTTCCCTGGTCTTGCCTCACTGAAGAGAGGGACAAAGAACAGTCTCACCACAGACATTCTGCTCTGGTGTGTCTCCAAACTAACTACTAAAAACCTGAAGCGAGAACTTTAGATCTTTTTTGCTTCATATAGAAGCTAAATTCTCATCTTGGTTTAGTGAAAGTGGTTCCAACTAATTTCAGAGGGATGCACTGGCTTTTAATCAGACACTGCAACTATCTTACCATTTTTACTGCTCAGAGACAAGTATGTGGTTTGCATTAAAGCTACCTACAATTGTTCTTAAAACAATTTTCTTTTTCACATGGAGTTTTTAACTCCCTCTCTGCATAGCTGCTTATGGCTTAGGATGGCTGAGACCTTCAACCTCCTAATATGGATAAAGAGATACATTCTCTGCTATGCGCCTGATCCAAAGCTTAGCAGGAATCTCATTTCCTTAGCTTTCCTATGAATCCATGGCTGAAAGAAAGATCAGTTACTAATATATGTGCAGGCAAACTAACAATGACATGCTTGGAGGTTGCCTATGTGCCACGACAGAAGGCAGCACGCACACAGCTTCCCCCTCAACTGCTGAACAATTTCAGCTTCTGGCTTGCAGGTGCTTTAGTCAGAGGTGATTCACATTTGTCCATGCCTGAATTGTGCAGAGTGACTCAGGCTCTCTTACCTCTAATGCAGTGCAAATACCAAACACAAGGACCAGCTTCAGTTCTAATAGATCACCAGCATGATGAACAATCTTTTTGAAGATTTGAGTGGTTGCTGCTGTCCTTGCTATTCTAAAATACCTTTTCCCTGTCTCGTAATGCTGTCAGTTACCATATAGTCAATGTTTCAAATCACACTGATTATTACATTCTGTGATTAGCTATCATCCTCTGTAAACAAATAAACAAAAATCTACAGCCAGTGCTTAGGGAATCTGATTTTATTTAACCTGTAAGCTAAATGCATTCACTCAAAGTTACACCACCTTTGGAACAGCAGCTTAATGACACCAGTTTATTTGAACAGTGTAAATCACACCTCATTAAGAATTACATGTTAAAACATGGATTGATGCCCAAACCCCAGCCTGTAAATTGATAAGAGAGAGAGGAGAGCCCAAGAGTTAGCACTGAAGTTAATAACATCTATCTTGTTCTCTGATGAGTCTGTAAATCAGATCAAATACTGTAACTAGTGAAACAGCTTTCTATATGGAGAAAACACATTATCATATGGGCAGAAGACTCACAAATATTTCCTTATGAGCCTCATTTTACTAGAAATAAAACAAAAATTAAATGATTTCTCTGCTTAAAACAACCAAATTGGTATGTATTTTACAACATCGGGATATCAAGGTCGACATGAGTTTCCTCACCCAGCTGTCCCTGAGGATAAACTCATTGTAAAAACAAATTACACTATGTCCTATCCAATCAATTCTATTCAGGCAGAGAGATGAGAATGAGAAAAAAGAACAAAGGAGACTGCACTTTTGTCTGGCTACTGTGTGTCAAGTATAATAGACCTCTCCTCTGTTAATATCTCCTCTATCTCCAGCAGGGAAAACGTTTGGGAAAAGCTAACTTTCTCCATAAAACAGGAACTCTGTACTGTGAGAGCATCACAGCAGCTTTCAAAGCAGACAGGTTTGTTCCTGATATGAGCAGCTTGCCCTTTGATGGGGACAACAATTTCTCAAAATTTAGGAGATTGTGCCTCCATCAGCAGCTCTCCTCAGCTATCATTTGGTGCGACCTGGGCACTGCTCTCCTGAAAGGAGCTACTCTTGGCTCTAAAAGCTGCTTCAAAATTGTCACTCAGTCCCAGTCTTGGAACCATTTACATCGAATTTATCCTAACCCCAAAACTAATGCACTTGCCTGTAAGTGTGCAGCTGCAAGTAAGACACCAGGGAGCAGCCTGATCACAAAGTCTTCTGGAAGCAGAAGGAGCTCCGGCCTGTACTACTGTCCAAAAATCACATTTAGCAAAATGCACATTTATGCTAGGCTCACAGCCACATCATCCACAATAATATTACAGGCAGTTTAATTACTAGTACTTTATTTGTACTATTCCTCTTCCCTCACAGCATATCAGTCATCACAACTCCTTTGCTTTAGTAATGAGAAAAAGAATTGAAAACCAGCTATGCCTTGCATTTTGCCTTGAAGGCAGAAAGGTTGGTGGTCACTTCAGGTCCTTGCAGTGTCAAGAGTGATTCTGTGGTTTGGGTGAGAGGTGAGGAAACAGATCTGAACATCCCTGCTGTGAATTTTCCCCATCACTAGGTTCCTGCTTGAAAGATCCAAGAATCCTTCCAGCCTCCCTCAATACACAAAATAATTACTGCAAAGAAGAGTGACAAGAGAAAAAGTCATGCATCTACACTCCTACCAGGAGGTGGATGTGAGCTCATGCAGACCTAATAGATACCTTTACAAGGTGCAAGGAGAGACTCAATGAAGTGAGCACAGGCCATGCCAAAGGCTGCACAAGCTCACCATGCATGCCCTGGAAACCCTCAGTGCCTGAATCCTGTGCTGTACTATCAAAAGTATGAAGTCAGAGACTCTCCATAGGGAGATGATGTTGTTTGGCATCACCCAATTGATATTGCCTGCATATAAATTCTTATTTAAAAATATTCACATTGGAATTAAATTAACAGGACAAATGTAAGCATTCAAGAATTAGGAAGTGTTAATCTAAAGCTACTTCTGTGGGTTTTAGTTCCACCCAGTAACATTGTTTCTACATACAATATATTTGTTCCAACAGAATCCACTATTTTATTCAGGATACAGAACAGAGGGAGCACATTTAATTGTAAATTATTCATCCTCACTACTGTGAGAGGCAAAGCCATATTTAACCATATTAAGCCAAGTCTATACCAAATATAGTATATTTTTATGGTCCATTCAAAGACCACCAATTTAGCTCCCCAGTTAAAACTAAGTGCTATTATCTCATATGTGTACACAGATGATGCAAAAAATAAAGAGTATATTCTAGCCACATAGTAAAGCCAGATTTATACAAGGAAAGTTATACAGCCACAGAATTTGTTCTGCGTAGACATTCAGTCCTCCTAGTGCAGACATCATCCTTGCCAGCACTGCCATATCTTGCCTCACTCAACACAAACTCCCACAGTAGATGAGGGAATGATCCTTCAGAGAAAAGCCCTCCTTTGCTACTTATCTCACCACCAGATGCATTCTGCACAGTGAAAGAACAAGAAATCTGTGGAAAAGTGATTAGAATATGACTTCACAATTAAAAACTCTTTGAATCTGGTGGCCAATAAAGATTGTGTGAGCAAAGTAAACCATGCCAAAGCACAAAGCATGAAGTTATAACCTTATACATTGTTGGATAGGAGTTAATATCTCATAAAAATTAAAATACCAATACTTTGTTAACAGAGCACTGCCTAGAAGGAGCTACACTGTCCTAGCATTTCAGCTGAGTAACTTTTACTGAGAAAGAGCTGCATTAAATATGCTACACTACACTGAAACCTAACATAACTTTTTGAAATATACTTTAGAAAACAACTCATAAAAATTCATGCATCTACATGTGCCTTAGGTTTAATAGAAAGTGTTTATGAACTATAAAATATATGTGAATTAATGTAATAAAAGAAGGTTGCTTATAAAAACCAAGTATTTATGATAACGGTACAGTTTTGTGAAGGCTTGTTAAGGTACCAAAAAGTGCCATTAAAAGTTTTCTTCAGAATAAATAATAGTGGGTTAGAATAATTTTACTGCAGCAACAAACATGACTGGCAGTTTATTGCATATTAAACTCATAAAAGCAGTGGTTTGTGTTTTGAAGTTGTTGGATCAGTTAATGTAATTAATTGAAGACATCTCATTAGAGAAGGTTAAAAAGAAGTAAAAAAACTATGCAATAAAAAACTTTTCCTAAAAGGCTGCAAAATACACAGCCAAAGTCTTCCCAGAGCAGTGAAAGAGATCTGTTTTACTCTGTCCATGCTTCAGGGACTTACAAAAATAGACAAAAAAAAAACCCCAAATAAATAAACAAAACATGTAGACAGATACAGAAAAATAAACTAGAAAAGGAAACAATTAGGTGAATTACTAGCTTAGTGCTTACTGAGCTAAAGTAAGGAAAGAACTGAGGAAAAAAAATATAGATAACTAGTATATTAAATGTGCATAGCTAGGAGGAAGAGCAAAGTATACATGCAAATAATCAACAGTTGTTTGATGCAGTTTCTTAGAAGAAAAAGAAGCCCCAGAAGATGCAGACTAAAACCAATGTCAGGTGCTGCAAACAAACTGCCAAACTTTGGCAACAGCAAAATTGGTGGTATTTAGTCATCCTCAAAAACAATGGTGTAAAGAACCAATGATTCAATAATCCTAATTTATCACCTCTCATAAGACAGTTATAAAGATAAACCAGAGTCCTAGACAACTGGAAGACTTCAGCACAGGCTACTACAAAACATATCATAAAAAGGAACTCAAACCATCAAACTTCATTAGAGGGAACTTTAATTCCACAAGTATTACCCACTCTTTACAGAAAGTAAAAGGAACTGGACACTCCAAAGCAGAACAAATCCAATGAAGCATCTCATGTATTTCAAACAGTGAAGGCATATATTTTTATTGAGCAAGGTGTGCACTCTGGCATTGGTTAAAGGCTTATTACCTCTGCACACATGAGCCAAAGCATCTGAAGATGAAAAGAAAAACGTATCAATTAGTTAAGACTTTCCTAGATATCACTGTTATACTTTCTACAGACCTAGCATTACAGATATAAGCTGCCTCTACACAGTAAGAGGTAGTACTATGCAATAAAACCCCAAACCTAGCTAGCTCAAGTGTAAGAAATACAGCCCTTGATTCTACTGCTCAGGACACTGCCCTGAGCCACACCAATATATCCCTGGGCTTTGCTAGTGAATTGCTTCACTACACAACAAGAGCATACCAATTTTGAGTTTCAAGCTCCATAGCTTCATTAACATTTCTCTGCATTCCTCTCCCAAATCTTTCCTCTTTCTCCCTCCTTTGCCCCTCTCCTCTTAGCTGCTGTCACATCATTCCTCTTCCTCTCTCACTTGCATTCACCTCCTTGGTTCTCTTCAGCTTTACTCTTCCAACCTTCCCTGCTTCTAAAGTTGTTACTTTCATGCTGCTGATCTACCTACCTGCTGTTGCTGACCCTTCCCCTTTACCCTGCACTATCCTATTCCTCTCTCAGCTTCTCCTCTGACTTGCTGCTCTCCAAAAACACTGTAATTAAACAAAACTGCAAGATGACTCAAGACTCTCAATCTTCTCTCTTGCTGGTCCATTCCTCAGCCTTCCTCACTGCAGCTCCTCTGGCTCCAGCCAAGCAGTAAGGAGGGGTGAAATCAATCAAGTATTTTTGCTCTTCACTCTGGAGCCTACTGTGGCCAGCAGGGCACAAGAAGCCCCACTCAGACCATGTGCCAAAAGCACATCTGGCCCAACAGTCACACAGGATTTGAGGAGAAAGGACCACTGCTCTGCTCTCCTCTCATGCCTCTGCAGACTGTAGGTACAAACTCCAGGAAGTCTAGAGAGCACACATAAACTCTCATGAGGTGAAAGAGGAGTATTACCAGTATCATAGGAACAGTATTGCTCTTCCTCACCCACATGAGGAAATGCAGAACAAGGTTTTTACAAAATGTTCTGGAAAAACATCAGCCTTAAACCAGACTTGTAATGAGCTGAATCTCAGTCAAGCAAAGTTCTGCAAACCTATAAGCTACTACAGATAAGCTCTTACTAAAGCTACAGTTATGGCTGGATTTAGCTTGCTGCTACAAAGCCAACCTTTATACCAGCCTCTGATTCTTACCTTCCAACCCAAAGCTGGGACCTATCCCTGATTTAAAAGTCAGGGACTCATACCATTCTGTTGTTAATCCTCCCCAAATTTTCAATACCATTTTCATTTCCACTCAATTTTCATTGCTTGAAAGGTATTTGGATGGTTACACAGTACTTTACTATTCCCACCAAGGTGCAATCCTTTTCTTGAACACCCATTGTCAATGCAACCTCATGCTTTTGAAAACATAGAGGCCCACTGTCATTCATTAGCCACACAAACACAATGTTTTCCACATTTTTACCCATGCTTTGATTCTGCTTAAAGGAAATTGTTGATGCCCTGCTTCATTAAGCTCCAGGACAATATCAGGCAGATTCTGCATGTGGAAGCCAGGTTTGTGGGGTTTTTTTTTTGCTTTCAGAGGAAATATGCTGATGAGCACCTGATCCTTTTCTTGCCTAACTCATTTCTGCTGATTCCAATTGTCAAAAAGTAAATTAGTTCCAGAAAGGTCAGATGAGTGTGGCTGGGTGCCAGCCACTGCTATCATTATTAGTGCCATTGAAATAGTCATGTACCCAGCTCCTCTCATAAACATGTTGCCCAGAAAAACTTTGTTCTTATTCAAATAAAAATTAAAGTGATGCATGAGAATCCTAATAGTTAGCATTTAGAGCATGTTTGAGGAGGATTAGTCATACTTTCAAAATTCATAGCAGGCACTTGGGTCTCTGAGGGAAAATCTAGTCTATTACAGAAGACTCTCGAGGGGAAAGTTACCAGCAAAAACACAAGAGTGAAAAAGGATAATGTTGCAAAATAAATAAAACTGTACATAATTAACAAGTGTAATCATTGTATAGGTTAGCACATGCTCAAGTAAAAGCCCAATTTGTGAAATGGCATGAAAGGGAGGATGCTCTATAGACTACTTACATGCAGATACCTTTTATGTTGGCCCACATTTTTTGCATGACCACTCTGCCAAATGAAAGTATTATAAAAAAATTCAAACACAGCAAACAGAGCTAGTAACTTCAAGAGGCAGTGTGATTCCCCTTTACATAAAACACTAATTTTACAGATATAAGTAGATCAAGTTGTGTCTTCATCCAAATTCAATTGAGGATTTTGGGAGAAAGAAGCAACCTTTAAGCTCACTATCGCACCAGAAGTATATTTGCTATATGAGGGAACAGCTACAGGTTGGATGTGAGAGGAGCATTTCCCATTAGCCAAAGGTGAAGTGCTAGAGATTCCTGAAAAAGGGAGGAAGAAGTGTGCTGTAGGTCAGAAAGCTCCTCTAGCAAGTTGCTCTTCACCTGTGCTGTTTTTAAGATGAGGCACTCTTGTTTTATCTCATCTTTGATACTTGGAAAAAAAAAATGAAACTGTACTTCACTAATCAGCAACATTTAAGTAAGCCAGAAAGATAAGCTCTTTTCAGCAAGACATTTAATTATGTAGCACACACAAACACTACGTTTTTTCAGGCCCTTTATTAGTTCAGTTTACTCTTTGTCCACTGTAACTAAAAAGTACAAGTTCTTAGGTGTAAGTAACGTGAAGAAAGGTTTGAGGTCCCTCTGTTTAACAGAGTATACTGGTACTGCAAACAAAAGCTGGTTAAAGGTCCCTCTGTTTAACAGAGTATACTGGTACTGCAAACAAAAGCTGGTTAAAATATATACTTCAGTTATGCATGACTTGTAATGATAGCATAGATGAAGTTTATGTTTGATGAAGTTTGATGAGCTCAAATGTGTGTTGGAAGCTAAGTTACCTGCTAGACTAGCATGGGCAAGGCAGAGAGGTAGTTCAGTAGTCTCCTTGCAGCTGGGTTTAACTGTTTATTTCTCAAATACCCAGTTTGCAGTCAGATCAGGTAACTGGTCAACTGGGTAACTGGTCATCTGGGCAACTTCTCCAGCAGTCACAGAAGAAGGCAAAGCTATGACTCTTCAGAACTGTG
Source organism: Bucco capensis (assembly GCA_013396975.1). Classification (NCBI taxonomy): domain Eukaryota; kingdom Metazoa; phylum Chordata; class Aves; order Piciformes; family Bucconidae; genus Bucco; species Bucco capensis. The sequence continues at coordinate 192,914 of VWZO01010062.1, forward strand.
CCTTGATATCCTTGACAGTACATCTCAAGGAATTACTTTAACAAAACAAACCCATTAGACAGTTCTAACTGATAAATCACTGGAAATCATGCAGTCCTGAGAACTACTGCAGCTCCCACAGATGCAAGCTGTTATCCTACTGCAAGGCAGTCCAGCATTTATGCTGTGCCCAGCAATGCAGAAAACTAAATTCTCCCTAGAGGGCCTCAGGTGACCAGATCTGTACTCAGTGTATCAACAACATGTAGCTGCTGCCATCACTCACATACACACTTCAATATCTGACCATAGGCAAAGTCTCCTTCTCTTCATGTGACACATTTGATGAGGAATGCCCATGTTTTAGCTGCAGCAGAAGAGGAATCAGAATACATAGCTCTTCATTGTCCCTAAAGGAAGTCACATATCTCACCCCAACTGAAAGTTCATAAGCCACTGTTCTGTTGCACATACCTCAATCTGAAGTTAAACAGCAATTTATTTTAAAATATTTTCCATTTATTTACACAAATAAAATTGTTGAAAATGGAGAATGGCACTGCCACATGGCCCACAGTAGATGCATGTTAATATCATGTATCTGTTAATCAATTTTAAAATTATTTCTTCCAACAGTCCCTACATCTACCCTTGAAATTGCAGCATATGTTCTAGAGTTCTCTGGTTTACTATCAGATGGAGACTAACAAACAAAGGCAAGAGGTAAACTTGAAAGGCCAGGGAGTTTTATTAGTATTTTCTTTAAGCAAATTGAAACTGCCAATTAGCTTTGAGGAAGATTTTAGTGCAAGGACATATAATTTCTGAATTCCTTATGGGTTTTCACATGCAAAACAACATCTTTTTCAATAAAAGAGGTCACATCTCTGTCTAGCATTATTGAGAGCTTTCTGAAAATTTGGTTTCATTAGAGTAAAGAAAAGAAGACATGTTATAAATATCCACTTATAGTCACTATATCCAGTATTTGAAGTGAAATTTCTTTTCTTCCATGTTATAAGGCAAACAGGTAGTTCAGCTACACATTCACATGGCCATCTACTAACTATCTCAGTTTTAAGACCTCCAACTATGAAACTGGACGCTTAAACAAAAACTGAGAGAGATTAAACCAACAAGGTTTAACCTAATGCCCAAACCAAATGTTCCAGCCATGCATATACTTCAAAACTGTCTGAAGGAAAACTCTCTCACAAACATCTGCTTCCTCAGCTGTAGGGCTTCCTGCAGATCCCTCTAGAATGCAGCATATCTAGTTTCATTTGGTCTGCCTTGCACAGGTGACAGTAGGAGTTCATCACTCCAGCATCATTACCCACAGGAAGCCTCACAAATAAAAGCATCATCGTTGTTTCTGCTTTGTGCTTGTGGTACTCTGTCCCAAAACTCCCTTCCGCTCCAAGTTTCAACAGTGCCCAAACACAGGCAATCCCAGGGAAGAGGACCAGGACAATGGATTTAATCCTGCAGCACATCAGATACCCAAGGAGGGCAGTTGCTTGAAAATCAGCAGGAGGAAAGCACTAAATCACACCTAGGTAAAAGTTGGCTGCAGAAGCTTTTCCAGTTGCGTTCCAACAGATGGTGGGCTCAGGATACCAGTAGAAGCACATTGCTCTTGGAACAAAATTTAAGCAAGACTTACAGATACAGGTAGATGAAGTCAATTATATCATTCCATCAGTCTCAAACCAGTGCCTAACATCAGCCTACTCCCCACAGTATCACAGTATGTCAGGGGTTGGAAGGGACCTAGAAAGATCATCTAGTGCAACCCCCCTGCCAGAGCAGGATCACCTAGACNTGGCCACGCTCCTCTTAACCATGCTGCTGCCTGCACAGCCCAGAAGCACTCTGCTATGGGGAGGACATTACACCACTGGCCACTCCCACCAACAGTCAGTGATCCCAAATCCCTGCTGATTCAGAAGTCTACTTGTAATCCTCTCACTTGGGTCATGATATGGTATGCCACTAACACAAAGCACTTGTGGCAACATCTTGACAAGGTTCTCTTTCCTTTTTCAGCCCTTCTCTTTGATGGGCACAACCACAGATGAATCTCAGATCCCCAAAAGCTATTTCAACACTTACATTTCTGCATTTCTCTTGTGTAGCAGGGAATTGGATCTGCAGTGTTGCTGTGCATGATACCATTACATCTGTGTAAGTCTAAAATCACATCTTTTGGGGAGGGGAAGATATCATGGAGGAGAAAAGTACAAATGCTTGCCGAGTTTATGATTTAAACAGTACCCAGGACTAAGCTAGACACTGATGTAGAGTGGAGATTGTGCTGCCAGTTTCCATCAGCTCTGCTGCACCACAAGAAGGCTTGCCTATATTTGGTAGTGAAACTGCTTTTCAAAAGTGTTAAATCCTCATAGTCAGACTGGTAACCTCCAGCACTTTGCATTTCTGAGGTAATGCCCCATTTCCACCCAAAGCCTCACAGAGCCCACACCTACCTAAATACTCATTAGGAAAAGCAGTTCTGTCACCAGTGAGGGAATGGGGAGTGCTAGGAAAAGCATCTCAAATGCAGGTTACAGCTGTGGGAAATGGGAAAGAGTTTACTCAGAAGTGTTCTTGCACTTAAAGGAGCAAGCTGGTCTCTGGCCTCAGCATTACCTTGTCCCTTCCTTCCCCTCCTCATGAAGCCTATTTCACTGAATATCTGTGACTGGACACGATTATTGTGTGAAGTACAGCTGTGGTGCTAGATCTTCATGACGTTCTTCAACTCAGATTTAATCAGACTCTGACCGTTTCTCATAGCCAGAGGCAGCCACAAGGTTACTATCAGAGATCATCTAATATTACTGCTGGGTTATTCTGCCTCCAGAGAGACTTCCAAGTCTTTCATGTCACAAGCTGGAAAGCTGTCCCCAGGAGTCCCTAAGTTGTACTTTGTCTGATATTCTAGGAGAACAAAGGAGTAGGTGTCACCACTGCAACACATAATGTAGTAAAGAAAGGATAATACAGCAAATAAAGTGAATTACAGGAGACAAGTGATTCAAGCAAAGGTGAATGGCAAGGGAAGTCATTAGTTAAACAAAGGGAAGGATTTCAACTAGCAAAAAGGTAGATCTAGAGAGCATGGGGAATTAGAAAACAATCAGGTCTCATGGTCAACAGCAGTTAAGGGCATACAAGCCATTCCATCCTTTACCTGGCACAAGAAATGTTCAGGATTTAACAAGAGCTTGGTAGTTCAGGAGTCCTCCAATGACCTGTGTATGGTTATATAGGAAGGCTTCACAGTAGTACAAATGATGAATCATTAGATCTTATGTCTCTATCCAGAACCGAAAAGAATCCAATGCACACCTGGGAAACAGTTTCTGGTTTAGTTTCCTCCAAAGAAACAGACTCCAAAACGGCTCAAACTAATTCACACAGCAAGTAAGGCAATCAGGGGCTTCCTTCAAATCTCAGTACAGTACCAGAGCAAGATACCAGTAAAGATACAAACCAGTACGCAAGTCAATTCAGGCACCTCAAAAGTTGAGTTAGACACCTCAAAAATCAGAGACAGGTTCTAAGCTGACAACAAAAGCATTCAAAGAGTTCAGAAGACTTTGAGTGGAAATCTAAATAACAGCCACATCTGTGCCAACACAAGTTTGCTGCCACCCTTTGTGCAGCCCAGTGCATATAGGAGCCACTGATGTGGATACTGTTCACATAACTCATCTAAAACTAGTACCTCTGTAAGGTTTTTTAATTAAAAAGGATTTAGTGCTATTAAACAATAAAATATCAGAACCCCAGAGGGGGCATAATTGCAGGATGAATTGTGCAGCTCCAGTTTCCAAACCCACATGGTGTTATTGGCAGCTGGCCTTCAATTATAAGAGGGTAACAAGAAAAAGCACACAGCCAGTGACAGTGAGGTGAAGTGCCCGCTGTCCCTTAAAGGAATACTGCTTCCCTTGGAGGTTTCTGTACTGATTGAACTCTGAGATAGCTGCTGCCCTAGTATAAATTATGGTAATCAGATCAACCACAGTCTGGATGGCAAAACGTGCAAAGTTTACCTAGTGTAACTTGAGTGCTATCATAAACTGAGTAGGCTTTTTGGGGTTTCACTAAAGGCAAGTTTTGACACATGGCACGTATGGGAGCAAAAGCTTTGACTCAGGCAGCCTGAAGTACATGAAATTTGCCTTCAACAAGCTTTGGCCATGGTCCAAAATCTGTACTGGCAACTTCACAGAACAAATCCTTTTAGCAGTAGCCTCCCTCCTGCTACTCCAGCATTCAGGTCTTCACCATGAAGACCTGCCTAACAGTGGGAGTTGCATAAGAACAAATAGAAGCAAAATAGAGCTGGAATGAAATAGTCCATATAGGTTTAAAATTGCTGTAGTTTGCTCATTCAAAGATGTATAAGTAGGCTAAAATGCTTTGGTTTCATATGGATTTGGGGTTTGGGGTTTTTGTTTGCTTGTTTGGCAGGTGGCTTGGCAGAAATCAAGCATGTGGTTGTTTTGACAATTCAGACATTTCACTTCATATTTTCAAAGTATTTCAAAACACCACTTCGAAAAACATGAAGTCTTCCCAAAGAGAAAATTTATTAAGTTCACTACAGAGTCCTGAAGGGAATGCTTTGTTCAACCAGAATAAGATTCCCCTTCACATTCTGTTTGCCCCAATGCCACTGCTTCTCATTTTCCCAAATGGCTTCCCTTACACAAAGCTTTTCTGTATGGCAGTAGAGGGATACATATGACTTTATGACCTCCTACTATGTAGTTACAGCCCAGCAGTGTCTGGGCAACTTATTTATTATGAGACCCTGTACTGTGAGACATTAGCCACCTATTCGTAATTCCAGTGACAACGGTTTAACCTGTGATGATGCAGAGGATACCCTAAACCTCAGTTCCTTTGGCTTCAGTGTGATACTGATTACTCAGATACCTATATTACCCTTATTCCACAATTTCCTGTTGGGTTAAGGCAATATTATAATGACTAATGTATCTGAAGCAGTTGACTGCTAATACAGCTGTAATCACACCAATCAGGAAACTGATCTGCATGAAGGAGGGGCTGAGGGAAAGAGAGGAAGACTCAAAGGGATGAGGACAAACCACCATATTTCAATTGGATGAAATTCCTAGTCTAGTTTGCTGCACAGCTACAGATGTAAAAAAGGCAATAGTGAAGTTCCACCGAAGAAAAAAATGCAATAAACCAACCTTCAGGTCACATCCCAGAAAGTGCACTGACAACCCAATGCCCAGTACTTCAGTGCAAACTATAAACACAAATTCCTCTGAAAATTCAGGTTTAATTTACTTGCCTGTCACAAAGCATATCTATAGGAGTACAGGAATACATACTCTCAAGCATAAAATCTTGGTCTAATGTTGCAATCTCTCTTCCACTCAATTATCAGCAACATACTCTGAGCCTTCAGAGTTCATCCTCACAGACAGCACACCAATACTGAGTTTAGGAGGGATGCTGACACACCCAGTAGGCTACACAACAAAAAAGTCTCAGACTCAGCATTTCTAAAGAGATCTGATACACAAGTGGGACAGTATCGATTGTCTCTGCTGTACTTTATAGGCTGCCTTAGAAAGTAGCACTTTCAAAGAGGGCAGAAGACAAATGCTGCAATTACGAGGCAAGTGATGCTGTGAGAAAACCTTTCACCTGCATGCATTGCTTCACAAGGAAGAGCTCCAGGCCCATCCTCATTGGATTTGTCTTGGAGTCTCAAGTATGCACACAAGTCTGACTAGAGGTACAGCACTAGGAACAACAGTTTCAGTCTCAAGTTTTTCAATTAATGGATTCCTATTTCCTGCAAGTTGCTCATGTACCTTGAGCTAAATGAGAGGTCTGAAGACCTGGAGAAAGCATTACTGCTGAACCTATGCCAACAACACAGGCAGTGATTCAGGAGCTGCCACATTAAGGAAGCAAGAAAAGAGTTACACTTCAGTGAGCACCTCTGGCACCAAGCAGAGACAAAAACCTACTAACATCACATGGAGCTGGACTAGTGACACCACATATACCTGCTGAGCAAGTAAAAAGTTCTCCATATCATTTTTGGCTTGCCACTCTACTAGGCAACCTGCTGAGCTATATCTGCTACTGAGATTTGCAGAAGGGCAGGCTCAAGTTTGACAGCCACTGGGACAAGAAGAATAGGACACAAAAAGGAATGAAAGCTGTGAAAAGTATAAAGCTTTCAAAACCTCTAACTGAGCAGGAATGCTCTAGCATTACAAACTCTTTCCATGCAAATTCTTTTCCCCATCTCCTGATATGGCTGACACCAATGGAAATCTGTAACATCTGACAGAAACTCGTTACCAAGTCTTATAATCTTAAAAATAATAGAAGCAGAGTACCATAAAATAGCCAAAATTGGAAGGGGACTCTGGAGATTTACTAGTACAACACCCTAGGGCAAGTTGCTCAGATCCATGTTCAGTCAGGCTTTGACCATCTTTAAGGACAGACACTCCAAAATTTCTACGGGTCACCTGTTCCAGGTGTTTGACCAATCTCACAGTAAAATAATTGATGTTTAAAAGAAATTTCCTGTATTTCAATTTGTAACCATATGCATTGATATAAACCCCATTTTGAGACTTCTCTTCTTCCCCAGACTGAAGAATACTAGTAGACTTGCTTGCAAGTAAACAAGTTTAGAGGAAAGAAGTTTAATCCCGTGAAGAGTTTCAGATATTTGGAAAGACTTGAACTATTGGAAAAAATCCTCAGAATTTGATAATTTTATGTCAATTATTTATGAGGTAAATATTAATTTCATACATTTATAAAAGCTTGTTTATCCATTCTAAGAACATAACATCTTAATAATCTGAAGAGCAAAGAATGCAAACAGCATTCTAACTTCAGAGGTTTTCAAACTGGCAGTTACTATCAAGACAGCTGAGGAAAAACAAAAAGATAACAGAGAAGTTAGGAATATGGACATAATAGGATAAAATTCAACTGGCAGAATACAGAGCAATACATCTTGAGGAAGGAAGTCATTCAACATAAGATGTTCAGCACAACCAAGACAAGAATAAAACTGTCAAAGTATTCAGGTCTTTTAGCATATTTTTCAATACACCAAGTACCCTCTGACCATCCCATTCCTTCTCTTTCTCGTCCCTGAAATCTGTTCATATCAACACTTGTAAGATACACTCCAGACTTAAGTCATCTTTATGTCCAGCAGTCAGTTTTATACATCCTCATTAACCAGTATCCTTAAAACAGGCCAAACCTAAAACTAATTCACCACACCAAGGCAACTAGTTAATAAACTGTTTCACTTAGGCTTCAAAACAGAAAGGCCTTCACAAAGAACAAGCTGTACAAGTCACTGGTTTCAAAGACAGAGTGCTAGTCTAAGGGATCTAATACATGGCTAGGCTTCACGAACGAAGACCTGGGGAGGGCTCCATCCACGCTTTTCACAAGCGCGCTGATGGCTGAAAAGGCCAATACGAGATAGACAAGAGCGGTTGCAAAAGGCACAGCAGAAGGACTCCTTAGGAGGTATATTCTGCAAGACACGATTCTTTCTACNTTAAGCTCTGAATCGCCAATGATGATATGAGGATGATGAGAAACTTCCTGAGTTGCAGGTTGAAATAAAACTTCTGTCTTTTTTAAGCTAACTTCCAGCCCCAAAAGTTCAGCAGCTGCTGCAAAGCAGGACGTTAAATGCTGCAGAGCTACTTCTGTATGGGCAACAAGGGCAGTATCTAATGCACGTTGCCATCAAGTGGCACCAAGTGTACATGTACTAAGGGTGTAAAATCTAAAGGTGACAGTCAGTCCTTTGCAACCACTTGCAATGCCTTCATCTTGCAGCATTCTGAGAAGTAAGTTTATCTCAGGAAGCTGCATAAACACGTTCACTGCAGACTTTTTTCCTCTTCATCTACTATAGGATGACCTACCCTCTAGGTTTGCTACTTTCATCTCAGTGTTCAGACTCTTCCATTATTATTGTTACATAGTCTTCCACAAACACATTAGTCTTCTAGTAAGTCACCACTATTTAAGCAGCAAAACCAGAAGAATGTACAAAAATCCAAACTAAATGCAACCCTTAATAACAGTCTCTTCTCATTTTCATTTTCTCCTGCTAAATGGAGATAAAGAGTCTATCACACTGAGCCTCACTCCTATTTCTGTGCTGCAGAGAATTGGCTGTACTCATAGCCATGTAAGCCAATTTTATCCTTGCTAAGATAATACAGGGAGAACAGGGTTGGTTTAAAGCTGTGCCTATAAGGAAAGGCTCTTACCTGAGTTAGCCCAGGGGAGATACCAGGGGCAGCTGACATTTACGTAGGTGCCAGGCAGTCCATCTGGCCAGCAGGCATAATTGTCAAATGTTCTGTTGCAGAACTTGCCTTCTGCAGAGAGATGGAAGGGAAGGTCATGCCACTGCCTTTTGTTAGTACAGCAAGAAGGAAAAGACTGAAGAGCAGAAGACAGAAGGAAACATGGAAACGTGCATTTAAGCCATAACAGTATATTAACATATATATAACAGTGATCCTGTTATTAACAGTATATATAACATAACATTATAGAATTAAGCCTTGATGTGGAGTTAAATGGGATTTTTGTCCAAAACAGTTTATCCGCACATCACAGGAAACTGATGTTTCAGGGGGGCCCAAAGAACAGATTAAGGTCTTTGTCTAAATCAAGGGACAAGAAAGGTGAGTCAATATTGTTCCATTCCCATCTCTTCTCTCTCACACCCTTATGTGTCTTAGCTTAATTTAAAATCAGTTTTGCTATGACTACTGCAGATAATCATTCCCAGGAATGGTTCACAGTCATGCAGTTAGAAAGTCTAGCCTAATACATAGATCCATCAACAAAACACCCATATACAACCATAACTTTGCATCACAGCTTAATCAAGGTGCAAATACTTCAACTTCAGATTTATTAAACTCTCATTCTTAAAGGACAGCACTCAAAGGCTGAGTAGGATAATGGAGTGGAGGAAGATGAATGTTTCCCTGCTGTTATTGTCATCACCTGCTGCTCTCACTCTGCCATAATAATGTCGTAGAGAGAAGGAAAATTAACAGTTTTGAAATAATTCTTCACAGCTTTAGACCCATCTTTATCTTTCTCAATGTGTCACAAAAGCACTGAAGCATAGGAGAAGTCACACTGTGTCCAGTTGTGAGCATCACTGACAAGTCACCAGTGTCCTCTAAACACTACAATACTGGCTCATTGCAGCTGCTCCCAAAACTTTATAGCAGCTCAACTGCTAAGACAAGCTGCATTCTCATTTTCACTAAGGCACTTTTTTTGGTTTGTTTTTTTGATTCTGGATTTTGGTGGGGGGGTTTTTTTGTTTGGTTGGGTGGGTGGGGTTTTTTTTATTTGTTTTAAAGCCATTTAATAGTTTATGGTAACTTTAAGGCCCAGAAGCTGCTAGGTCAGTATGAACAGCATGGTCTCAGATTTCCTAACACCTATGTGATCTCTCAACTCTGACCCCTAAAAACGTATCAGGAATTTTACATTAAAGGTGCTGCTCTGATGTGCTACAGTCACCTCTTGCCACTGTAAAACACTTTGGACCTAGAGACTAACATCTTTAGAATGAAATTGTTCTATCAAATGCTTCCTCAGAGCAGACAGAAGAAACAGGGATTTAAAAGAAATGGACTGGAAAGGAAGCTGGAGAAGTATCTTCAAGTTCATAATCACTCCTTTGCTACCTTTATCACACCTTTTAAAAATTAATACATCCTACCCCTACCAAGCAGGCTTACCTGCCACAATGGGGGGTGCTTCATACAAGTATTTCAGGCATTGGAGCTGATACTCCTTCCACTTCTGCATCACCCCAGAGAGAGACCCATCTGAACTCTGGAAGAGAAATCATGAGTGTCACACATTGCAAGGACTTAAACTGGTTTTTATGCAGCCTGAATAGGTGGTTGTGAAAATGAATACCACAAGCCAAAACAGCACTGCTTATCATAGAGGCTACAAGCTACTTCTGTGTGTTTGACTTATTGCAACCAAAGAAATCTCTTCCTAACTGTAGCATGAGGAAATGGAAAATACACAAACAACTATATTGTGTCCTCCCTGAAACCCAAACTGAGCTAATCTTGCTCTCTTGAACATGCCCCAGTTGTGTGATTTATCATCTCATGAAAACACAGGGACAGCAAAGCCGTTTTAGTAGAGGTTTTTCTTTCCAACAGCAGTATTTCTGCTATCCTATAAATGAGACACAGTTTGTCCATTGTATTCAGTGGATATTCCCCAATCATTCTTCCAGAATGTGGATTAAAGCTGCTCCAGTTCAACTTTTTTTCCCTGAACAACAGCTTTTCCCTACACCAAATATATTTTTCCTGAAACCACAGAAAGAGCAGGGAACCTTGTTTGTGCATGGTTTGACAGGCTGCATGTTCCACTGTCACTTACCTCATGCACTAAAGGGGTAGGGGGAAAGCACTAACTCTCAGCATAAAGCAAAATTAGCTGTTATTAAACTGCCAAATTTAGCACTGGCTGCTTGCTCAGCCCTAGCAGATATGCCACCTGGCTCAGAGGTCCAGCTTACTCATTGCATTTAAGAAAGAGACATCAGGCCTTCTCTCCCCTCTCCATATTCCTATAAACTGCATTACAAATGTCAGGATTAGCAGGCTGTAAGTGATCAATAACGCAGCTAACGCAGAATTCTTTTTCCAGAGAAAGGCCTAGCATGAACTTCTCTGGCATGCAATCAATCAACAGCATGAATGGAATGGTACAACACACTAACAATTAGCAGACAAAAATTCATTTAATTCCAGCTGTCAATCAGTTTACTAAGTGAAGTACGAGGGTAAATAATTCTTGCAATTTTACCCTCACAGCTTCAACTGCTTATTTATATTTTCCACTTGTGCTTCTAAACCTTTCTCAGAAGATTAGAAGGAAATCAGGGCATGGGAAGTATTGTTTTAAAATGAAGAAGTCATTTTAAACCTATACTGCATTTTGGGAAAGCAAAAGAGAATGCTGTCCACTACAACCAATGTGACTAAAATTCAGACACCAGCGCAATCACTTTTTGGACTATACACCTCTCATATTCTCTTCCCTCATCATTCTGATTAAAAAACCCTAAGTGTATGAAAAAAGCAAAACACCACATACTTTTGCCAGGATTAAGCCATTTAATTATAAAGATGCTCTTGTGCACATGATGAGAAGTACAACATTTAGTAGATACCTGTGCTGTGTTTTAAGCATAACTGCCTATACTTCTATGCAACTTAACTGCACCTAGGGCCTCACAGCCATAATTTTAGGAGAAGTTAGCCAGCTCCCCCTCAAATCAAAACAAGACATGCCTGCAGATCGTCCAAACTCTGACTCTTGTGTGCCTGATTTAAATCATCTTATCTATGCCAATAAATGCTGCCAGAGTCTGTCTGTGCTAAAGTCCCTAGAGCAAAATGAATGAATCCTACTGAATGTTAACTCTATGTGCCTATGGAAACACAAACCTATAGCCTAGTGATCTATGCTTAAGATACCTGAAGGAGAAAGAAATCACTTAAATTTGATTTAAAGGTGTGTGCAAAGAAACACATAACCAGTAAATCTAAAACTAAAATGCCATCTACAGATCCATGTAGGCTATCTATGAATGGATAAGCAGAGTCCAGGAAGAGGCAACAAATTTCAAACTAAGTTTTTTCTCAGGCAGTCTTTAGAAAGTAACTTTCAGCTCATCATTTTACAAGGGTGGTTACTGAAGTTTTACAGGACTGTTTCAGCACCTTCTCATCACCAGGTTAAAACTTCAATAAATTGCTTAGAATGAACATTTTCAGGATGAACTCTTAAATCATGATTCAGAATAATTTCAGAAGTTACTGTCACATATCCTCCCAAAAAGTAGTTGTTGATCATGCATGCAGATAACCACATCAAGTTAATCTAAATTCAGCTTTTAAAATCATTACAAGATAAAGATGCATGCAGAGTTTCATTTAGAATCAATACCATTAAAATATTCTGAAAATATCCTAAAACTGCTTGCACTAAGAAAATCAGCTCTTTTGGAGTCAGCAAGCCTTAAAGAATTTTCTTTTAAATCAGGTTTTCTTCTATTGCCTTCATGAATGCAGGAATAGCCAGTTTTAATTACAGTTTAGGAAAAAGCAAGCATCTATTCTTGCATTTAATGAAAAAGTAGAAACATTCTACTTATATTGCTTCCTCATAATGTGAGGAGATAACTCTAACAAGAGATTAGCAAGCTATAAGAGTAAAATAATTAGACATGCCTTTTTGTGGAGATGACTGATTTGGCAGACAGTTTTCTATTTTATCTACAGTCTGTTGCAGTAAGACAATCAAATATAAATTCCAAGACAAAATAATTTATTCTCTTTATGTAACAGTTTACTCTGGTTCAGCTAAATACCATGTTTTGTTATCAAACCGACTTGGATTTGATTTCAATATACACTAATCCCCATTTCCCAGAGATTTTGGCTCATGCAAACAGAAATCACAAGTTATACATTGCCACAGATTTACAATGTCAGTAGTTAACTCAAATAATACCATATTTTCTTGCAAAGTGATTGAATTCCTTCTATAACATCAAAGCACTAAACACACATGAGGACAAGGTTCCTAGGGCAGTACCCAAACTTTGGAGGAAACTGCAAAAGTTTAACTAGCTCTGTTAAGGAATATAGTTTTGTTGCTAAAAGCACTTGACTTTCCATTTTAGTTATGGGTTTGGTGCCTTTTTTTTCCTCTTCAGTTAATTCAACTATGAGAGGAAAACCAGTAGTAGTTTGCTGTGGTGAAAATATATCACAGAAGGACAGTGAAGAGGAGGATGGAAACATAATTCACTGGTTAAGGTGCAGGAGTCAGAAGGCAAGAATGGATGAAGGATATGAAGAAGGTGAGTAATGGTGTAGCCCAAGGAACATGAAATGGATGCAGAAAAATTGAGATAGGCAAGAGCACGGAGACTAGGAGTTCTCAATGTATGTATAGAGTTAAGTGTAATTAATCTATAGTAATAAATTAGCTCATTCAACAGTCTGAAGACAGATTCCTTATGAATCCCTAACACTTATAACAAAGCCTTTTTCTCAAGCCTTCATTTGTTTTCACAGATGCTACTGTCAAAGGAAGCATTTTAATCAGTTTTCAACATGTTTGAAACTATTCCTGCTGTGACAAAAATGGCATCCACATAGATTCAAGGTGATCAATGCTACCAAAGCACTACTATAATACAGTGAAATCTGAGCACATGGAGTATAAACCTCCAGAGGACTTGGACCAAACAAAATGCACCATGAAATTGTATCATTCAGAGTGGAAGAGGGAATTCTCAGACCTTCAGAAGCAGTTGGTGGCTCCTAAGGTTATCTTCTTTCCTCTTCTCCCATCACCATATAAAAGGTCTTACATGCAGCAGAATGAGAAATTCCTCCTTACATTTCTATTTCATATAGCTTTGGTTGTCTGTTTTTAAATGGGAACACTTAAATCGCAGCTTTTTCATGCTTTTAGTATTTCAGGAATTTAGCAAGACTTCAGCTTTCCACCAAATGCTCATATGTAATGCAACAAATACTAGGACCTCCAAAATGCTAATCTTAGTCTTCAAAAGCAAATGCTGGGCAATCTGGCATTGAACCACACTTTGGTATGGCCTTGGTATTCTTCCTTCAGATGGTCACAATAGCATATCTACCTCATTAGAGAACAGTTTGGTTTGCATTTACTGCCTTTTACCTCAGAAGCACTAGTGAGTTACTTTTAAACTTTATTGCCCTCTTCAAAATGTCCAGTGTGACACATTATTTCAAGGCTGTTCTGTTCAGGATCCACACAGTACCTAAGTCCAAGGTAGGTGATTATTGCACATTACTGTCTTTATGCTCATTCTGATTTGTTATTCTTTCTGGCATACTATGGATCTCATTAAATCTTCTGTTACATCAACATAAGCTATAGGTGTGCATCAAGAAAAGCCAACACAGAGTGGAAGCTAAGAGGTTTACTCAATTCATAGCATGGACCTAAGTTTGAATTTATAAGACAGTTTTGTCCCTAGCTCACAGCCCAAAAGGGGCAGAGCACACCACCACTAACCCAGAAATTGCTGCTGTGACCCAGTATCACCTTAGGTTTATTGGGATGAGATTCCTCCTGTCCAAGAAAGAATAACTTCCAGGTTTTACACTTTAATTAATCTGTGTGGGGCTTAAAGGCAGTCACCTTCCTGAAAGTACTTTCTCACCTAACAAGAGGTTTTGGCTTGACTCAATAGCACCTCTGGGAGCAGAAGTTTAAAAACAGAGGCTGTAGCACAGCAGAACTCTGCAACAGGGCTAGCTGTTCAAAGAACAAACTTATCTCCCCCTGCAATATGTCATCACTTCTCTCCACTTCTAATTTGAAGTAAACATGAAGGCACATGAATGGCAGGATGCTATTACTACCTCCCAAAGCCCATCGGTCAAGATCCAATTTCTCAACAGTTACTATAAATTTGTCAATAAAGTCCTGTAAATGTTGATGTTCCAACCATCAGTGTGTAAGAACACTTAGCACTGAACTTCGTATTAATAGAGACCTTTGACCCACTGTTCACCCCAGGACAAAGCAATCCTGCTGAGGATCAATCCTTCAAGTCCAATGCTTCTTGAAAACCAAAATAGATTCTGGAAATGCATTAGTATGGGAGCAGGCTTTATTGTTCAAACTTACCCACCCACCCACACTCTCCCAAAGAGATCATATTTAAACTGATTTTATAACTACTTACTTCAACTTCTGTTTAGTGAGCTAATCTGAATCCATTATAGTCAACATCTGTGACTGTCCAGTTACTCTCCTTTAAGAGGAAGAGGTACCTCAAAAGTTAGTGCTGTCTCTACTACAGATAGTGCAAAAGAAGTATCATTAAATAGACCTGAGCAATACCTTTTCCAGAGATCATACTTTAGGAGATCTGACAGTGCCCAGATTTCTGTATTTATCACATTCTCTTCCTATATTGTGTTGCCCAGTATCAAGTTTAATGCAGTTGCCTGACACTATGTAAGATTAAGCAGCTCTTTGAGGTCAAGTTATTCTCAGTTCTTTCCATTAAGGATTAAATTGTATCAAGTTAAATTTAACTGATCAGATGATACAACATTAATTATGCTTCCCAAGTCATATTTTAGAGGTTATTTCATCAGCAGTTGGATCACTCCAGACAAGTCCTTCACCCTTCAGAGAAACAAACAAACAAAGCAAAAACAAAACAAAACAAAAACACGAAGAGAAGATCAAAACAACTCTTCTTTCAGAGTTGCCAGCTTCTAGGAGCTTTTCCTGTAAATGCTTCTGTTTCTTAGCTACTAATGAACCAATGACTCCAGTAGCTCTAGAATGCCAGAAAAAGAAACCTTTCAGCATCCTCCCTGCTAGTGAAAAGCAGCAGATGAGCTCCCACAATAGTGACAGCTGGATTCAGCAAGAAACTCCCTGGTGACATGCACCAGCTGAGTTTTCTCTTAGGCAGCAGCAGCTTAGCACTTACAATAAGACTTTAAAAAAAAAAAAGGTTCCAAGACTTTGATAAAGACAAATCTTGAAAACAGTGTCTCACCAGCTGTCTAACCATGGAGATGCCTCTGGTCTGTCATTGGTTCAAGACTTCAAATTTTATGACATCAAGCCTTTGAACTTGAAGCTCAAGAGCAAGCTCTCATCAGGCACTTTGCATCACTGCACAAAAGAGACACTCCTACTCTGCCTGTGTCTTCAGAGCTGCTCAGCCCAGGCTGAGAGCACATCTGCAGTCCTGAACACTAACACTGGGCTACCAACAACTTCCTAAAACACACAAGATCTCCCCCATTCCATTTCATCCTTTGCCACAGCAGCTTCAAAACAGTATTTGAGCCCATCCAAAGATGAAAGAACAAACGTTCCTGTCAGAAACAAGAAAATGTATAAAAGTGGTTTGGGGAGGGTTGTTTTGTTTGGGGTTTTGTTTTTTTTTGTGTGTGTGGTTTTTTGCTGTTGTTTATCTTTTGGTTTTGTTTTAAATGAGAGGCTGAACCTCAGTGTTCTCTCTCAGCTGCACCACATGGTCTTTCATCCTGGCCTGCCTACCCTCGTGCTTTTGTTCTCCTCATCTGCCCACCTGCACAGCTTCAGAAGCCAGTAACAGCACAGGGCACTAATCACTACTCCATCTCCCCTCATTCTCAATACCTGCTCTTGCTAGATTAAGGAAGAAGGATAAACATGTCCATCTTCTAAAGAAGGTTTGGAAATGCTGATTCCCAAATGCAGAATGCTTCTGACCAGAGTCCCAGATAAGGCGTTTTAAAGACAAAACCAAAACTGATTTAGGCACAATCCTGCTTCTCAGTACTTCTTTTGACTAGGCAAAAGCAGCTCCCAGTTCAGCTGATTTAGTGTTTCACAAATTGTTCCAAACACATAAGCTGTCTGAACAGGTGGGATAATTCAGTCCCTAGGACCACAAGGGTTTCCACTTGGAACCAAACAACCCAGGTCTGTCCTGAGATAATTCATTTGTGCTTTGGAACTGACCAGTTTTCTCTTCCCATTGCTGAAATTTTTGTTTTGACAAGCTGCATTCAATGAGAATACCTCTTGGCCCCTATAATCTTCTGGATCAAGGCAGAATCTTTGGCATCCAGAGGCATAAGATGTCAAGGGAAACCTAATAACACCTAAATCAACTTGCACAGTATACAGTCTCAAAATAAAGAGAACAAAGTACAACCTAGTATTTCGGAAGGCTACAGAACTAAGCATCATCTTCCAGAGACACAAATAAATAAAAATCAAACTCCTGTAGGTCAGTAGAATACGCTAAAAATGTTGTACAAAACTGTGTTTAAAGGGTTATTCTGTTATTTCTGGGTTCAGTGATGGATGGACCTGGGTCAAGAATCGTTACCTGAAGAGTTTTTCTGCCCCATGAAGAGTTTTCCCAGGCTGGTAAGAGATTTCCTCTTTGGTCACTGTAGGGCCCATGAATCTGTCTGCTTACAGTTCAAGTAGACATTTACTTAGATTGACAGCTGTTCTTATCAGAAAATTGTTATTTTCATTACAATGTCTTTCATCTGTTTTGGTGAACATTCTTGTGAAGGATATATTACATGAGCAAGTCAAACATGACAGAAGAACCTACTGAGAAACCAGGGAGAGAGACAGAAGAAAAAAGCAAAATTCAAAAGCAACTAGAAACTCCCAAACTCTTGGAAAGCAGAAAGCTATACCACAATTTTAGTGGGAGACAGTGTGTCAGCACTCATGAGAATTAAATTATCCTGTACAAGGAGATTTTACTGTGCATTGCAAATCTAGACACATGCTTTGTGAAATGCTCCCTAGAAAAGGACTTACTGATGCAATTATGCAGTAGAGTAAGCAAAATAGCAGAATAGTTTAAATTGCATTTTTAGACAGATAGAAAAAGTATAGAACTAGAAACAGGAACAAAGGCTAAGTTGAGCTATGTTGTGGAAGCAGGGCTGGCTACAGAGCTGAAGATAAGGAGTGCTTCAGATCTAACCTCACAGATTTACAGCAGCCTATGCTATTGGAACATGAGCTCAGCATTTTATTAAAAATGCTGTAATAATAAAGAATCATAGAATGTTTGGGGTTGGAAGAGAAATTAAAAGATCACCTAGTTCTAATCCTCCTGCTGCAGGTAAGGACATCTTTCACTGGATCAGGTTGCTCAAAGCTCTGCTCGGCCTGGCCTTGAATATATCCAGGAATGGGGCACCCACAAATTCTCTGGGCAACCTGTTCCAGTGGCTCATATCTAATATAATTCTGTCTTCTTCTAATTCAAAAGCATTACCCCTTGTCCTATCACATTACAAGCCCTGGTACAAAGTCTCTTTCCATCTTTCTTATAAGCTTTCTTTAATTATTGAAAGGACACAATAAAGTCTCCCATAGCCTTTTCTCCTCCAAGCTGAACTACCCAAGCACTCTCAGCCTTTTTTCATAGGAGAGGTGTTACAGCTCTCCTATCATTTTCACAGCCCTCCTCTGGACTCGCTCCAACAGGTGCACACCTTTTTTGTGCTGAGGACTCCACACCTGGATCCAGGTGGGATCTCAAGAGCAGAGTAAATGGGGAGAATCACCTCCCTCAACCAGCTGGCCACCATTCTTTTTATGCAACCCAAGATATATTGGCATTCTGAGCTGTAAGCACACATTGCTGGCTCCGTTCAACTTTTCATCCACCAGTATTCCCAAGTATATCTCTGCAGGGTTGCTCTCAATCGATTCATCCGCATACAGGTGCAGGACCTTACAAAACAGCAAGCTGAGCTTCATGAAGTTCACATGCACCCACTTCTCAAGCCTGTCAAGGTCCCTCCAGATGGCTTCTCTTCCCTCAAGTGAACGAACTACACCACTTGGTTTAGTGCCACCCACAAACTTCCTGAGGGTGCATTCAATCCTAATAAAGATATTTAACAGTGCTGGTCCCAGTACAGGCCTCTGAGGGACACCACTGTCACATACTATCACAATGGAGTACAGGGACAGTGAGGGATACAGAGGGCTGGAAAAGTAGAGGAGATTCAGGGTGGAACTCAGATGCCTGATCACAGGCACCTATTGCCCAGCTCAACATGCATGAATGCCTAGTTTTGTTTACTGCCACAGAGGTGCAGGTCTCCCTTGCACTCTACATCAAATATGTTAGTCCCATACAAAGTCTTGGATACTGTAGGAAGTTTTGAGCACCGTTAGATGCCTACATTTGGGCAACTGACTCATCCTGAAGGTCTCTGAGCTGCTGTAGCAAAACAAAGTAAAGAACATCTGTCAAAGTTGGACTTCTGGCTCCTCTTGCTGTGGTTTAAAATGCTATTAGTTAAGTCAGTTCCTGATGACATGCTGAACCAAGTGCATTTAAAAGGATCTGTTTCTTAAGCTTGTAACTGCCTGGTTTCTCTGTAACTGTCAGCGGTGATCCAGTCCCAGATCTATCTGAGCACAGACATACAGAGCCTGCAGTCCCAGAGCCAGGGAATTGCAACATTTGGATTTCCAAGCATTAAATAAATAAAATAAATTAAAAAAGAGGATGATTTCACCAAGAAAAAGAATTTCAAGAGTCATCTTCATCGCAACCTCAGGAACTGAGTGAACATAACTTTATTAAAAATCATCTGTCTTTTCACAAGAAAATTCTAGATTTTTTTCTCCTTTTACATCAAAGTGTCCCAAGGGAGTTAAGCTCCCCTCAACTTCTCAACTGACTTTTTAACAGCCACTCTTCTACAAGAGTCATAGAGCTGCGTCAGAAGACAAGGTGTAGAGTTGGTTATTTTTGCCAGGATACAAATCCTATGGCAATGTGATCCTGGTCACCAGTTTCTCATCCCATCACCACAACCCCTGCAATAAGCTCAACAAGAAAAATAGCAAATAAATCAGACACATTAACTTTCCCAGACCTTTCTCTCCCTGAATGCATTCCCATTTACACTATTTTTAAACAAACCTAGTTCACCTGTTAAAAAAAAATAAAAAGGATTTGCTAGAAAAGCAATCAGCACAAAGTTATTTATAAAACACCACCACACACAGAACCAAAAACTCCAGTATATAATTTCATGGGTTCTGCATCTACTGTTGTTTAGAGATTGCTATAGAAGAATGCAATCACATCTCTATGGCTTTTGCAGTTCTAGTGGAGGGCAGTAGTTTATTTTGCTTTTAACTAATGCAAATTAACTCCCTCAGCAGCTCATTGTCACAGTGGTTCAAGGTCCCATTATCTGCCAGATTGCTGTTTCCTGCCTACCCATCCCCCTGCCAAGGCAGTTATATATAGTGACTTTGTAAATTGCTATTGTCTTCATCAATAGTTATGACACATCTGAGAACAGAGCATGCAAGAGGTTTGCCAGTGAAGCTCATTCTCCAGACGTCATCTCTTTTCCTTCCAAATATTAAATAAAAGACAGTGCAGAGGTACACTTTTGCATAACACAACAGCAGGACAGAACCTCAATATCTTTGCAATATTATGTCACATACAGTAGAGTTCACATTTACTTGGTTGGATGCAGTCTGGTGTTTCACAGCCTATATATAATCTTATACTGTATATAATGTATTAATCTTATAGATAGAAGAGTATATATACTCTTATACTTCCCAGCATTCCACCCAAGTGTCTGCCAAGTGTTATATTTCAGGGCTGGATTTGTCAAAAACAAGACAGGAGTAATGTTGCACAAAGGCTACAGCCAGCATGGAGAAATATTACACATAAATAAGACAAATGAAAAAGTTGTACTAAGATGCTACCCAAGAACTGCACTATGCTCATTTGAAACACAGATTTAACACAGGACCCAATCAACATTCCTGAAGTTAAGCCCACATTGGATGATCATGTTACTTTATTTCAAGCTTTAGGGGAAGATCTTGCAGTCTCTGGACATCAAAGTCAATAAGGGGGCACAAGCTAGATGAAAAACTCTAGCACCACATTCTACTGCAGCATCCTCCTCAGAGCTGTGTTCCCAGGCACAGTGAGCCAGATGACGTTACCACTTCCAGAAAATAGCCTAATAAGGAACTTATATTCCCACGTCCCATGTTCTTTTCCTTCTAACTGCTTTAAAAACAGAACTTAGAAGAGTTTAGCTTCCCTATACAGGGCAGCCTTTCCCCCCAACTGCTACCATCCCAAAAGCCTGTAAGCAGAGAGGCAATCTACAGCATCATCTTGACAACAGTCTGCTGCATTTGTGAGGTCTTGGTAGCTAAGGCTGTAAGGCCATCTTTCTCTAGAAGTGATGTTACAAGCAAGAGTCAACAGCAGATACAAGTGTCCTACCATGTTTGCTTTCACTTCTGCACAGTTTTGTATTTGCTTTTATTTGGAAAGGGCAACTCAACTTTCTTGATAGCAAAAATAAAGCAGCTCCAACTCAAAAGCTAAATTTTCTGCCTTCTCATTCTCTGAGGAGTCGTCATCATCTTCTACACTATTTAAAATTACAATCAGACAGAATTCATCTAGTTGCAGGACATGGGAATGAAATCCATTAAAGCCAGAAGCTTTCATTAACACATTAATTGACATTAGTTTTTTGTCTTTTTATTCCAAACAATTCTTAGCTATTCACTATTTCATCATAATGTTACCACCTTTGACCCAAATGATTTTGAAGGTCAATAACATCCTCCTTTCCTCCCCCTTTATGCTTGTCAAATTTATACAGAATAGATTCACTCCTCAGTTTCCCTACAATCCCTCTCTCAGCCAGGGAAGTAGACTATGGAAATACAGACAAGTCAAGTTGAACCATGACTTCCCTTGCTCTAGGACTGTAAGGCAACTTCTGAACTACATTATTTCCACAGGAATCAGATCAAGCTTTTCCTCAAATCTGAATTAGTCTACCACAACATCTCTTTCAAAAAGAAGACTGTAGTTTCTTCATTTTGGAAGCACAGCAGAATAAAAACATTATGCCAAGTGTTGCATCAAGCAAATGACACAAATAGATGCTGGGAGTTCTGTCTTCTATTTCCCCAAGGAGATGACAATAATATTGGTTCTCTGAAGTTAGTATCATGACAGCTGCATGTGTAAATGACACAGAAGTTAATATTAAATATCCTTCTGTACACTTTATCCTGAGATCCTGCCTCTGTACACCCCTTCCTTGAGCTCAGAGGATTTTGTAGTTGAAGAATTGTAATAAAAAAACAATCCTCCAACATTTCTTTCAGTAGTCAATATTGGGCCAGTTTATCACTACAAGTCACTAAAAAAAAACAAAACAGCAATTTTCCCAGTTCCTTATAAGTATTTTGATTAAGAAATGAGTAAGCAGCCTGAAACCTATTTCAGTATCATGCACACATCAGCTCACTGATCTTCCTATTCCTCTGCATCTTTGCCTCCATTGCACTAATCTTGCATACCTAATATTCAGATACTAATACACAGTCCCTTTTCTGCCCAGAAATCCTGGCACTGACTACATGATTTGGACTGGTAGCAAAGGGTCAATGCATTAGTTCTGCAAGGTGATCCCACATGTCACCATGCTTCTGCCTCCCAACAGCAGCACAAGAGAGGAACTCAGAGGCGTGATATTAACTTCTAGTTTTTCAGAAGTTTATCCCTATCCCTTCTTCAGACCACTTCATGCAGGCTTTGATCTTTGTAAGTAGGAATCTCAGCATCATTTTCCCAATATGTGGGAAATAGATTTTCTTCATTGAGAATCCTTACCAAGTCCAGGGCTGAATCTTATTTCTTTACTTCCGGTAGATACCACAGCCTTGCTCCCTGTGGGTCTGCTCTGGCAACAGCCAGTTTCAAAGCCAGTCATAATTCCTCACAGAAATGAGCCTGCCTCCCCCTCAGCCCTTCTTTCCACTCCGTACTCTCACAGAGGTATATGGAGCTAGAGGTTTGTGGTTTAAGCTGCAGAAGCAAACTGCAATTGCACTGATGCTGAAGCTGAGCAGACTAACATTTCTTCCCTCCCTTTCCTGGGGACACCTTCAAAAGAAAGGTTAAATGTGAGCAACAGAGGAAGACTGCTCTGCATGCAGGATAAAGCTCAAGAACAAGGTGAAACAACTTCATGTGCTAAGAGAAGAAAAACATGCAGAGAGATTCTCAAGAAAGCTGTCCAACCCGAACAAATGGAAACACTGCAGAAAGAGCAGCCCCTCCAGTCAAGTCTCTAACCTTTGTCAAGATGATGCATATCCCCCAGCTCCAATTTTCAAAGCACCAAGGGAACCAACGACCATGCACTAATAAAGCTGAAAATGGACAGGTCACTTAGAAGAATTAAAATTATTCCATTAGTTTCATGTTAGCAGTTTCACAGCCACATATTTCCCATCTGACATAAACCTTAAATCAAGCAACACTTGTAGGAACAGACGAGATTCACAGAAAAGAGTGTCTTTACTTGACATGTTGCCTTTCCTGAGGAAAAGTTTGCTCTCTGAATTAGCTCTGGAGCAGAGTCATCTTACAGCATAATTATCAGCATTTAAATCAGCATAAAACAGCACAGCTACTGAAAGAAGTGGTTTCTCTGTCCCCAGACAAATGTTGTGATTTCCTCCCCCACAATTCGCTCCCCTCTTCTTATGCCACCATAAGCAGTTGTGCTATCATGCTGTGAGCCAGACAGGCAAATTCCCCAGGGTAAAATTAAACAAGCAAAATGTTTAAGAGAGTAAGAGCTGCTGTGAAGCAGAGACAAAAACAGCACTGCTCACAGGCATAAGAATAAGCTTTATTAGCCACCATTTTAGAAGCCTAAAATGAAGCCTACGACCTGTATAAAAAAGTTAATCTAGGAATCAAATGTTTATTACAAAGCAGGAAAGACTTGAGGACTTGAGAAATGGCCCTTAAGGTCTCTTCATCTATGCTCGTTACTAGACGACTCATCATTTTTCACCTTTTGCCACTTGGAATGGTGCATGCATGGCAACCATGGTGACCTCAGTCCAGAAGGGCCCATGATGATAATCTCAGCGATTTCCTACATAGCACCTTCTAGAGCCCCACACTAACTTCTGCATCCATCTCACACATGCTAGCTTCGTATTCAGGGCTAGGCTTTGCGAACCAAGATCCAGGGAGGGCTCCATCCGTGCTCCTCATCAGCGCCTTTTCCAAGCATGGTGATAAAAGGAGGATAGCAGATAGCACCCTCGAGCCTGTGCTATGGATTTATTTTAGGTGAGACACAGCATGCGCAGAGCTGGACCCACCCTTTAGTCCTAAGGTTCATCTGCCAGGGCCTAGCAAGCTTGGACGCTGGCAGCCAAGTCCTTAGGACAGAGGTTTAACCTCTTAGATGGAAGGCCTTACAGGGCTAAACAAGCTCCATCTGCCTGGGTTTGGAATCAGAGTTGTCCTTCTCCTAGGATGACTGCCAGAAGGCTAATGAGCTCATCCTACCCATCCAAGGATTCTAGGAACATGGGTATCACTCCCCACACTTTCCCGTGGGCAATGAGTTTAATGCTCCCTCTGCTGTCGGCACAGTTATGGCACCAGGGGCCACAGGAAACCCCAAGGGATTTTCAGACTGTGCCTGACATGCTAGCTTAATCAGAAAATAACACTCAAGAAACCCATCTAATCTTGACTTGAGGACTCCAAGTGACAGAGAAGCGACTGTACCCTTAGGCAAGCTGCTACTGTGGTTGATTACCCTCAGTATAGAGTTCCACACTTCTAGCCTGAGTTGAATTAACCATGCACATAAGTTTCCTTAAAAGGAATTACCTTACAAAACATTAAGTATGTCACAATACCTGTAATTAATAAAACGGGATTGATGTAATTAAAAGACACCAGAGTCAGTTTTCCCTGGATAACAGGTTGGTTGGTGTTTATGGTGTTAGATCATTTTTCAGCCTATTTACAACTCTGTTGAATGAGTATGAGATTAAACAGCTAACAGTTACTAGTGAAAGCAAACACAAACTGAATTTTTCATAGTATTGCTACCATATGGTACTGTGCTAACCCTCTGCTCCAGAGACCTGTGAAGGAAAGGCCAGATTCCTTCACCTCACTGCTGTTAAGACTGCGCTGGTTTCTGACAAAGGAGCCAGATGTCCTTTAGCCCTGGGTGCCACAGACTTCTCAGATACTTTAACCTTCATTAGCATTTTTATAACTGTTGGTTCATACTTGTTGCATTCAGCTTCCTTACCTTCTTGTTATACATCATTGCTGGAGTTATTTTAGCCACCACTTCCATTTCTTACAAGAATGGTTTAAGTTGGTACAGAAGACAAATACACAGCTGCAGGTGCTGGGGACACTGTCAGCATCTTGAACACCTAAAAGTTAAAAGTAATTGTGCTTTTATGACTTTTTTCCCTTTCATGTCATCTTTACTCTTTCAGTTTTGAAACTGCAGATGGTAGCTTAGATTTCTTTTTACTTTTCCAATTAGGAGGAGGAATGGATTGGGTAAACAAGTCTAAATCTGCAGATGGAAGTGCTGCAGTATCAGGGCTGTATATCACATCTGCTTCTAGAGACTGGTGAATGCTTTCATGCCTGACTGCCTTGCCCAAAAAATAAAAGTCTGTTCCTCACAGCTAGCAAAGTAGCACACTGATGGACTACAGAAAACAGTCCCTCTTCCACCTCAGGTAGCTTTTTGTTTCAGCAGTGTAGATTTTGAAGACAAAGTTCACTGAAATGCTTAAGTCCAAAATGGGCAAATTAACCACTGTATGTGAAAGTTTTGCTCAAACACTGCACTACCCACACACATTTCTGCATACACACACCCCTCTTATACCCTTCCAAAGCATCCAGAGAACACAGGGAACACATATCCCTTTCCTTTTTCCTTTCTTGCTGTCTTCTTCCTCTCCCTCTTACCGAGTGTATGCACAGTCTAGGAAGACACGATTCAAAGCACAGGACTCAAGTGGATTCACAGTGTAGAAGCATTAATAGTCTCCATTCACTTTCTAATTTGAATTATTGGATTCTGTCTAAATTTCTCAGCCATCTTATCCTCCTTTCTTACACATAGTCATGTATAATATGAAATTCATTTTTAGTTTGTATGTTATGGAAATGCAGCAAATCTCAATCAAAGATTGATCATCTCCAAAGCTGTCTGAGATGCTCTTGCACTTTCATTAGAGGAGCACCTTTTAAAAGAAATTCACTACCACAGCTTCTCTCTCCCATGTGTTCTTACCTTGTCACACCTAGCTCTCAACAGGCTGAAAGCAATCACCAATACTCCTTAAAAAAACACCCCAATACTACCACCAACAACAAAAACATATGAAAATAAACATGAAAAGCTCCCAGAACAATCCACAAAATAAAGTTATTCTTCATCATTAAGTAATAAAATCATAAGTTTAAAACCCTATGAAGGACTACTCAGTAAATCAGAGACCTTTAAGATTAACATGTAGTACATATACATCTGCAATTAAGATTTTTTCCTAGTGAGCCCAACATTCTTGTTACCCACATAATTAAAAATAAGTGGAAAAGGAAGCAAGGCCATACCCAAACTCAGGCTAGAAACAGCAGGCAAATGAAAAACTTTGTGATCCAGCAACCTGCAGGAACAGAAAGTCACTGTAAGATGCATCCTTCTCCTTTATGGCAACCAAGATTGATTCAGATCCTGTGAATAAGTCTTTGTACACGCAAACCTCTCTCAGCATCATTTACACAAATGTTTCCAATTACAATGAATTCATAACTAATTTTAAATGTTTCATCCTTTGTACTTGCTATCTGCAAAATGAAGGCTAATTTGCTATATAGAGTGTTTAAACAAATAATAAAGCTAAATAATAAAGCTAAATAATAAAGCTAGCTTTTCAAAACCAAAAGAAACTTCAGTACTTACCACTACAACTCAGCAAGGCTCCCGTTGAGTACAGGATCTCACTAGGCTGATAACTATATAAACAAGTGTTTCAGGAAAAAAACTAAACCTAAAACCTTCAGTCTTAACTGAAGTCATTCAGAAGTATCCATTTCATGGAATTCAAGGAAAGAAACAACACAACCAAAAAAGGCAGTAACTCAACTAGATGAAGGACAGGGATACAACTCTGGCCAGAGCTAGGACATACTCCCTGAAGGAGACCATTAGCTGAGCAGCTTGAGCAACCAGACAAACACACAGCAGACTGGCCAGCTTGTCTGCTTTGTTTCTACAAAACTTAATGGAAAGGACACTAACCCGCAGAACATTTCTCTTGTCAGATTACTTGGACCAGAAATGATCAAAAACTTAAGAAGATACAAGGGTGGAGGAAAAGAAGGCTAAAGAGAAAGTGAATTAGTCAAGACCAAAGCAGGCTGACACTTTCCATTCACAGCTGTTCAAACAGTTTATTTCCTAGTTTGGATCATAAAACTAAAAGACAAGCATTGCAAAATAAGCACAAAGCAGTTAGCTCACAATGGTATTGGAAGTGGAATATTTCCATGTCAGCTGCCTGTCATCCCATACTTGACAGTGTTCCAAGCTTGCTACAAATTTGCTATGAAATTACCTTCTCATTTGCCAGTGACACAGTCTCCTGCCTAAGCTTCCTTTCAAGAAACTTTTCTTCTGTGCTAGTTCCAGCTGTCCATTGAGCAGCTACAGACACTTTGAACAGTGTAATAAATCTGTTTATTTCCAGAGGTTGGTTTTGCTCCAAATATTTCCAGCATGACAAAAATAAGGGCAAGAGGGATGAATAAGAACAGTTACAAATTAAAACCAAACTAAAAAAATCCAGAGGCCATAAAGTATCATCAACATAAAGATCATCACCTCAGATGTAATTTGAGGACAAGAGAAAGTATTTGGAATTCAGGATTTTTATGCAAGCTCTTTCTAGCACTCTAACTGGAAATCTGGTTGCTCTTGATCAGCCACAGGCTCCCTCTCCATCCCTTTCGTTGAAGTACAGGCATATTCACAAATTACTTGGACACACAAATTTTCTTTTAAGTATTTAAGCATTATGCCAAGCAGCTCCGATAGAACAGCAAAGCCAAGATTAAGGAAGACAACAAATCTTTCTGTTGAAGAAAAACTACAGAGTATTTTCAAAGACAACAGGTGACAGCACACAACAAAGATTAAAGCCAGGCTGTGAATCAAGTTGGTGAACCCAAGGAGAACTCTACAAGCAAGGAGCAATACAAGGGACAGACATGAAGGAAACTAATTATTGAAAGCCTGAGCAACTAGAAAGTTAACCTCATGAACTATAAAGGATGTTTACGTTAGCTTTGTTCTCTTAATATTGCAGTGTTTAATCTCCCCAAGCAGTATGCGTAGCACTGACTGACAGCTTAGTTTGTTATTAAGTGTCTGCTCTAAAGAGTATACTGTTTAACAGCACAAAAAGTCTCACTGATTAAGATGTCTATCATGCAGCTGTAATTCCTCGTCCCCCTGCAATCAATTATACAGGAATTTAGAACATTTTCAGAAAAATGTCATCCTTCAGCCTTGACTCAGTATAAAAAGGGATCCATACTCTAATGCTTTCTGTGGCTATTGCAGACATTTCCAGGGCACCTATCATATTAGTATCCAAGCACACAGACTTTGTAAACTAAGTACACACAGAAGAAAGCTCATCGCTACAACTCCTTCCCTACAACAGGTATTTGGTAGGGGTCAGCTTCTGCACAGATTATAGTGACATGCACATGTGGTCATCCTACCTTGTTATTTACAGTGAGGGTGACAACCACTTCTACTTTTAATGCAAAATGCAAGACAGCACTGTAACCCACTTCCCAATAATTAGAACTTATACTCACAGGAATGTTAACCACCTAACTCAATCTCTCTAAAATGAAGAGAGTAATATATTAAAAGTTTGCAACTTTAAATCTTTCTATGCAAGACAATAAGGAAAAAAACAAACACATCCACAAGCACAAACCTGGATATGTCTTGTTATTTATCAGCCACAAGGTGTTCTACTAGACTTGCACATTTAACATAAATCTTGAGCCACCTCTTTCCTTTTCTCATCTGACTATTCCGTGCCCTGTTCTTAGAAGAAAGCCTTTATCTGCAAGCACAGGCACTCATATATAATATAAAAAGAAAACTCTAACAAAGAATTAAGAGCTTGTGAATGATCCACAAGTTTCAGTTCAGCCAGACTCCTTGCCACCAACAACCACTGTCTTGGATGTCACATCTCCTTTGATTGCTCCAGCTAACCATGAGTACTACAACATGGACAGTTTGGTACCCATCTTCTCTCCTTTCCCATGTACAGAAGTCAGAGCTTTGTCCCCAAAGAGGACACCAACTACTTTTGGTAGCTGAAAGCACGTACTTCCCATCCATCCCCACACAGATGTTAGTTTTCAGTTGGAAACAAGAAATCTTTTATCCTGAACGGGTTTTGAAAGACTTTTCCCAAAATGCAACTCCCTCCCCACCCACTCACCACCTCTGCCATCACTCACCACCTCTCCCACCCCAAATCCAAAACAAACACAACAAAAATCCAGAACGAAACCCCTAAAAATCCTCTCTCTATTATCTTGTTCCTGGGAAAAGAAAGAGCATCCTGGAAGATCACCATACAGGTCCAGACAAGAGACTGCAGTTCATATTTGGAAAGCCTGTGACAACCTTTTGCCAAAATCAAGTAGAAATAGTGAAAGCTGCACTAACTCAAGGCTTCCTTTACAGAAAACTAACAGTGTACAACTGTAACAGCTTCCTCTAGAATTAACATGTAGGGAAAGAGATTAATCCATGTAATCATTTCCCTGCTCATGATGTTTCACTGCTGGTGCAATCACATGAAGAACTGTTTGAGGCCAATCAGGTGACTGTCTATTCTACTGAGATTTATTAGACTGAAAAAAGTTTTTAATGGTGAAATACCACATGTATACTCAGTTAATTAAGAAGGATGAAGGGTGGCAGAGTACAAAAGAAAGTAGGACTGAGACACAGGAGGAAAGCTTCCTTAAGTTGTTAAAGGATGTTCCAACACTCATTTATTATAAGCAGCAATGAAGTATGAAAACAGATCATGAAATACAGAGCTCTTTGGCTTCTCAGCATGGATGCTATCTTACCACACAAATAAATAAATATTTCTTTCATCACTGGTCAGCTCTTGGTGGCCCTGTTTTAGCACAAAGATTGGACTAGATGACCTCCAGAGTTTCCTTCCAACCTCAGCCATTCTGTGATTCCAGCCCTGAGACACTAGTATAGCTTGGACATCAAAACAAGTAAGAAATCAAGGAATGCAGTTTCAAACTCCAACTTTGTTTCCTGCTATATACAACCATTTCTACTATTGCAAGGCTGGTAAGAGTTCAAACTATAAAGCTAACACTCTTTTATCCTTATATCTCATAAGTAATAGAACCAGTTTAATTCTAGAAAGCTTTAATAGCCTCAGTCTTTATCACCAGCTGTCTTAATCTCCAAATAGCAATGAACAAACTCAGAGCATGTGGAGTTATTCTACAGATATCCTCTAATGCAAGTTTATTCTTTACCTAACAATAATTGCCCCTTGGAAGTCCTTAGGGAGCTAAGCTGAGACAGAATGCAGTCCTTTGAAGAGTTGCCTGTGTTGCTTTTTAGCCAAATCCAACTAATGTAAGAGTGCTGACATCTGTACTTAAGGTGCATCTATCACAACACTAAATGTGATGGAATGTAGATGTTTCTGACCACCCTTATAGCTAAATGTCTTCTGTACAACTGCTGTGACAATTTATATTTAATTTAGAGAACTCATAGATATTAAAAAGTTTTGAAAGAAGTCCATTACATATACATCTTAATTTATTCAATGTGCCATTTGTAACTATGCAAAGTCAATGTA
Organism: Bucco capensis; assembly: GCA_013396975.1. Taxonomy (NCBI): domain Eukaryota; kingdom Metazoa; phylum Chordata; class Aves; order Piciformes; family Bucconidae; genus Bucco; species Bucco capensis. Next base: position 223,391 of record VWZO01010062.1, read on the forward strand.
AAAACATAATAATAAAGGACATAATAATCTCTTCCTGTCTTTTTTTTCAGAGTACTCTGATTGAAGTGTCATTGAGATTAAAATGAATGAGACCTTATTTCTTAGAGTACTGCATTTCAAATGGTACTTGATGAATATCTTCACTGAGAAACAATAATAAAAAGGGCAATAGACTTGAGGACACCACAGCATCTGACAAAAGCAAAGACCAATGGCTATTTCAAGTAATTCAGATCAAATACTGTACCTTTAATTTTTCTATCTCAATGGATAAAAACTAAAAGCTTCATTCATTCTGTGTGACTACCTTTGGACAGCAGAGTATTTTTATTTAGGAGGAATGGGGCTGAAGGAGGAAGATGGGGATTGACCTTTCTGAGTGTCATTGATCCAGCAATACAGGACCATTTCTCTTATTTGTAATCCATGTACAGCTGTAATAGTATCCACAAAACTTTTAAAGGCAACTTATATAGAAGTGTAGGGTTTTTTCCAGGGTCTGGCTCTTTCCACAATAGCAGCTGCACCTGTAGCAATATTAGGGCATATGAGGCATGCTATTACCTTCTTAGAGGCTGGTTTTCCTTTCAGACTTCTGCTTCCTCCTCAATTTTACCTTCTGAAACAGTGAAAATTCAAGCACTGATGACTAGATTCTCACCCTGTCTGAAAGGTGCAGAATTTGGATTTCTGTGTGCAAAACTCCTCAGCACAATGAACAGTCTGTAGAGGAGTCACAGCCAGTCATAAAGGCAATAGGTTTCTGGAGTTCTCAAAACAGTTACTTTGCCCCTGCCACTCTATTCCAGCTCCCAAGGGGCTCACTCTACCTCTTCTGAACAACACAAAGATCAAATAAGGATGAGTTAATTAATTTATTTCATAAAGCAGTAATTTAAATAGAGCATTCTGTAACTTATAAACAATGTGTTTTGAAAGTTTCCTGCTTCTCCACCTCCAATTCAACATAAAGTAAGACATCTGATGCTTGTCAATGTTTCTGTATACCCAACCCTGGTTTTTTTGCATGTCAAAATGTCTTACAGCAACTCCTCAGTAGCTTCTGTACAGTACATGTCAGAGGAGGAAACAAAATTATCAGTTTCCCATCTTGAAGAACATCTGTGAGGAGGCTACTACATTGCCTGGAGTTTGTGCATGTTGGGAAGTGAATCTTGTGACAGAAGACTATGGATATCAAGCATGTCAGTCTCTCCCATAATGCAATAAGTACTACTTTTTCACACCACAGCTTAGTAGTTACATTAACCCCATACTTCAGAATTTCTACTAGAACCTGCAGAAGCAGAAAATTAGACCAGAAATGTCCAGCAAAGGAAGCAAGGTTTCTGCCATTACTTTACCTGCAATAGTTTTTATACAGGAGGCAATAAAAAAAACCTGCTAGGTTACTTCCAGCACATATGGCACACTATGTCTAAGGCTTATCTGCCACTTGACAAAAAGCTAAGAAACAGCTGAATATCACAGAAGGATACAAGACAAAAGTGAAGAGAAAGCTAGCCTGTCTCCAAGCCTTCCCTAAAGATGGGGCCTTAGAGATGAACTGCAGCACAGAATACAATCTTTAGTCACATCCACCACGGCTCCTGCTTAATTCACATCAAGTATTTTCTCTTACACCACCTCAAATCTAACAACTAACTTAAAACCAGAGTATCCACATCTAACTGAGAACAGACCTTTTGTCTTTTCTCTCCATTAAAAGGTGACAATGTTATCTTGAAAAAAAAGAAGAAAAGATTTAGTGATGAGATGTCAGCAATTGCAGGGACATACCATACCCTCTCACCTAATATCCTAATGCCCTGTACAGTGACAGCAAACTTCAGCACCAGAACTGCAAATGTCAGAGGTGTTACCAAAGTGTCCTAGCCAGAAATGCAAGGCTGAAAGAGAGCAAGAGTTCAGAAATTGTCCTATGCAGATACATCCATACATACATCCCTCCTGTTTGCCCTGAGTTTAACAAATTGGCAAGACACTGCTTCATGGAAGGAAAAAAAACCAAACCAGCAAACTCAAACAGTAGTGCAGTTTTACAGAAGGGGAGGGGAAAAAACCCAACAAAACAAAACAGTCTGGCACAAGTGGGTGAGCAGACAATATGCTCCAAGTACAAAAAAAGCCAACTCATGCTCACTTGTCCTTTAAGTAAACAGAAGGTAGTGAAGAAGGCAGGACACCAAAAGAACCAGAAGCTTCTCAAGTGTGCTCAAGGAGTTCATAGTCTAACATTTGCAGAAGATTCTTCCACAGAGATCTTGACTCTAGCTACTTCCAAGGCACAACTAGAAAACAGGTTTACTTTCCTGAACTTCTGCAGTGCAGCACAGAGCACAGAGGAGAAGCAACGGAACAAGTGAAAGGGCAGCAGCAAACAGCTAAAATTACACATCAGATGTAAGACAACAATGCAAGATTGTCCTGAAGGCATCAGAGAGGGTACTGGAAGAGCACCAGGGCACCTACATAAGTAAGACAAGGCAAGAAAAGAATAGGAGAATGCAGATAAACTCAGTGGACAGAAGAGCACAAGAGGAAAAATATGGTAATTGGAAAAGCCAGCAAAAACAATTTAGGAAAAAGATGGCAAGAGAGTGAACTAACAATGAAATGCAATCAATTGCAAGAAAAATGGCAGTCAATACCAGACTGGACTAAGATGGCAATCTATTAACAATCAATTATAGTGAAACAGCAATAAAATGTAGTCAGTAAAATGATCAGCTGAAAGAACTATTCTTTTCCACATGTAAAACTACAATGGTAAACTACAATCTCCTCTATCCAGTTACCATTTTTAATGTGTCTATTCAATACATAGCTATAGTATTTATGAGACTATTAACAAGCCATACTTGATCCTTGGGCAGAAGGTTGTTCAAAGGTTTTTATTTAAGTATTTAGGAAAGAGATTCTTATGCTACCATAGCTGCAGTTAGCAAGCTGTATCAATTTATTCACTGGTTGTGTCTTGAGAAGATAAGACTATGAAGATTAACGAGAAGATAACTGGTGGAAATCCACTCATGCTCTCCTCCTCCACAAAGATGTGCCATACTGTATCCCAGAAACACTGTAAGGCTTACTGAAGTCCCGATAATGGGTCCACATTCTTGGCAATAAGAGTAGAGTTATCTGCTTTTCCTTCAGCAGTGGAAGAGGTGGACATTTCATGCTTATGCTTGCAAACCACAAGTGATGATGATGTAACCTTGCCTAGAGTTTCTCCTCCTACACACAATTCATAAGCTCCTCCATGCTCACACCAAAGGATCCCTGAGATGCAGCAAGTCATAGGCCAGTGTGGTTGCAATTCATAAATACCAATTTCCAATACTAAACAAAAACAGACATCAAAGGACAGTATTCAGCCACCAGAAGCAAACCTGTATTTACTTCTGCTGCATTTTCTATAAACTGTGACATTTGAAGGGGCTACCTTCCATTTGGCAAGCTACAGATCCCTAGATACCATTCACCCTATCCCTCCCCTGATGCGAAGCACTGGATCCAAGCACTGAACTTGATCATTTCTTGAGTAGCTAGGTAAGGAAGATTTAATTAAAGGAGTTCCTGCTTGATGTTTTAATTCAGCCTCACAAGAAAACAACATTGTTGGGCTTAAATAGAAGGGTTTTTATTTACCAGGCAGACAACTTTTTTCCATAGCAAAGTCATATCTTCTATTGTGTAAACTTACTCTTGTTAAGACACAAACTAATAGAAGGGATGCACTGCGCCAAGGAAACTCGAGCAGATAGCCTTGGCGGCAGTACATACACTGAGTAACCACAGCAAAAGAAATACAGAAGCTTTTAATGAAAGAAGCTGAACCCAAAGATAATAGCTGTCATTTCACTACAGCATTGCAGAAGTAAACAAGTTTTCCAAAGGACTGCTCCAAGTTACAAAGGAGTGAAGGTCCTGTGATTGCAGAGATAACAGCTTCTCCTGGTTTGTTGTCTCAAGTATCTGACGATCAACACAGCAAACTAAAGCTCAGTTTAGTTTGACAGGGTAACACAAACAGGATATGATACCTTTAAAAATCTGTTTGACAGCCAGCAGACATCTGTTTATGCTCTGTATAGGGCTCAGTTTCACTGAACTCTATTGCAACTACGGAGTTACGACTTTTGGAGGGCAGGAATTTATTTTGCCTTAAAGCTCTGTCACTTCCACCATGGATAACATGCATTTTTCTTCTCACATAAAAGCACTACATATACTTCACTGCTGGCACAACTATCAAACATATCCTGGAATACTGTGTCCAGTTCTGGAGCCCNCTCAGCTTTATCTGCCTACAGTTTACCTCAAATATTTATGGCCAAACTCTTTCAGATTGCTGCCTAGTTTGGTGGGCAGCTGCAGTAATGACTAGAAATATGGGAAGGCAGAAAGACTTGACAACTGTTTCACTAACTTAAACTTGCCTGCACCAGACATCAGAGCTTTAAAACAATGCCAAGGGTCTAGTCATTGTTCTACTGTGTGAAATAGTTCTGTTCTTTGGCTCTTCAGGATTTGATATCCAAGTCTCCTTAAGCTTCAAATGGTTTTTCCCTCTCCCCACCTCCCCCCATTAGGTTTGGGATATTATCACAAGTATGTATCTTCTTATTAGTTCGTATAATCACATTTGCTGTGGTAGGCCATCTGGCTTTGTATCACACACTCTGTCACTAGTTTCATAAAGCTTCTAGAAAATTAGAGTTGTTTCTAAAAACAAGCAAACAACAAACACACTCCACTATGTTTTATGAATACAAAAAGGTTTTAGCCATTTGGGACAGTGATTTAATCTGTAATAGTACAATCATCTAAATTAATAAGTAATTCAAAGTTTTACACCATACTAATATAATCATGAATTTAAGTGACCTACAAATATTAAGTCTAAGAACCTGGCCATATTCCTGGGAAAGAAGCCCATTATCTAGAAGCCAACCAAGTATCCTCTGATAATAACTACAGTAAGGTGGCATAGAGTCAGACCTTGTCTGTTCATTTTTTCACTCCACCGCTTTCTATACCACTGCCAGTGCACACTGCTGAGACCAGTCTAGCACATTTTGACTTTCAGAGTGCAGGCAACAAGAAAACCAGCTTTTAGGAGAAGAAAATGGAGAAATAAAAAGAGTAACTCCTATATTCTAGCCAACCTAAGTATGGAGGGTTTTCTGCCCAGGCAAGGAAACAAATCATGAAGATGCAGTCCAACACTCTTCCGTATGGAGTCACTAGTTTCCGGGTCACTTTTCTATTTGTTTTTCAGCCAAGCTCTATAGCCATTTTCCCACCCTAATGACTTCTGACAAACAAAAATCTACAGGAGAGTGGTAGTCGGGGCCTTAGCTCAGTTGTCTCAATGTTAGGGCATGCAGCAGAAGATAAGAAGTCAAAATAGGCACGTGCAAGCCTGTGCTGGGACACGCAAACATACAGAGACCTTTGTGCTGTCAAGGGCAGAGTACAACAGACTAATGAGGCATTCAAAATCACCCCCTCACATTACTACTTTTCATCATGGCTTATCAGGCTTCAAAGCTAGTGCTCTCAGAGACAAATACCAGATCCTAGATACCCACGGTTAAAAAAGCAGATGCCGCAGAACTAGAAGCAGCTCCAGCAGGCTTCAAAAGGGTGAACAAGTAGCAGTTAACTATATGTTCTCCTAAAACCTAGAACCTATGAAGTCATGCTGACTGTTGGCTTGGAAAATAGACTAGGAACTTTATCTAAATAAGCCTAAATACCAATATGCTCTCATTAACACTGATATTGAGTTGAGTACTTTTCTATTCCCATACAAAAGCACTTCAGAAATATGAGCAGAGGAAAGCAAAAGATCAGATCTGTAACCTTTCCACTGAACTCAACTGTTTGTACTCCCACCCAAGAGCCTTTGTTATTCACATTGTAGCCTGTGGAACAAAAAGCACCAGGGTAGTCTGAAGAAAAGAACACTGTGGCACAGCTCTTCTCTGCTATTCACTGACATTTAAACTACTTTCTTCAAGATTATCTTATCAATCCTTTGAGCATAAGCACTACATAGAACTGGCATCTAAAATCCAAATCCAAGAGAGAAATGAGTGGTAGGAAACCAGTGTCCAGCTGAGTGTCAGCTCTGTCAGCTGCAAGACATTGCTGCTCAAGGTCAAGCAGGGTGTGTTGTTAGTATTAGGATTCTACAATGCACCTGTGTGCTACAGTTTTTTGGTCACTTTACTACCTTCAACGCAGTAAGGAAGATCTAGACACTTATTAGGGCTGGGCAGTTATCAGCTGTATGAAGTTTAGCAAGGGCATGTGTCAGATTCTGCACCTAGAACAGGACAGTTCTGGATGTACGCACAGGCTGGGGAATGAGAGGCTGGAGAGCAGTCCCACAGAAAGGGAACTGAGTGTTCTGGTCAACAACAAGCTGAAGATAAGACAACACTGTGCCCTGGCAGCCATAAGGACCAACCTGGAGTGCATCAAGCATTGCACTGCTAGTCAGTCAAGGGAGGTGATAGTCCCACTCTACTCTGCACTGGTGCAGCCTCATCTCAACTACTGGGTATAGTTCTGGGTGCCACAATATAAAAAGTATATAAAGCTACTGGAGAGCATCCAAAGGAGGAAGATGGTGAAGGGTCTAGAGGGAGAAAGCTGTGTGATGAGTGGCTGAAGTCACTTGGTTTGTTCAGCCTAGGGAAGAGGAGACTGAGGGGAGACCTCATCGCGGTCTACAGCCTTCTGATAGGGGAAGTGGAGGGGGAGGAGCTTATCTCTTCTCTCTGGTGATGAGCAATAGGACCCAAGGGAATGTTATGAAGCTATTCTGGGGCAGGTTAGGTATTAGGAAAAAGGTCTTAACCCAGAGGGTGGTGGAGCACTGGAACAGGCTCCACAGGGCACCAAGTAGTCAGGGCGCCAAGCCTGACAGAATTCAAGAAGTATTTGGACAATGCCCTTAGGTACAAGGTATAATTTTGGGGGTTCTCCTGTGCAAAGACAGGAGCTAGACTCAATGATCTTTGTGGGTCCCTTCCAACTCAGGACAATCTATGATTCTATGAATAAGCAATTTCCAGTCACCCTGCATTTAAGATGATGGCAAGTGAGCAGCACCACCTCAGTTAAAAACTCTGGACTTAAATCTTCTAATACATTCTCAGCTTTCTTTTCTCCCTCTCTTTCTCACATGTTTGAGGGGTTGCGATAAGAGTAATCACAGCACCAATAAAATAGTTCCTTCTCCAAATCTGTAGCAAATAATTTTATCTTCCTCTCGCATCTGTCTTGTCCATTTCAAGCAGAAGATCTTGCAGTTGATTGTTACCACCTAGATTTTACTATCCAGTAGTGCCTAAGCAGTGCTATTTTTAGCTTACTTTAAATAATACCTTTAACACTATTCTGAACTGAACTTGAGAAAAGACTGTTGACAGAACAGTGAAGTCACATATTTTTGTATACTTGAAATTGTGCAGAGTGTTTTATACATTTTCTCAGCATCCAACAAGCACAATCACTGCTCTACACAAGTTGTCAGGTTAAGACTCTTCTGGTGTTAGAAGAGTCTATAGAAGTACTCTTATTATTGCAAGACTGAAGTCAAAAGAGTGACCACAGTGCTGAGACCAGAGAAGCATCTTCTCATCTCCTCCCAGGATTGCATCCAGATAAAGGAGATACCTTTGCTAAGAAAGGTACTTCACTTTGGTTCTTCATCTCTGGCAGCCCCATTGTTAGTTTTCTCACTGGTACAAGCTCAAACTGCTCAGTGCAAATAAAGGACAAATAAAGTGTCAAATAAAGGGCATGTCTATGGATGGAGGCTCCCCAGCCTTGCTAGGTCCCCATTTCAATATTTGATCATCTTCACAATGAAGATGTTTTCCACACTGGAATTTTCCCTGATGCAACTTATCCTGTTATTCTTTTAAGGGCTTGATATCCATAAGAAAAACAAAAACACTAGGAAAAAACTGAGGCCAATATTTAAGACAACCCTACATACTTAAACCTAGTTGGGAATTGAACAAGATCATCTCAGCACTATTCTGTATAAACAAGTAGCCACAAAAACTTCTAGCAACTGTAAATAAATGTCACAGACTGTAAACTTGGTCTCTCAGCAGGTTCACTGTCCCTTCCTTCACCTCTGCAGCTAACAACCTCATCTTTGAGTCTGTCTTTGCTCTCCATACAGTACCAGCTCTCCTCCTGTCATCGTCACCCTCTCACCAGTCTCTCTTGGCCCCTGTCCCCGCTTGCTCCCCCAGCTGTACAAAACTGCAGTTTACCTTTTCTGTCACCCCTTCCCTTACTCCCTCTCTCTTCCTCATCGTCTCTCACTGCTCCTCACAACGAATTACACTTTGTTTTCCCATCCCCGGGCTGTGTTCGCGCTATACAGCTCAACTCCCGCCCGAGCAGCCTCTTCCCAAGCCTGCCCCTGCTCCGGGCTCTCCAGCTGCTCCCGCGGCACAGCTCGGCCGGGCTGTCAGCTCACTCCGGGCTCTCCCGCGGCACGGCTCGGCAGGACTGGCAACTTCCTCCAGGTTCTTCAACCTGGCCGCGGCCGAAGGAAGCCTTACAGTATCTTGCCCCACGTTTCGGAGAGCAGCCCTGAGGAGAGCAGCCCGAGCAGACTCTGCCCCTTATCCCCTGCTCGATTTCAGTAAATGGGTTTCCCACCCGCTCCCTCTCACAGCAGCTCCGCAATCCACCACCACGACCCGGCTCTGGTTTTCCCACGGCACGAGATTTGTTTGACATTACACACAAGCGTATTATTTCCTGTGGGTGAGGGGAGAAGCGTTACCTCGAGGGCAATGTCCTCACAGCGGCAGTGTCTCAGCTTCTTTCTCCCCTCTGTTCGCCTCAAACCCAAACTCGTCCCCTCGAAACCCCCTCTCCCTTCCTGCAGGATGGGGATGCTCCTTTCGCGGCCACTGGTGCAGGGCACGATGCGATAGCTACACATGTTGTCCCAGCCCCACATGGTAGATACAAACGCTGTTGTGCCACTGCGATAGTCCGGACAGGCAAAGTATNCGCTCCCAGGCGCGGAAAACCGCGGCGGCCAGCAGCCCCCGCTGCAGCGCCGACGGTGCGGGCAGGAGGACCCGCCGAGACAAGAGGGGGACCCGCCGAGGCAAGGGGGGGACCCGCNGCATCTTCTCATCTCCTCCCAGGATTGCATCCAGATAAAGGAGATACCTTTGCTAAGAAAGGTACTTCACTTTGGTTCTTCATCTCTGGCAGCCCCATTGTTAGTTTTCTCACTGGTACAAGCTCAAACTGCTCAGTGCAAATAAAGGACAAATAAAGTGTCAAATAAAGGGCATGTCTATGGATGGAGGCTCCCCAGCCTTGCTAGGTCCCCATTTCAATATTTGATCATCTTCACAATGAAGATGTTTTCCACACTGGAATTTTCCCTGATGCAACTTATCCTGTTATTCTTTTAAGGGCTTGATATCCATAAGAAAAACAAAAACACTAGGAAAAAACTGAGGCCAATATTTAAGACAACCCTACATACTTAAACCTAGTTGGGAATTGAACAAGATCATCTCAGCACTATTCTGTATAAACAAGTAGCCACAAAAACTTCTAGCAACTGTAAATAAATGTCACAGACTGTAAACTTGGTCTCTCAGCAGGTTCACTGTCCCTTCCTTCACCTCTGCAGCTAACAACCTCATCTTTGAGTCTGTCTTTGCTCTCCATACAGTACCAGCTCTCCTCCTGTCATCGTCACCCTCTCACCAGTCTCTCTTGGCCCCTGTCCCCGCTTGCTCCCCCAGCTGTACAAAACTGCAGTTTACCTTTTCTGTCACCCCTTCCCTTACTCCCTCTCTCTTCCTCATCGTCTCTCACTGCTCCTCACAACGAATTACACTTTGTTTTCCCATCCCCGGGCTGTGTTCGCGCTATACAGCTCAACTCCCGCCCGAGCAGCCTCTTCCCAAGCCTGCCCCTGCTCCGGGCTCTCCAGCTGCTCCCGCGGCACAGCTCGGCCGGGCTGTCAGCTCACTCCGGGCTCTCCCGCGGCACGGCTCGGCAGGACTGGCAACTTCCTCCAGGTTCTTCAACCTGGCCGCGGCCGAAGGAAGCCTTACAGTATCTTGCCCCACGTTTCGGAGAGCAGCCCTGAGGAGAGCCGCCCGAGCAGACTCTGCCCCTCATCCCCTGCTCGATTTCAGTAAATGGGTTTCCCACCCGCTCCCTCTCACAGCAACTCCGCAATCCACCACCACGACCCGGCTCTGGTTTTCCCACGGCACGAGATTTGTTTGACATTACACACAAGCGTATTATTTCCTGTGGGTGAGGGGAGAAGCGTTACCTCGAGGGCAATGTCCTCACGGCGGCAGTGTCTCAGCTTCTTTCCTCCCCTCTGTTCGCCTCAAACCCAAACTCGTCCCCTCGAAACCCCCTCTCCCTTCCCGCAGGATGGGGATGCTCCTTTCGCGGCCACTGGTGCAGGGCACGATGCGATAGCTACACATGTTGTCCCAGCCCCACATGGTAGATACAAACGCTGTTGTGCCACTGCGATAGTCCGGACAGGCAAAGTATCTGACAGAATATATATAAATCTGGCAGAATATATATATATAAGTTGATATAAAAAGCAAACTCTTTATCAACACTTCTCAAAAAGTGCTATAAAAATACAATATAAAACCAAAGCCGCTAAGATAAGACTCGCAGTGACAGCAGCGGTTACCAGGACATAAAAATCCAAGACAAGCTGCTGCGTAACGTGGTAAGAAGCTGAGGCAGAGACGCGGGAGCCGCACCGAGACCACGCTCGGTACCTCTGCTCGCATCACGCCCACGGACCCGACAGCCGCTCCTCCTCCTCCTCCTGCTGCTGCTGCAAGGGTTGGCGTGGGCACCCAAAAAGTAACGAGTTTAACTTCTAACTTGTCCTCGAGGTCCACCCGGAGCCGCAGCACCCGCCGCAGCTATCCCGCGGCCGCGTCCCGCTCCCAGGCGCGGAAAACCGCGGCGGCCAGCAGCCCCCGCTGCAGCGCCGACGGTGCGGGCAGGAGGACCCGCCGAGACAAGAGGGGGACCCGCCGAGGCAAGGGGGGGACCCGCCGAGGCAAGGGGGGGACCCGCCGAGGCAAGGGGGGAAGCGGCTGCGCAAGTTGGGCGGACTGCGCCGGTACCCCCGCGGCACTCACCCTCTTCACGGGGAGGGACCTTCCCGCTGCCGCCAGCAGCAGGAGACCGAAGCCGAGCGGCGCCGCCGGCGGCGGGGAGAAGAGCATGTCCGGAGCGGGCCCCCATGCAATGGGGGGCGCAGCGAGGCTCCGGCTCCCCGCGGAGGTTTCGCGGCGAGGGACACCAGCGCAGCGACAGGCGCCACCGAGGCTCCGGCGGCCGCCTTTTGTAGCGGCGGTGGAGGCGGGGACGGGGCTGGCCCAGGTGCGGTACGGTGCGGCGCGGCCCAGCCCGGCCCCTCGCTGCCCGGCGGGGATGGGGAGTCGCAGCGGGCTGGGGCTCCAGGGTCGCTCCGCGTCGCGCAGGGCGGACGGGCGGGCGGCTAGTGTCGTCAGCGCGAAGGGCTGTTTTGGAGAGGGGCGGGGATGGAAAGTAGAAAGAAAAAAAAGTCGAGAAAGTGCCTTTTCCGTCGCGTCCCCCACCTTTTCAACTTTTTTTAATTATATTTTTACTCTGACTTTGTCCAGGCTTGGGCATCTTGATGGCCTTCATGCTGTTCGTGACGTCCAAGTTTTATTAGTTTTTAATAACAGTAAATGCAATTACCCATTTATAACATCAATTTGTACAGCTGCACGTCAGATCGGAGCTTGGATTCTAAGCTGGAGTTGGGGCACAGGTCAGCTCTAGCTGTAGTACGACGTGTAAACTTGGTGGATTTAGAATACTTATTTGGCTAGCTAAAGAAGGCTCTGAATCTGCTTTGTACTAGATTCATATTATTGTCCTTATTTATTCACTTTGCACCAACTAGTAAAACTAAACCCTCATTAAATTATGTATTTTTGGAGAGATTATACACCAAAATCTGGAAGGAGAAAGCATAGGGAAACTAACAGATATAGAAGGAAAGCTCAAAATCAAACAGCAAACTGGGAAAAGATTTCACACTGATACGTTAGATGCTTTTGGAATATAAAGAAGTTAACAGCTTAAATATTAATGATGTGTATGAATGTCAAATACAACACAGCATCAGACTGGTGTTTTGGGAATGTAATTAGTCAAAGTATCAATGCTATGAGACTGAAATCATGGAATTCATCAACTTGTGAATTACCAGGGCAGCAGTTACATCTCAACGGCTAACTCTAGGCAGAAATAATTTGCCATCATGGTTTGGTTGCCTGAAGGCTGAAAGGACATTTCCTTCAACTTTTCTAAACAAAAATTGTTTAGAAAACAAAGATTGAAGAAAAAAAACCCCAATACTTCTAAAGAGGAAAGAAAGAATATACATTTTGGTTTGTTAAAAGAGATGATCCCCAAATACCTCAAGTTAGTTGCAGCCCTTAATGTCTGCCTTAGGTGATATTCTTTCTGTTGTTCATTGAGGTTCATTTTTTACCATCCCAGTAAAAAATAACTCTTTTCTTACAGAATAATTACGTCTGCTACAGACATTGCTGAAGAGTTAGAGAGCAGCGAGCAGGAATGAAGAAGAACAATCTAATTGAAAAAGCATGTACAGCAATAGCAATGTCACCTCAAACAAAGAAAGGACTGTGATTTTTAAAGAAAACAGTGATCCTGTGGATTTAAAAGATTTAAATCCAGAGCTAATGTTTGCCACAAAGGGATGAAGACAATGAGACATGGAAAAGCCTGCTCATTTTACAGACAAATTCCACATAGGTATAAGAAACTTCAGTAAAAAACTATATTTCTGTTACGTGCAGTTGTTACATCCTTGAAGAAAGCGACCAGAGAGCATCTGCAATACAAGATTGATGAGAAATGTGACTAGGAAAACTAACAGCTGGCTATTACCTGTTCTATGTGGTTTGACTTCCCCAAAAGACTAATAGAGGACTCTGCTCAAGCCTGGTTCCACCTCACAGGAATGCTTTACTTGAAGCCCAACACTTGATTTCATTTGCAAGTGCCTATGTGCTGGCCTTACATCCTGGCACTTGAAGACCATACATTACATCTATTTTCAATAAACCAGCAAAACCACCAGGCAACTGAACAAAATATCCTCCTGCTTCCTTCAGGCCAGACAACAGAAACTTTAAATAAAGGGAAAAAAACCTCTGCCACCAGAGTAGCACCACCAGCTTTAGCAGGGTGCACCTACTTCGCATGCAAATCTCTACTTTTTTCTATTGTTTCTGCATCAGGAGTATTAATTACGTTTTCCAGTTATGACTTCTGCTCCCAAGATGACTCCCATCACCTGTGCACAGCAGAGGACAAGCTGCTTTTGCAAGAGATTAATAGACTCTTGCCTTTGTTAAAAAGTCTTTTCAGGGCTATGAGGATGACATATCACTTTGGAAGCAGGGGTATTACTTTGGAATAATTCTGCTTTCCAGAAACAATTAAAGGTAACTCTTTTGGTATGATGACATCATACACTATAGTGTGTTATCTACATTAATGTGTTTGGAGAAGGAAAAAAAATGAATCAGAGTAAATTCTGCAGAAGCACGCTTTCATTGTGCCCATTAGGAAGCTATTATCAAATTTCAGAAGACTGAACAATTCCTGCTGATTTAAATCACAGTAATAAAAGAGAGGTCATTTTCCTAGAGATAGAAGGGTATTTGTCCAATAAATTCAAATCTATTGGGGGAGGGGGAGAAGTACTGATGACAGATATGTCTAAAATGTGGGCCTGCTGGAGTTTTGTTATATTTATTCATAGTTTTATTACTATGAAAATTTAACTTGATCTTTTATCACTGTTAATGTAAGAAAAGAACAGCTTGAAAATATCCAAGTGAAGCACTAAAATTAGACTACCCAAATATGAAAGGAGCTGGGTCCTTTCAGTTTGAAAACTATGATGCAATGAGTTGAGGAAGCTTTGTTCAGCTTAAGAACTTTGTTTGTTGAGGCAAGCACATCTTTTTCTGTAGCTGAAGGACTGCAAATGCTGTTTGAAATGCAGAACTTTGTAACTTCTCTCTTGTTCCTTTACCTCTAGGCTGGACCAAACCCCTCAGACGTATTGAGAAGAAGCTTCTTTGCAGTTACACTGCAGCACAGGAGTTATTGGACTCCTATGACCACTGAGCATCTTAATGCAATTTACTTTATTTTGAGGGCAAATCCTCATTGTGAAAAAGCTCAATGTCTCTTTTAATAACCTCCCCTGATAATCCTTTTCCGTGGGGAAACAGTGTAAGTGGTGGCTCACCACTAGAGAGAGACAAAGCTTTTGCAACGGTTCTACTACCCAAAACTATGACCACTAGCCCCATGTATTATAAAGTAACATTTCTGCCCCACATGAGACTGAATGCTCTGTCTCTGAAACTTTCTAAAGAGCAATATCTGTTTCATGGAGAATCTGCATATTTCTGCTGTGATATTTATTGAGTAACAAACACTTTCCTAAGCTACCTTAAGCAGTATCCTAAAGACTGTTATCAGTTTTCAGTGCAAGTTATGCAGTTCGTGTTCCTCCATGACCAGTAATTATTCCCTTTTGTAAACATAATCTTCTATAATAAGTTTGGGTTTGGTTTTTTGGTATTTTATTGGTTAGTTGGTTGGGGGTTTTTTAATGAGATAGAGATGTACAATTCTTGGAAACAACTGAAATGCAAATAGATCTAAATGCATAGTGAAATTTTATTCCTTTCTACTTTGTATATATATATTTGAAGTTGCAGGGTACAGGGTTGCTGAGATTTCAAGAATGAAAGGTTTTACCTGAGCTTGGGGTTTGTATGAAAAATGAAGGGAGTTGCTGCCCTGTACAGTGTCTGTGTAAGTGTAGGCTGTTAGCTATTTACTCTTGGCTTTTCTAACTGTAGTGTACCACAGCAGTGAATAGGCTTGGGCTTCTTTTTTTTTCTTTACAAAGACAAGAGGAACCATCAGTAAAGATCTTTACAAGCTCAATAAAAGCTATAGTGTCTGAGCTGAGTCCCAGCATCTATGGAGTTACTCAAGGAAATTAACTTTGAAATTTGAAACATGTGTTTAGGAAAGGAAGTAGAAGAATTTTAGTGTTAAATCTCTGAATGTGGATGATGTTTGTAGAACTTTAATCCATATAGTATCATAGGATCATTAAGGTTAGAAAAGACCTCTAGGATCATCAAGTCCAACCATCAACCCAACACCATCATACTCACTAAACCATGTTATGAAGTGCCACATCTACACATTTTTTGAACATCTCCAGGGATGATGACTCCACCACTTCCCCAGAGAACCTGTTCTAGTGCTTAACCAAGTAATCTAAGATGATACATACTTTACTGAATGAAAAGTTCATCTAAGCTGAATCCATCTGTAGATACCTGGGCTGGGAGGAAGGTAACTCTGAGTAGTATTATGCAAGTATGAGTTAAAAACACACAACCTACAACTGCAATTACAAGCACATTAGTGTTTTTTGGAGGGATATTGAACTATATGTAGCTCTTGTCTTAGAGCTATATATAGTTGAGTATCTTTGGAGAAAACTAAATCATCTGAATCATACCTTGAAACTTGGACTTTGGGAAGTGGGTAAGTCATGCATTTTAGTAATATCCAAAAAAAGATCTTAGAGCATTCTGTATCAGAAAATGGCTACAGCAAATAGTTATGTGACAGATGAATGCACAAAACTTTCAAATGTGTAGTGCATTAGGAAGCAGGAAAAATCCTTCTGTTTACTGGCCATGCATATTTGTGCATTAAATCTCATGATTTATTTTTTAGCTTAGTGCTTCTAAGCACTAATTGTTCCAAGTTCCCTGCCCACATGTACGAGGATGTGCTTAGTATATGAAATGTCTCATGGTAGTTACACAGTGCTGGAGCACAGGGCTTGAAATCACCCAGTTTCTACGATGTGTAGTACTGCAGATGCAGACTCAGAATGAATGAGCCTAAGTTGTTGCCCTTTGAAGTTCGAGATGTAAGGGCCTGGTTGTATGTTAATATATGGGAATAAGGAGCAGTGCTGGAGCAAAATGCTCAGCTCCACTTTTCAGCAGTCAGATAGTATGCCTTGGACACTTTGGGCTATATACAACAAAGAAATGAGTGCAAAGATTTTTTTTTTTATCTTTTAAGTAAAGTTTTGTAAACTACATAATGAACTGAAAGAGTTGTATCTACTTTTGGGGTCCAGCTGCCTTGAAGAATTTATTTTATGTAGTGATTGTGTGGAGGGAATGATTTATTTAGGTATTTAAGTTCAATACAAAGCTTATAGTCTCTGTTGCTTTAAATCTTTTCCATAAAATGTGGTTGAAGGATGCATATGGCCCTGTGTTAATTTCTGGATCTGACCCAGACATTCCTCTATTTAAAAGTCTTAGAAATATAGAAGTGTAAACGTTATTTGCAGTCATGTGATACAATAGGAAACAAATTTTTATTGCAGTTTGAATTTCTTACCACAATCTCTGACTCCAAATTAATTTTTTTTTTAGTTAAAAATTACCTGTTCAAGAATGCTGTGTTAAGAATTGTATTTTGGACTACAGAAGGCTGCTAGGATCAATGAAGTGAAAAGATGCTAGCACAAAGGAAATAATAGTAAGAAATTCTCAGGAAAGCATTCAGTTTCTCTCCTCATTTTTCACAAGAAGAAAGTGGGAAGCTCTGAATCACAGATCAAAGAAAGGAAAGAGTGAAGTCAAATTATTCTTTAATAAGAAAAATTGACAGAAATATTACTTCCCTCTCTCCCTCTTATGTAGAGGTAGCTTTTTGTATGAGGAAATTATTTGGAAATCACTCAATATATTCTCATTAAGGGAAACATTGATATAGAAGAGGAAAATTGCTTTGTACAGTTTGATATACATCTTGTGCAGTGATCATAATGCTGGTCTTTCAGAAAGAGACAGAGATGATTTCTGTCTACTCTACCACTAGATGCCTAGTAGGTAGGACCTGAATTCCCTCAGTAAAAGGCTTCCCCAAAGCTGAGCCAAGCATTTAGTAGATTGCCTGCAGCATCGGGTATGGGTTTTGAGAAAAATATCCTCTGAAGAAGGACAGGATATCTCTTGAGAAAGGTGTGATATTTTATAGTCTGGCATTTTGTATCAAAAAATATTCTTTGGAGGAATGAGTGAGGTGGAGGACTTGTTTCATGGGTTTCCTATGTGCTATCAAGGCTATGACTGAAGAGAGAGAGAAGAGTCATGTTTGGATTAAATTCTCTACTTCATTAAATATACAGGGTAAATCCTTTCCATTTATATGGTCATTTACATTACAATAATTTTACTTTTTGCCCTCATCTGCACAGTGAGAAGATTACAAAATGTTAATCACTGTGGTTTTCAAGGCCACAGCTTTTCACATCATAAACATACACCCCCCCCCCCCAAAAGAGGATGACCCTAAGCATCATTCACTTCCATCGCTACACTGCAGCCTGCTCATCAGTCATCTGAAGCTGCAAGGACAAAGGACAATTATGTGTTTAACACAGTTCTCTGAATTACCTTGTCTGTAAGGCAAAAAATCATTCTGCTTTTGAGTATTTGTTCACAAAAATCCTGCATCGGTGATTAGCCAGCAGACTTTGAGAAATTAATATTAGGAGTTTTAATTAGCTAAGCTCTTGAACAACCACTTGTTAAATATCAAATCTAAACTGTGGTAGGAGGAATTACTGATTAGTGAATATATGCAGGAAGCTGAAGACAGTTTATCTGTGAAGACATACTGCCAAGATTGCTTTGGAAAAATGAAGTGTAAGGTGAATTGGAGAAGTCAACCTGTTGATACTGTCAGACATTAGAAGTTGCAGATCCACAAGGAAAGTCTAAGAGTTGGGGCATGGATAGGAGGAAAAGCCAGGGCTCTGGAAGAACCTTGTTTAAGTTCAGATTTTGTCCTAGAAAGAAAAAAATGTAGTGTGTTCCTAATATCCAAAGAGTGGGATAACATTTACATAGAGATGAATGAAGCTTAGTGGGAAAAATACTGATAACTGCATGTTAATTAAGGTAAATGTTGGAACTGGCTTCAGGGATAAATTTTAGGTGAGAGCTTAGTGTTTAGGAAAGGTTGTAAAATAATTTTCTAAAAATTGAATCTCACCTGAATCCTGTGAAGGATATATTGATTAATAAAAAAGAATACAAAAATATAAGGCAAATGATGAGTCTGCCAGCAAGGTAAAAATAAAGGCCCCAAAACTGGACTTTTTAACTGGCAGAACACAATCAGAAATAAGTGCTATATTTCAAGCATTTGTCTTTTTTTGAGAGATTAAAGATAATGGAGAATAAAATCCCTTCAGTGTTAAGTTACATAAGTCAGTACATTATTAATTTGCACCTTCCCTGGTATTTTACCTATAGACTTTCACTTATAATTGTGGTAAGGCACATCTTCCACCCATGAAGGCATTCACAGTGTTACACATTTTTCCCCCACCTTAATTAAGCTGAAAAGTCAGAACAGGAAAATAACCTTTAGGAATGAATACACTATAGTTGTTGTGCTGGTTTTGGATATTAATTTTCCCTCCTCTACAACCACAGAGAGTAAACTGGGAGCATGCAAGAATGTATTTGGATTTAACTTATTCTATAGAGGAGAGAGAGCTGTTTTACTTACTTGCATTTGGAGATCTTTCTTCTTATTATGCCACTCATCATTTTGTGTCTCTGTGTTGTTATTTCCTATATACTATGGCCTTCCTGCAAGAGGATATCCTGGGATGGTGACCTCTAACAGAAAGCCATAGGATTCAAACTGAAGGAATAGCCTTTTACCATCCCATCAGATGCCCCAGGACTTCATCAAGTAGTAGCTGCACTTTGCCATAGCAGATGAATTTGATCACTCTTAAATTGCAAAAGGAAGCACATAGTTGAGTCATGAGTTATAAGTGAAAAACTGTCTTGCCAAATAAAAGTCTCTGAAGGAAGAACAAATTTTAGGCAGATTATTTAAGAGAAAGTGTAGATTGCATATCTTGTTTAGTATTACATGTATAGAATTAGTTTAATACTAATTATGTCTGGAAAAGTCATAGATGTTCATCAGGTTTATCACAGAACGATGCTGTGATAGCCGCTCCAGAGATTCCAGCCTGTATTTTTAGAGCTAAAATGAGATGCAGGAAAATAATTGTCCTTGGAGTTAATCTGGTTCTCTGTTTTAAATGACAAAACACCCATATGAACTAGCTGGCGCCGTTCTACTTCTGCAGCTATGTTCCCACATAGCTAAACTGGACAGAGAATGTGCTGGTCTCTGTCAGATATTCCAGACACAAACATTCCTGGTGTAGTTTTGCTTAATCTGTGTAATTTAACAAGAACAAGTGAATCCTGAGAAACTACAAGCAAAAAAAAAAAAGAAAAGCCAACCAGGGATCAAATACACTTTTCTTGCTTAAGTAAAATGTTTTTGGCAAAGTCAAAGAAAATATTGTATGTAACATGCAGAAAACAGGAATATTATAAAACTTGTATCTAGGCAAACTTAAATTTTATGTTCTGGGTTGCCTTCAGTAGTCATCCTGCATCACTGAAACACAAGCTAAAATCTGTATGTGAGAAAGAATGTGAAAAAGCAAGTTTTTTGTTTGTTGAGGTTTAACATTCATTGTGTTTCTGTTATGGCATGAGAAACAGTTTACTTGATGTCACACAGGAAAGCCACTCCTCTCAATATCCTGTAGTATGGAGAGACTACTGTCTCTAAATAGATTACTGTAATGTAGTTCAGATCTGTCCTGGGCATCTTGTAAAGAGAAGCACAAAGTTTGGAATCCTTTAGACTGGTTGTATTAACAGCAAATTAGGCACAGTCTGAAAATCCCTTGTNTTAACAGCAAATACATGCACCACAGGCAGCTGGACAAAAAGAGTCTTTGGTGTAGATTCAATGAGTTTGTTGTGTTGTTTGTCCCAGCCTGCATCTTCCAAGTATAGCCCATGGATTTGTACTCCTTCCTGTGTGGAGAGTAAAGCAGATATATCACACAAAATAAAGCATCTCTTTTGGGAAATGAACGATTGGCTTAAAACATGCAAAGGAATATATGTTTTATAGTAAAAAAATCTGACACTGAATCTTTTCAAACTATTTAAACTATAATACCCTTTTCCAGAAGATAGTACTATTGAAATGGATGGCAATAAAAGTCAATA
Organism: Bucco capensis; assembly: GCA_013396975.1. Taxonomy (NCBI): domain Eukaryota; kingdom Metazoa; phylum Chordata; class Aves; order Piciformes; family Bucconidae; genus Bucco; species Bucco capensis. Next base: position 243,733 of record VWZO01010062.1, read on the forward strand.
AAGCCTGTACACTAAAAAATTTGATCTGAAGTTTACCATAAATTCCAAACAGCAAGAGGTAGTACAACGCAATGGTTCTTTTAATAAAATATCTCTGTAACTACAAAATAAAAAGAAAAAAAATTAAGATCTTATTGTTGATTTTCTATGCTGAGAAAAAGCAGTGAGTTGAATACAATACTAGCTTTATCATGTAGCAATGTGAAATGACTGAATGATGCACAACATAAATTAAATACTGACATCAATACTGAAACTTCTTTGCATGTCATACCTAGAGAAGGAGGAGCTGTGATTTCTTCTTAGTTTTTCTTTAGCATTTTGTTATGCACTGTGACTGCATCTTAAAGCCCAGCCTTTATGTGCTTCAGTTGCTCCTTCTCTCATGGCTGTCAGAAATCCTTGAGAAATAAAGGCAGAAATTTAATATATATCTCACATGACAGAAGTCTTGCTCAGTTATCTGCATGGTTCTGCACTAGATGTTATAGACAGATATTTGGAATTCTATTGAAAAGAAGCACCCTAACTAATTATAGCAAACTTTGCTTTGGGACCAAAATAGGAACAGAAGTGGCATAGAATGCATTACATAGGAAAATATTTTTAAATGGCATTTAAAATAATATACTTTTGTTTTGCTACTGAGATACACACCAAATGTTTACTCAGGATACTGACTTCCCAATCATCATTAGGCAATCAACTGTAGAATCCGTGGTAGAGGTTTATTTCAAGGAGGGAAGGGGGGAAAGGCAATTTTAATTTTGTTTTGCAACAAAAGAAGTAGAAAAATAAAAGAAATTTCACTAATGGAAAATAGAAAAGGCATGTCTGAATGTGACAGTTAAAATAACTATATAAGTGTGGGGAATCTAGACAAGGCAGTGCCATCAAAGGATGAAAAAGTTATGTTTTGTTAGTGCAGAAATGGGAGTCCAAGACAGAAATTAAAGTATAGGATGACACAATCAAGTAGTGACATTTTGAGTATTTTTTTTTAACAGCCCTTACAGAACTTTGTGGTAAAAAAGGTTTGATAGGTAAAGGTCTGAAGAGTGTAAGGACAAGATGTTCTATAAAGGAAAAGGCTAAAAATGAAACACTTGCAGAAAATACCTGCTTGTTTTTCTTTACAAGTGTCTCAGAAGAGGACAATATAGTCACAAAAACCCAATTGCTGCTATTTTGTGCCAGTTGAAGAAGGACTTGGAGTTGTCAGAAAGAAATTAAGGTAAAGAGACAGAAGTTAACTGTAGAGAACTCTATACTTAAGAGTGATTACTGTGAAGACTTAAAGATTAAATGGGATCAGTTCCTTCTTGATAGGACATAAAGGAAAAGAAGAACAGTGTTTTGTGGATTGTCAAGTATCTATAAGAAGAAACCACAGAACAATATACTGTCAGGGGAAAGTTATGAAAGTACATGGGCATGCAGTAGAAGACAGCATTTCAAGATTTACAAAGTGGCTTAACGTGCTAATCAGGTTGGAAGTGACCCTAGAGATCATCTAGTTCCAACCCCTCTGTCATGGGCAGCTAAGCCACACACTAGACCAGGTTGCTCAGGGCCACATCCAGCCTGGCCTTGAACACTGCCAGGGATGGAGCATCCACAACCTCTCTGGGCAACCTGTGCCAGTGCCTAACCACTCTCCTGGTAAAGAACTTCCTTTTCTTTAGAAGCTGTATCATACATTTCTACAATATATCAACAAGATAAAGCATTTTATTTGTTAACTACATACTTTCCTTCTTTTAATATAAAACCCATATTTACAGGCCAGACAAAAAGACCATCTGCACAAGCATCCTGTCTCTGACACTTGACAAAGGTGAATGCTTAGTGAAATAACACTATAGCAGGCTAAATGACACATAAACCCTTTGCCTTCTGTGTTCTTCCAGATCCTGGTAATCTGGAGGTTAGGGACCTCCCAACTTGAAGGTTAAATTTAGACAATCATGTTTATTGCCACTGTTGGATCTGTTCCCCATGACTTTGTCTAAATCTCTTTTTTGAGGCCATTTATCACCTTGGCTTCTATGATATATTCTGACAGCGATAAACTCATTCTTTTCTAGGTGTAATATTAAATTAGATATATAGTAAAAACCATTAAATCATGATTAAATACGTTATTACTCAGGTCCTTTCAGTACCCTTACTGAACTGTTGTTCAGTAATTGACAACATTGGGACACTGTGAATATAAAAGACACTCTGAAACAAACTTTTTCCATGCTTGGGAAAAACTGACTTTCCTTTACATTGCAAGTACAATGTTGAAGTATAGATATAAACATTAACCAAAAAAAGATTGCACAGGTTTGTAGACAAAGTGCTATGTTCCTGGGAAAGAAATCAGGTATATATATTGGGTTGCCTCTGATCACATTTAGACATCTAAACGTAGATATCTACATAACAGCTCTTTGTCTAGGTTGCCCTAGATTGTCTACAGGTAATGCAAAGAAGCATGATTCAGCTTAAGTATTTTAAATATCTGCTATGTGATCAGAGGAATTGCACTTTACAAGGCTCTACTTTTCTCTATTTCAGTACAGGAATTCTAAGGGAACCATAAAGGAAGCTAAAGTAACATTATCAGTATCATTTACAGTGCCTATATTGCCTAAATATTAGTGTGTAAGATAAATCTCTTTTTATATAGCTGTTTATACTATTTCTTCCCTGAAGCAGTATTGCAAAACAAATTGTGTCATAAGAAGCAAACAAGTAGGAATTTTCTATGTTTTTTTTATTTGCTCCAAAAAGTATTATTAAGAATATTTTCTTACCGAATTTGGATTCAAGAGCCTATTATAATTTGATAGCTAGAGTCTGTGATACCAGAAATTTTCCATACTGGAATTCAAGGCTGAGAACAAATGGAGTTTGACAGAAACATTACCTCAGCTTTGTGTAGAAAACAGCTATATATATTACAACACAGTGTTCAAAACCTCACATTCACCAAGGGAAAATGGGAGATTCTGCTCTTTCTCCACTTGGTTACTAACAGCTTGCAGTAGCTTCACAAAATTCAGTTAGATGCAAGGCTTCAGTGTGGAAGCATTTGGAGAAGAGGTTTTGGCAGAAGATTGTCAGAATACTCCTCATCTGCACAAGTATCTGTTAACTCTGTTGCCTTTGCAGAGACTATGATTCATATTGCAAGTTCAAATAAATTGCAGTGGCTTCAAGTGTTAATCCTAAGTGGATTCATTGCAGTCTTACAGTTGAAACTGGGCCAAGCTCTTGGCTGAACTGGGAAACTGTCCCACAATACCTATGAGAGATAAGGTCTTTCTTGTCCTCTGTGATAGTAATGCAGAGAGGACCTGGCTATCTCAGGCTTCCAGTTCTAGCAGTTAGCCTTCTGCATGCTCTGAGATAACTTGACAGGGTATGTTAAGGAGAATTTGAATGCAACTTTTTGTATTGGATGGGATGCTAATCCATTTGGTCTGTGTGCCAAAGAAGAGATTCAGACAGACAGTATATGTGCATAGTTGCATGTAACAGACTGTAATAACACCTGGAAAAAAGCACACAGCTGTTAAATATTTTCCCTAAACTCTAAAGAAATGCCTACAAAGGGAATGTCCAGAAAAAGGACTAAAATAGAAGGAATATGCTGATGTATAGAATCATAGAACAGTTACAGCTGGAAGAGACCTTGAAGATCATCGAGTCCAGCCTTTTTCCTAGCCCTATCACCCCACTAAATGATGCTCCCCAATACAACATCCAGCTGTCTCTTAAACACCTCCAGGGATGGTGACTCAACCACCAAGTGGAAGAAAAACTCAGTAATAGAGAGGAAGCAAAGAGCAGTTCCTATTCACTAAAGCTTCCCCAATACTGTTTGTCTCAAGTTTCCACCCATAAATTAGCTCTCCTACAAGCCTGATTTTGGATCCAAAGCATGTCTCTCTTTAGGACTCTTTTCAGTTCTCTGGTAAAACTTGGCTCTTTAGTTCTGGAAGGGAGGTCTTGCAAGTATCAGAGAACGACTTGAAACAGAATCTACTCTTAGGTTATTTTCTTCAGACGTGTATCTTTACAGTGGTAGGTGCTAGGCATATGTATGTATGTATGGCTAGGCTTCGCGAACGAAGATCCAGGGAGGGCTCCATCCACACTCCTCACCAGCGCCTTTTCCAAGCGTGCTGATAAAAAGAGGATAGCAGATAGCACCCTCGAGCCTGCACTAGGGATTTTTTTTAGGTGAGACACAGCATGCACAGAGCTGAACCCACCCTTTAGTCCTAAGGTTCATCTGCCAGGGCCTAGCAAGCTTGGACGCTGGCAGCGAGGTCCTTAGGATGGAGGTTTAACCTCTTAGCTGGAAGGCCTTACAGGGCTAAAGGAGCTCCATCTGCCCGGGTTTGGAATCAGAGTTGTCCTTCTCCTGGGATGACTGCCAGAAGGCTAATGAGCTCATCCTACCCATCCAAGGATTCTAGGAACATGGGTATCACTCCCCACACTTTCCCGTGGGCAATGAGTTTAATGCTCCCTCTGCTGTCGACACAGTTATGGCACCAGGGGCCACAGGAGACCACAAGGGATTTTCAGACCGTGCCTGAGGTGCTAGGCAGAGCTGACAATAAAACTGCACTGTTCTCACAGCATGCTTAGAATACTGGGCTTTTGATAAAGCATCAGCCTCTCGAATTTGAGACTGAAAAATTGTGGCAAAGTATTGTTTTGTCCAAAAATGTTAGAAGATAATAGATTTCCAAAGCAGCTGGGCATTTGAATAACATTTGTTTTGTTTAAAAATACAAATAGCTATGTTAAGAAACAATGAATGTGGATATAATGAAAATGCTATAATTCATGGCAGAGTTATTAAGAACTTCAGTGAAAAAAAACATGATGCTGGTTCATATCCTTTCACAGAAGGAAATAAAAGCCAAGCTGTTACATACATTATATGGAAGGAAGAAGTCAATCAAGTCAAAGATAAAATTTTAAATGGAGTTAGTACTTGGTGCAATTGAAAAGCCTTGTTTAAATAATGGAAAGTGCAAGACTGATGGCAACAAGTGTTATAGCTATATCCAAAGGTGTGCTTGTAAACCAAATGACAATCCAGAGAATAATTTGACGAGTGTGCACAGAAAATAATATGCTACTTGGAACAGAAGGCAAACATTAGAAAATATCTGTAGTTGAACCACATAGAACCTTCTATCATGTCTTCCTAGAAAAGTCCCATAATGCTTTCAAATTAAAAAAAAAAGTAAATCTAAAATCATGAAGAGTAAGTAATAAGAATTCCAACTGTTTTAAAGGAACATGTAGACTGTAGCTGAAAACACTGCATTCATAACCATGTACATACACATCAAGAGTGAAATTCACAGGAATCTGAGCTTCCCTATGAGAAATATGCTTTGCTTAAGCATTTCTTAGGGATTTCTTTCCAAATACTAAAAGAAAGGGTCTCTGCTTTCAGAGATGATATGTGGAGTCCTACTTATGCAATATCAGTATTCAGGGAGCAACTAGATGTATTCAAAATACAGTTCCAGAGTGTTGCACACTGGAATTCTATATCCAGTGGAAAAACAGGAGGAACTGTCAAACATCTTCTCATTAAACCATACATGTGAAAACCTCAAAGGAAAAAAAACACAATTACTTTGCTGTTTCAGAGTTTTTAAATCTCATTTTTACTCTTAGAAAATTAGAGTTCTTGATTTAGCCACTACATCTAATTTTACTTGATTACCCAAGTAAGACTTATGTCTTCAAAGTTAGAGTTCTAGCTAATTCTTTATAACAGTTTCTGCTCCTCACGAAAAAGAAATCAAGGGAAAGAATCTTACTTCCAGAGAATAACATTTTGGAAAAAATTCATTTTACTCTGAAGAGTCTTATAAACTGGTGAAGACGTAAATATTCAGTTTGACTCTTTAAAAAAATCAGAAAATTTGATCATTAGAAACTGCACTGAAAGAATAGCAATGAGTAAACTATTATAAATAATAACACGAAGAAAAAAAGTCACAAATGCTGTACAAAGAAATTTATATACTGGATGCAAATTTTAGAATTCACCCTCTTGATGACACATTCATCTAGGTGATTTTGTATAAACTGTACACTGGCTATAAAGTCTGATGAGTTAAATTAATTAGGAATATTCTAACCCAATGCCAGAACTTGCATTTTTTCTGCAGAATACAATTAAAATCAAGTATGTTTACGAAAAAAACACACAATTTTGTTTCATTATTAAAGTTCAATAATAATAATAATAATGGAATAAAGAATGAAGAAGAAAGCTAGTCTAGGAAACCACTGTGTCTCTCATACACATTAGTAATAAAGTTTATTGTTAAGTTACATCATGGGAGATAAATACTTAAAGAAAAAAGCAGCAGAATAATTACTTGCTACCTTTACTAATAAATGCATCAGTCATAGGTTTGAAAAGTCTCATGTCTGTGTAAGTGATCAGATGTTAAGTAATTAATTTAAAATATTACCAAATCTCTGCATTTTGAGTACACCCAACAATTCTGAGTTCTAGTTTTCCTGTTTTTCTAGATGTACTCTCTGCTAACTATAATTCCAATTTTTCAAGCTCCTGTTTTAATGCTTAATTATCCAAAAGCTTCTAAGCTGCCCCTTTTGTCTTATTGTTTCACTGTATTAAGAATTTTTTCAAAATTCACAATTTCAAGTCTACATTTTTCAGTTTTATTATTGTACACATATTTGAAAATAAAATTATAACACTTGCAGTAGCAGCAAATCACTTACACAAACAAGAGAATGTAACCTGCAGCCAAACCATTTTAAACATCCAACACTATTAGATTTCTCACAAATTTCATTTAGCCACCTCAGTTACATCACTCAGTGATTTTTTTTTCAGCCTGTACAATAAATTAATTCAAGAAGTTAAGAATTAGATTGCTAAATAATGCCAACTTTTATTAAAAGAATAAACAGCATAATACTGACATTCTGAAATTAACTGACTGATAATATATTTATTAGAGTTTAAATTACCAGCTAAATACTTACTAACTTTGAAATCTAGTTAAGTGGCATCTAAGTATCTTAGCTACAGTACTTAAAAACAACTAGAGCTGAAAAAACCTTTTATTGTTTTTTTCAAAATCAAGTATTCATAGAATCATAGAATCATAGTATTATTTATAAGCAGATGTAACAGTATTAACAAATTTTATTTTTAACAAATAAATTTATTAATATTAATATTTAGTAATATTAACAAATTTATTAATATTAATATTTATTAATATTAACAAATATTATGTTATTTATTTGTTAATAATAAATTTATATTAATATATTAATAGCAACATTATTACTTTATTAATATTTATTAATATTAACAAATTTTATTAATAATAAATAATACCTTCTAGAACAACATAATGATTTTCTGCCAAATTCTCTGAATTACTTCTTAAGCTATATTTCTCATAGCTATCTTGTCACCAAAGGACATTAGGAATTGGTCAGTTTAAAGGCAGGACAACATAGCTATTGCTTGCTGAGTAGTAATCCATATATAAATGTTTTGAACAGATAAATAGCTACACTAGTTTTTAAAAGTGCTGATTGATGAATAAGCTTAGATCTTCTAGTTCCACAGGAAGAACAATATAATCCTGAGGCAGTATATAGAACAATTTTATTCAGTTTCTAAAAAGGTAGGAAAATAATGCAGAATACTGTATCTTAATAGGGACCTCCAAAAAAATTGCCTTTCTCTCACCATCTTTGCTACACTCAAAACACAAGCAGCTCAATAGAGCATAAGGCTTAAATAGTGTTTTATGACTCTTCTGAGATCCTGGATGAAAAGGTGCACTCAGCTCACAATGTTGGTGTTTATTGTGATCTCAAAACTTATATATCTTTAAAGTATAAAATACAGATATGATTGTGCTCACAGTTAAGATGCTAAATGATAGAATTATTTTTCATTTTAGCTTTAGAAAGTATACAGCTACTCTAAGCTGGGCATCTGGATTACCTTTAAGAATCAATGGACAGGAAGAGTGATATATGTCTAGAAAATGATTCACTCCTTTTTAGAGAGACAGCCGAGCCAGATAAGCTGATTTTCTTCTCAATTTCTATTGACTACAGAGCAAGCTTTTTCCCTTACACCAGACAATTAACTATTCAACAGCCAAAATGAGAAAACAACCTGAGCCTAAATGCCCACAGTATGAAGAATTTGTAACATTTATAAAACAATTAAGATAATAAGGAACCTTGAAATACAGATTCTAGAAATTAAAGCTTCAGCCCTGCAACATGATGCCACAATATATACCAGAATGTGTATTTTCAGGAACCTCTGTTAAAGTGACTGCATATAGTATAACACCATTTGCAAATCTCTACCTGAACAGTAAAGTGCAGGAAAGCTACAGTGTAAAGCAAAGAGTTCCACATAGGCATATTGCTAGCATCTAACACAGCCTGATTAATGCCAGAAAATGTTCTTTTCAGTCTGGCATGTATACCTTGGGGAGGTTCATTGGTGAATTTTGTAGCAATTTGTCATGTGAAAAAGACAAAGGAATTTGATTTGTTTACTGAAACAAAACCAGCAACATACAAAAATGCCACAACTATTAGTTACAAATAAGATATAAGTAGCTGAAGCATTGTAAATACAAAGTTAATATGTAGTTTTACTATAAACTGAGTAAAAGGAGCACATACTAGATTAGGCCACAAAATATTTTGAACACAGACCTTCAGTTTACATTGATCAGAACCACCACTTGTCTATCTGTCCAAGAATTTTCATCAACAACTTGTAAGCAGTTGTCACACTTTTCAGAAGGCATCATATAGTTCTCCACCCCTAATTTGATGGTTAATGATAGAAGAGAACTATCCAGAGTTGAAGACAGGAACTCTTTGGTATTTCTTGTCCCAGGACTTTGCAGCAGATAAAAATAAATCTCACCTTTCCTCAGACCAGATCTTCAGAGTGGCTACTCTGTGGCTAATTCTGCAATAGTAAATTAGATTCTCCTAAGAACATTCCTGCAAACTCTGGTCAGCAGGCACAGGATCCACATTTGTGGCAGTAAATGGCCACAGCCATTTAGAATACAGCCTCTTATTTTCATGCAAACTGCCTGATAGGAACTGTTGCTATCAAATTTTAATTGTCAAACCTTGCTTGCAAATTATTTGGAGGAGTGCTAATTACCACAGGTTTTTGTGGCAGACAATGTTGTAACTACTTACTCCTAGAGACTAGCATGTAAGGACATGAATATGTACTTCACCTGGCAGTTTATCTCCCTATTTGTGGTAAAGAACTTGGATTCTTTATAAGGAATAACTTTTCAACTTCAATATATTAAAACAAAATAAATTATTCTTTCCTTCATTCAGAGCTGGGGCTGACCTTTGGTTTCTGAGTTTTTCTTTTTCTGGAATCCCCAAATATGTTTATATGCTAACAGGTAATGTGACACTATAGAGTGGGAAATCACATGTGAAATATCTAAGATAAATGCAGTGAAAATTCATCTACTTTCAGAGAGATTCAACCCTCTCCATTCACTGTTCTCACTTCTGTCAAACTGTATGTTTATATACCTCAGTAGTCATAAACTCCTTGAGATGCAGGACGATTTCATTTGCTGTTGAGAGAATACAAGAGAATGTAGGTCCATACAGCTAGTTTTCTATACACAGTGTTTTTCCATGGTGACATATATCACTCTAGGCACAGTCTGAAAATCNGCGAGTGTTAGTGGAGCCCTCCCTGGAGCTTCGTTCGCAAAGCCTAGCCACGACGACAACAATGACGATATATCACTCACTGAAAGTTATCTCCCAGATTCGTTTATAAAATGAACCCTTCCCCTGATTAACATCCTAGATATCAGCTATGATATCCATTTTTACAGAGAGAGAATGAGAACCACTAAGGAGTCACCTATTGTTTTTAAGAGGAATGGAGTGTATGAACACAGCAATGTCAAGATGCAGCTATTACACGAGGTATTAACTACCACTATGACCCACTGTGAGAGTGTCAGGAAGCATCACAAGTGACTTCCATGCACTTTGTAAGAGTTCAGGCAATTTTTCTGGTAATGGTAAAAAATTCCTCCTTGAGATTTACAGAAAACCATTTATGTTTTATCCAGAGCTAAACAGGTTACTTCTTAGTAAAGTTTTGTTCTTTTTAGATGTATGTTCTGTCCCCTTTATCCTTTATTTTAGATAGGGAATTCTGGAAGAGTGTAAGAGCATTTGTGGGCATTAGTCTGTTCACAAGGCATCTTGCTGGGCAAAATGGGATCTAAGTGAAGCCTGATAGTTTTGATTCAAGTGTTTCAGTGTACAGTAGTGTGAACTCACACATACACAATGCATCTTTGAGACCTTGCAGTTACTGATAAGGAGCAGCCTTCCTGTTTAAAGTGATACTTGTACTGTAAACTAAGTTCATTTTATCTTGGGTTTAGGGTTGGTTTTTTTAGCAATTTATTTCATTCCCATTTACACACATAATTTGAATAATTTTGATGGCATGAGGTATCTGAATTAAATATTTGAACAAACCTGTAGCAGCATAATTGGGAATTTAGGATATGGTTCAGTAGTTACCCAAGCTCAGAATGTCTCTTTCTATATCTCAGCAGTAAGCAGTGTCTCCAGCAGTTCATCCATGAGATTCAGTCCAAGATCACAATTCTGAAGTAACACTCAAGTCTTCCTAAATAAGAATATCTTCTATTACCATGTAAAATTTAGGACAAGTTACTTATAATGCTAAAATCAACTGTATTAGAATCAAGATTGGTCATATGCATTTTTGGGGGGTTGACTTTTGGTCTGTTCCTGAATATGTTTTATCATTTGATTTGATGTAATACTGGCACTGTTAAGGCAAATAGGAAAAGTTAGTGCAAAAATTATTTCGGCATCCCATTGTTCACAGTGAAAATAACATAAACAAAGCCAATATTCTAAGTAAAGTATCAGTGCAACCTAGTGGCAAAAAGAAGTAACTCCTGTCCTCTGTCAGCAAAACACCAGTGATGAGCAATCCTGCCATCAGATCAAAAAGTATCTGAGTGGAAAAGAAAAAAACCTGAAATCTAAAGAATATAGCTTTTAAAAAACTTATTTACTAATAACATAACCTAAAGTGTAAAGAGATGGTAACAAGACTCTCAAACTTTTCAACTGCAATTAGTTTAACTGCAATAAATATGTTTGCATTAAATTCAACCTCCACATATTAATTTTGATCTTAGTCAACTCAAATTGCATGAAAGCTCCCTTTTGATTATTATCTCTTTGCACTTCTGCTTATGAATTTAAATTCAATCAGCTTTCATTGCATCACTTTAGAAGCCTGATGGATCAGAAGCCTGATATTAAAATGGGACATTATTTAATCAGTTCTAAACAGTGATGTGTGGATTTCATTACAGCTTGTAATTTCATTTTGGCAATTTTGTTTTAACTCATTCAAAAAGAAATAAATAACATTCGGTGACAAAATATAATTGCAATATTTATGGCGAACTGATGGATAGTAAAAAAAACCCAACCAAAAGATCAAATGAAGGAGGTTTTTTCCTTCTCTAACATGGATCTGCTTTTTTTTGAGGATGATCTTAAATCAATTTGTCACATTTCCAAGCGAATCAGGCTCATTTTTTGAAAATTATCTATCTTTAACACAAGCACAGCAGTTTTAATATATATTATGTCCTTGGCCAGAGATAAAGTATGATCTTCACATTCACCAACTCTGTTTTGGTCTTTCAAATCTGATGTTTACATAGCCCTCCATCCATAAAATATGTGCACTACCAAGGCATTTAGTTGTGAAATTGTTACAAGCAGCTCTACTGGAGTGCTCTTTTGAGTATCATGCTTTTAACTGAGGGCAGGAGAAAGGCAAGGATACTCCAGTTTTCACCATTCCAATGAACTGCAAGTTGGTGATGACTATTCTAGACACATGAACACAAAGAAGTGGCAGAGATGTATGTGTGCATTTGAACATCAAAAAATGTCATCTGCCATAGAGTTCGCTTTTTTCTAAGTGGTGTATATCTATATTCCAGTACTGGTGTCACAACATTTGACAGGGCTTGGAGGTTGCTGGAATACAATACAGAGAACTTCCATAGGCAAGGGTGCATTAGATAAAGAACCTTTGATTACACAGTAATGTCTGGGAAGTGTGCAGTAAAAGCCATATACAAGTATTACAGTTGTCCATTATAGAAAGAGACAAATGAAGCAGACTGTAATATTGTCAAATGAATAAATATTGTCTGACAGGAGATTGGTGGGGGTTTTTGGTTTGCTGTTGGGTTTTTGGTTTTTTTTTGTTTATTTGGGGTTGTTTTTGCTTAAAATGATCTCTCACATATAGCAGGCAATGATCTGCTTGAAGATGTTCAGTGCAGGGGCTGGGGTGGATGAGATGACTTTTAAGAACCCTTCTAACACAAATTATTCTATGATTCTATAACACAATTGGAATTCCTTGAGCTATTACTGCCTGATCATTTCTTTTTTTCTGCCTGAAAGAGAGGAAGTCCTGGCACACTGAAACACTTCCTGACAGAAGTCGGATTAAGAAGCCAGGACTTTGCAGAAGTCTAAAGAAACATTTCCTCATGTTGTTTTGATTAAACATTAGAGAAATGTGACGAAAGAACTGTTCAGTTCAGATGGAAATCTGAGATTATCTTGATCATTAATCTGCAACGGTTTCAAAAGTACATGTGTTCTTGCAGAGAGTTGTGTTGTGATCTCATTTGCAACTATTGTGCTTCCAGAACTCTAATGGCTGAGTGTCAGCAACCCAGGGAACCTAATGGATGTCATATATGCTGAGGACCTAAATTTTAAATCTCATCATGAATCTATCTTTAACTTTTGATGAGTACTCTCACTGCAGGTATGAAAGCAGATATTGCTTAACAAGTAGGTAATATGGTAGCAATTAAAATTTTTACTGAACACAAGTCATTTCAGGTTTCTTTGGGTGACTATTACAAGCAGGGCTGTATTCCTAGGTCTGCCAGCTATGGTCATGTGAAAAATATATTTCATTTTTCAATATAGGCCTTCAGAATACTGGTGTAAGACTAATTGCTGGTATTTTGAGTTTACAGGCAGCTTCAGCTCTATTTCTTCATTTGCAACACTCTCCACAACTGTCCAGCTGACCAAACTGTGCTACCTTTACAGTGTAATTTTCATATTGTATTTCAGGTTTCAATGACCATCTTGCCATAGCTCTGCTTAGAATTCTCATGTTTCTCCTGTTTGAGAATATCATCTGCCATAATAAAACACACTACAATATTTAAGAGAAAAAGTCTGAAATACTGTTTGGAAATTCTTAAGACATCCTTGGGACTCAAAGCCAAAAGGACTGGTAGTTTCATAACAAAGAAGCAAAGCCAATTGCTGGAGAGCAAGAGGCCCTCTCACCCCCATGGATGTGAGGAAAATGTGAGATGCAATTAGGAGCTAGCACATCCTTCTATGTCTACAACTTCAAGCTGTGTGTTCACTCAGCATTTTGTCTAGTAGAAACTAAAAAATGGAAAAAGAAAAAAAACCAAGAATTGCTGTAAAGAGGAGGGATCTGAAAGTCCTGCAGGACAGACCTAGGACACATTGTCCTTTTACCCTTGTTTAATAGTATAGTGATAAGAAGGGAATGTGCTACCTTTGAAAAGCTGCTCAGTATCACTGCTGCCAGAAGTATTGACCTGGAGCCCACTGGCACATGTATATCCCACAGTTTCTAAGTTCAGGCCCTCAAGGAGATTGTTTACCCAGAGATATATCTGATAATAAGGTGAAAATGCAAAATATTGAAGATTGCATGCAAGAGAGGTGTAAAAGAGCATTTAAACAGACAATCAACACACATTGCAGTAGTGTTTTTCCTTACTTTAAATAATTTTCTGTTTATATCTAAATGAATATTGATACAGTTATATTTAACATGATGAACCAAATATAACAGCATATCTAATGGATGCAAGTAAGTATTAAAAAGATATTATTTCTATATCTGCAATTTTTAATGGATATCCTAGTTTGCACACTCCCATACTATCTATTATTAAAATTACCTAATTGTCACTTTTCAACTTGGCAATTTCAAGTTAGTGCTACAAGATCAGTAAAAAAGAGGCTTTTTGGGGTTATGTAGTTGCCTAAGTACTGAAAATTTGTTTGCACCAATTCTAGAGAAGTCTTACAACATAATTGCAATCTGTTACTTTGCATTCTACAAATTAAAAAGAACATACATAATTCATAACCCCATGGCTAAATTTAAATAATATTAGCAAGTGTGCAGTGGCATGCATTGGGGGTTCTGGTGCCCTAAAAACCCAGAGGGAAGACTTAACAAGAATTCCTCCAACTTTCTCCTAACTCAAATATCTTGTTTTGATTTTTACATCCAGAAACCAACAGTGTAACTTTAAACCAGACACACATTGAATTTCTGAGTCTTTTTGATACCTTTACTTTATCCTTTCCCCTTATTTCTTTCTCTCTTTAACTGTCTTCCTTTTTTACTGGTTCTTTGCTCCTGTTTTCTTTCTACCTCAATGAATATAGCACAAAATACAACAAAGGAGCTTAAAAATATGTGGAGCAAATAAATATACCTCCATTCATGCTACCTCACATTTCTGTGCTTTTATTCTCTATTCTCTCTGGCCTTGTTCTTAACTACATATCTTGCGCATTCCAAACACAAAATATAGGAGCACAATTATGATTAGGAAACTGGTTATTAACATTAAAAATATAATTAGTAGATACCACCTGATTCAAAATTTCTGCAAACTGTGAAAGTTTACTCAATTCCACTAGGTTTAGCCACATCTAGAATCCAGTAGGCTGGTTGGGTGGGCAACCCTGTAGATCCAGAGCTGCACCTCCTGATGATAAAAATATTGTGATGGAATACACATGGCCAAGTTATATTTGATCTTTCTTTTAAAATTATGTTTTCTGACCCACGCAATTTTGACTGGGGTACTGATTGCACTATTGGGCATGTAGCATTTATTTCATAAGATCACAGGATAATTTAGTGTGGAAGGGAATTCAGGAGGTCTCTATTTCAACCTGTTCAAAATAGGGTCAGCCATGAGATAAAATCAGGTGTGTATCTTGTCTGGTCTCAAAAATCTCCAAGGATGGAGACTATACAAACTTTCTAGATAGTGTGTTCTAATGCTTGTCTTCCCTCATAATGAAAAAATTCCCCTAATATCCACTCTGAACCTCTTTTTTTTCAGTTTATTTCTATTGTCTCTCATCTTCCTAATGTGCTCCATTCTGAAGAGCCAGTCACTGTCTTCTTAATGGACTTCTTACAGGTTTTGTAAGTCTATTATTGAGTCTCCCCCTAAGCCTTCTGTTCACCAAGCTGAATTTAAAACATTTAAAAGTTGAAATTACCCCTATGTATAAGACAATTCTTTTTTTTTTTTTAATTTACCTCTCCTAAGTGCATGGAACTCTCTTTTTTTCACATATCCTCTCTCAAGATCAATTTTGAATGCCAGGAGGAGAGTAAAGAGGAATTTGTGGTTTTCATGGAAGCCCCTAACAGAATACAAGTAAGTTTTAAATATAATACACTCAGAAATATTTGAGATTCTTTTCTGAGGTATAAAAGACTTCTTAGATCTGAATCATGAAAACAAAGCACAATGGAAGCATGTTAGGAACAGTAAATACATCAGAAAGAGAAACATCTGAATAGTAGAAATATCTGTTTTTTCCACTTGGTCATGATCAAATAACTTCAAAACTGAACCAGTGAAGTTTGAGGCATATTATTGACCAAGCTCATTTCTGTAATAAGAAAATAAAGAATGCTCCCACGTGCAGCAGCAGGTCAATATTCCTCCTAAGCAGTGTTAATCTTCACTCAGTTTCTGCTGCCACAGACAACTTTTCAGCTACTTCAGCAGCTGTTTGCTTAGTTGTTTGCAGAATACCAATCAAGGATTCATCATCTACTAGTGAACCTAAAAAGTCAAATACTGAATATTTAGGACGTTCTTATAAAAAGTTTTCCACTATACGTATGGCTAGGCTTCGCNGTGCTTGATTTCCACTATAGGCAAAAACCAAAAAATCAAATTACAGAAATTATTTATAGCAAATAGAAATCATTTATTATATTTCAGGAAGTTTTTAAAATGGAGACCAAACAGGATATGCAATACTGAAAATTGGTTTTGTATTCAATATGCTAAACAAATTTCATTCAACGTAAATCAATATGAATGTACTGATACAAACAGCTTTATTAGAGAAGTTAGTTTTCTTAAGCAGAAAACTTATTTACACACAGTACTTCAATTACTTTTAAATTATTTTAAAGTCTGTTGATTGGTACACTCAAAACCCAAAAAGGCTTAGGGTCCTAAAGGCAATGGTCACACAGGAGTAGTCATGCATCTCAAGTACTTACCAATCAATTTGTTGGAAGTTACCACCTTTTTTCACCAAAGAGATAGTAACTGATCATGTGCAGGCTTCTAATATACTGCAAAAGTCTTTCAACACCATTTAAGCTAGTCCATTTTACTTTGCATTTTAAGGACTTGCTCATGATCAGATATCTCATTGGAGGGTCAGAAAGCTCTCAAAATACTGATTTGTTTCACAAAACTTGTTTAGGTGTTAAAAATACTTAATGTCTAAGGTTGTATGTGGTGACATGCTGGAGTATCAAATCCCTCATACTCTGGTAAATCACCATAATTCAGATTTCTACCTCTGGATGTTCTCTTATTGTACTATGGATGTATAAATCAGTTTCTGTATGGAAAGGTTCCAATGTAAATCAGTTCACTCTGTCTGATCTGCTTAATCCTTTGATACAGAATCTCTGGTTGCACTTTATACAGAAGATTGTCTTCTGGTTCTTTCATCTTTCTTTTGTTAAAAGTTACATCTTTCATGCATTTAATTCATTCTGCCTCTAGTTCTATTAGTAAAATAAACAAGAAAATGGCATGACACTTTACAGACTGTGACTATAAGTCGTACTTAAAATTCAGTCGCTGATTTTTGAAGTTCATAAATTGTGATTGAAGATGCAAGTGAAAAGTTAAATCCAGTCATGAAATGTGCATTTTACTTTCTCGGATATCTAAAATATGTTTTTATAACATACTTTCTTTTTTTTTTTAAAGCAGTGTTTATTCAGTATCTTACTAAGTATTTATTACTGCCAAATTCTTGTACTTCATTGTTCATATTATACTGACAGTCATATGTAGAAAATCATCCAGGTGTATTTTTGTTATTTGGAAATTTCTATAGTGAATCTGAATTTAGGAGAGGGCTGATGTCATTTTTCCATTTGAAAATTTGATTTTCCCTACATGATATGAACAGTTACTCCCGGATCTTCGTTCACAAAGCCTAACCATGATGATGATGAACAGTTACATAAAAAAAATTAAAGCATCACATTTTGTGTGTTCTGTTAGCTTACCTGTTCTTCAGTAAGAATTTCTCTTCCCAGTAACTAATTCTCAAGTCTTTTCACTGTAACAGTAAAATCATTATTTGATGGTTTTGCATTAATTTCAGGCATGACAGGAGGATTGAGTAGCTTTGTAGTAATCCACAGTTAAAATGTACTCAGAACTTCTACTTTCTTATCACCAACTTTCACCTGCAGAGCAAGACAGTACTAAGCAGAAGAAAATAAGCTTTATTCAACTCAATATTATTGACCAGAAAAAACCCCTGCATGATTTGATATGCCATAGAGAGAAATTTTATTTCATAATTCAAATTTGTCATGAAAATAACAACTGATGACCAAAGGTAGCAGTTAGGATATATTATAAAAGCAATTCCCTCCAGGTAAATATAGATATTACTTCCACCGTGGGTTCTAATTTATGGTTTAACATTCAATCATACATATAATAATGTATCAGGCACAGTCTGAAAATCCCTTGTGGTCTCCTGTGGCCCCTGGTGCCATAACTGTGCCAACAGCAGAGGGAGCATTAAACTCATTGCCCACGGGAAAGTGTGGGGAGTGATACCCATGTTNAATGTGTAATTATACATTTCTACATTAAATTGTACATTTACACATTATACATTTGATGTGTGATGTTTCTCTGTGATGTTTGTATTCTTTCCTGTTACCATGTTTCACCCAGACAAGCTTTCTCTCCTAGCACATTTCTTGTTCTTCTGACACAGCTGCCTCATGATCAGGCTAATGCCATTCTACAGGCTCTTTATTATGCCTCACCAAAAGACAAGTTACTTTGCCACCCTAACGTAAAGTTCGAAGGATTATTCACTGCAAGATGTTGACTGAAAGACAAGAGACATATTTTAGAATGTTTCCTTTCCCCAGACACATGCCACTTGTTAAATACTCTGATACATGTACATACACACCAACATTCTACCCTCACCTCCTGCTCCTCTGACAACCATTTCCAAAATGATTGTTACTTAACTTCACTGTAAAAAACAGTTCTGAAAGACAAGCTAGAAAGACAAAGTGGTACCAGGTACTGCATTGGCTTTCCCTGCTACAATCCTAGAGTGAGAAGAAAGATGGATAAAGAATGGGAATCTGTTATGAACAAGAAACTTTTATAGCTTCTCCAGGTCCCCTGCATACTTCCAATCACAAGAAACATTATGACAGTATCATGCCAGCAGGTTATTTTATTTTTTTATTTTATTTTAGTGTTTGTAGTCACAAAAAAATGCCTGCTGTAGGCATTAGAAACAAGAATAGTATTTTTGAGAGAAATATATAGAACTCCCTATAAAAACCTTAGTAACAGCAGCTACAACTTATCTAAAGCAAGTTAAAAAGTCATCATATATTTTGATCCTACAGAGAGAATCAAAGTAATCTGTCTCTCTTGCCAATGTATTTTGCTACTTGTCTGAATTATGACTGCAGAACAGTAGAGAATACAGAAAAATTATTAAAAATCTTTATTAAGATACTAAGCCACAGTACTGTTAGCACCTCAAGGATGTGATTTCTATCACTTTTAACAGGAGATCTAGCAAATTTTCATGGCCTTTGCATATATTGATCTAGTAGATTTAGTTTTGTATTAGCCTTAAAAGACACACTGATTTATATAACACTATGAGTTAAAAAACCACTATCAGTAGCAACACTTCTTTATTGCAATGGTATAAAACATTACTTTTGGAAATAATTCTCACAGCTTACTAGCTTTCTGAAACTAGATCATGAAAAAGACCCATGGTTTCCACTATTTGTGTTTTAACTGATGAAGAGCAGATCATATCAAATTCTGAAAGAAAATAACTGGCTACAGCTACAAGAGCTTCCCTGGGACATTGATTAATCAATTCATGGTGCACCCTGATATGAGACCAGGAAAGTTCATTTCCATTGATTTCTTGTTTACAAGCAGCAATCAAGTATTTCATAAAGATACATTGACTGATTTGTATTAGGAAAGAATGTGCCAGGAGTAATAAAAAATAACAGACTTACATTATCATGTAAGGAAGGATTTAATTTTTAAGTATTTTGCTTCTAAATTCTAACAAATGTACTATTACCTTTATTATGTAAACAAATACAATCAGACTTCTGTAATCCTTTTATGCAACTTCAAGTCTCCTTGAAAATATAAAGCTTGAATAAGCGTGTCACACCTTATAAGATAGTTTGCTAATGGAAGCAAGGAAAGCACATACGAAGAAAAAACTATTGGGGAAAAGCAGAGGACTGAAAACAAGTTCTTCTTTGTCTGAATTAAAAAAATTATTCATAAAGATTATCAAAAGTAGGAGGACACCAAAGCATCTCTTTTGTCATCACAGGTATTAAACTTTGAGTGCTTCATCCTGGAATAACAGAATGTTCTGAGCTGGAATGGACCCAAGGATCATTGAGTCCCACTCCTGTTTATGCACTGGACAACCCCAAAGTCACACCATGTGTCTAAGAGCATTGGCAGGTGCTTCTTGAATTCCATTTGAGTTGTTGCCACGACTGCATCTCTGGGGAGTCTGTTCCAATGCTCCACCACTCCCTGAGTGAAGAACCTTTTCCTAATATCTAACCTGAACCTCCCCTGTTGCTGGTGACAGGAGAGAAGAGATCAGCATCTGCCCCTCCATCTCTAGGGAGGAAGTTATGAATCGTGATGAGGTCTGCCTTCTATCTCCTTTTCTCCAGGCTGAACAGACCAAGTGATTTCAGCCATTCCTCATATGGCTTCCCATCCAGACCTGAACACATAAATTAAAAATATCTTTATAAAATTAAAATTGATAAGAAAATAAATGACATCTCTATCTCTTTGTGTACATGCAGTTTGGATAGATTAAAAACCAAATTTGTCCCTGATTTAGACTTACGTAACTCCATTAAAAACTGTGAAGCCTAACTCAAGAAGAGTAAAGATCTTGACTGGCCAGTGAATCCTCATTTAATAAAGGCTACTGAACAACATATCACAGCACCTTATCTTTTCTTATCTTACACTGAAATAGATATAAAGGAACTTTACATCAAGAGCATGCCTTATTTTAAAAGTTGAAATGTTTTAGAGTTGATCATTATTGATTTTACAATTTATTACCAAAATAAACAGAAATAAACTAATGGGAGCAATTTCCTCAGCTTGCTGCTTCAAAAAAAATACCTTGCCTGTCATGCTGAGACTCTTAGCTCACCTGAAGACAGCAGATTATTTACATATTCCAAAAATGACTCCTGTTTTATGTCATTTTCAGTAAAAATAGAAGTGATGCCTTGACTTTCTCCCTAAGCTGTTAAAATTTTAAATCAGAGAGATTGCTTACATTATAGGATCTAGGAAGAATAAGAAACATTAGCTGTTAATTCAGAACAATGACAGTGAAAACATCCTTTGTAAACACACACACTTTGTCTCAGGAGCAGCTAGCAATGGTTCAGCTTTTCCTGCTCAAACAATCACATGTTGTATACAAACCAGATAAGAATTTATGGGTTTTGACATTTTTAAATGGTGACAAAATAAAATCATTTAAAAGTACTGGCTGTTGAAAACACAAGGTTATGGCTGTGTACAAAAGAAACAACCCCAATAGCATAAGATGGATTTATACATTTCTTGCACTTCTTACCTGGTTAAAGTGACCTGAAATATTTTATAGCCACCAATAAAGGAGGCCAACCTTGAAAGACTTTGTTTTCCAGAACCACCAGCTCCAATAAGTAAAGCATTTCCATATGCTGTCTGGGGAATCTGTATAGGGAAGAAATGGAAGAAAATGTCATTTATAAATATAATTTGAAATATTAATTAGCAAAATAAATAATCTGCTATACTCTGCACTTTGTTTGCTAGAGTATAATGTAAACATTACAAAATGAATACTTGCAGAAAATTTATCTTCTCCAAATAAGAGCTTTAGCTAGAAAAACAAACATACTACATTCCTAACTTTAAGCATTTGAAAGACTCAAATACATTTAAACTGTTATTTAGGATTATCTTCTCTTCTATCTACAAAATACGCTTCAGCTCGGAGAACTTTTGTTAAGTCTGTATCTACAAATTCTTCACTTGCTTTATTAATAGTTTTATCAAACCAGGCTGTAACTTCAGGAGAAATAAATCAAAAAAACCAACATAGTTTTGCATCCAAAGCAACAATATTTAAAATTTATTAACCTGTGTTATTATTTATTATTTTCTGCCTGTCATAGGGTGACTAAAATTGAAGAGAAAGAGACAAGGGGGCATCTCAGAGGCCCTCTCAAAGAGATTATCCTTTTGACCCTAATAAATCCTTAGTTCTTCTGGTCAAACCAGGACACTGCCACAGCAGAAATCCAGTGATTTCCTCTTTTTGTTAGTAGTTTCATCTTTGATTCATCATAAGATTTTAGATTCCAGAAATCTAGTAACTTGCTCTCTACAATTCTGTGATGTCACCTATGATTTCAGATGTTTGACTATCTTACATAATATCACACATATTCCCTCTCTATACAAGGCAGTGTCAAGCACATTGTTTCAAAATCTGTCTTTTTAACAGTGAGGCAGATTTTCAATCAGCTCATGATATGGTCTGGATCTTCACAATATTCTGTAACAGGTTTTTGAAGAAAGAGAATAGAAAATGGACAAAACAAATCAGATTAAAACTTCAGCTTGCCCAGCATCTCATGTACAAGAGTGAACAAAAGTGGACATTTAGAGAAGAGTAAAAAAGCAAAGAAAACACTCTCCTGGCTTGAGATGGAACTGGGGGGTAGAACTTCCTGCTGGTACTCTCTTCACCTTGGGGCTTTCTGAACCAAATACACTTTTTTCTGAGTTTAGTAATCCCCTATGGATTTTTTCACCCTGAAAATATCAAGACTTATCTTGAACCAATGCAAACTTTTATCATCTATAGCGCAAACTTTTATCATCTATAACCAAACTTTTATCATCTATAACACCCTTTGGCAAGATGTTCCATAGGCCTGCTATTCATGGCATTGAACAGTTTGTTTTTTCCCCTATGTGAAACCCTTCATGCTTACCTTCACTGAATTTCATTTGCCGTTTTATTACCTACTTATTCAGTCTCATAAAGTCTGCCCACAGTTCTTCACGGTTACCTGTTTTGTCCTTACTGCCCTGAATAACTTAGTATCATCAGCAAACTTCACCTAAAAGTTTTCCAAATTTTTAATGAACATTTTGAACAGCATTGGTCCTAGCAAAAGTACCTCAGGACCAGTGGTAGTCTCTGTTCTTCCCAATAACCGATATTCCATTCACACATTTCCTATCTTCTAATCATTTGTTTATCTAGAAATGAATCTCCTATCTTCTGCTATGACTGCTTAGCTTCCATGTCGGTCATGGCTAGGCTTTGCGAACGAAGATCCAGGGAGGGCTCCACCCACACTCNGTAAAGAACTTTGTTGAGCACCCTTGTTCCTTCAAGCAGACCATATCAATCAGATTTCTTTAGCTGTAAGTTTACTGACTTTTCCAATGCACTTGTAAGGCAGGAGGATAACACTATACAGAGCCTGGCAAGCAGTTGGAAAGTGAATGGAAATCACAAAGAGAAAAACAAAGCTGAGAGCAGTTTTTATATAAAACCATTATGAAGCTGTTCTAGATGAAAAAAAAACACTTAAATTGTGAATGCTATCAAATGGCACATAATTGGGTATGTGTGCACATTTGGGTGAACATCCCAAACTGAATTTTAGAAGTGATCTGCTATCTGCTAGACTCAACTGGCTTGAGATGGCTGTAAATTTTTAAAACACCTGAGCTAAACAATAGTGGCACATCCTGAATTCTGCAATTACTAAGGAGATACAAGGCAGAAGAACCAATTAGGAGTGCTTCTGCACATAGGTTTTATAGATATCCTAATCCCATCTGATACCGCACAGTTAATCTTTGCAGCATTTACTACTGATATTCATTTGCAGCAAAAGACTTCAAACTATTGCAAATCTGAAGCTAAATCCCAAATGAACAGTAAAGAGATATTGACTGCAAATTGACTAGTTTAATATTAAATTGAAATGTTATCTGAAATATTACCTTTTTACTCTCTTATTCAAAAGCACTACTAAATTTCTTATGTGTCAATATAAAATTGAGATTACATGGACAAACAGAAAGTCTAGAGAGTTAGCATCTGCAGATGATAAGAGATTCAAATCAGCTAGATGCCTGCAATATAGGATTGACAGTCTTGCAAAATCTGCCAAATACATGATTTTATTATTAATAAATCACTGATCAAATTTGCACTCCGCTCAAGGTAGAATTCCACCTGATAGGAAGGGATAGGTGAAAATTACTACATTGACCTTGGAAGAGCTGGCTTACAGAATCACAGCTATTACACGTGGAGATTAAAACCTAATTAGAATTATTATTCTTCCCTCTCTCTGCTGACGATACCAGTAGGGTTAGACTGACACCACAATTTGTTTGGTATTAAAAAAACTGGAATGAGGCCACTCACTTATTAAACATATCCTTCTGAAAATGTACTGAAGCCTACAAATCCATTAACTTATTAAACATATTCTTCTGAAAATGTACTAAAGCCTACAAATTCAAATCAACAGAAGACTAGTCTATAGATGAAGCAATAAAGAGAAGTCAAATTTTCTTCCACACATCTCTAAGAGTTCCTCTCATATTGTCTAAGAAACAAACAGTGAATTTGAAGTTTTCTTTGTGAGGAAACAATCCTTCTAAATGATTTTTGCTGTCCAATGTTCTCTTTGCTATTTCTGCATTCTTACTCTAGTCAGTCAATTCATACAGATTTATACAGTATCTCTTTTACCTGCATAATGTAGTTACATTCCAGAAGCTTAATTTTTGGATTAAGGTTTGTTTTTATTTCTGTATATGCTAATTGAAAGATTTGAACTCTGTAAAACTTGAGCTGCTTGAGAAAAATGTATTTTCAGCCATAACTGAAAAACATCCACAATATTTTTTTCTGTACAAAATGTGTAACAACTTAGGAGTAGCCAGTAATGAGAATCTTACTTGCAATATTGGTCTCTGGCTGAAGGCAGAAGAGCTAATGTAGACTATAACTATTTGGGAAACTGCTGCTGGAGAGGCATTCTCAATGTTGTGGACCTGAAATAACAGTTTACATGTAGGAGCTACTGGAATTCAATCTCCATGTGCTAGAGTGAGGGTCTTCTTATCACCCAAAACTGAATTTAAATTCTCAATCCAAATTGCATCTACAGGACCATCTAAAACCAGAAACACATTTTCAACTGTAAAAACAATCAACTGAGATAGAGTTCATATCACCATGCTGAGAGAGAAAGAAAATAAGTTTACAAAAGATGGTCTAGGATGTAAATAATATATAAAAAAGTATATATTTTACTGTAATTTTTGCCATCTCCACAGATGCTCATTACTGTCTAAACTGCATACTTAGTTACAGAAATAGTTTTGAAACAATTAGTAGCAAATGAGGGCACAGGCATATCTTTATAATGTTGAACATCTGTGGTGAGATTACTTTGGATGGCTGCCAGACAGACACCATGCCACTTTCTCCCTCCTTCTCCTTAGAACAATGGGAGAAAACTCTTGTGGGTTGAAGTAAAGACAAGAAGGTCACTTATCAACTATTATGTGGGTAAAACAAACTCAATGTGGGGAAAATTAATTTATTGCAAAATAATGTAGGCTTGAGTGGTGAGAAACAGACAGAAAAGCAAACCACCTTTTCCCCACCCTGTTTTATTTCTCCTGTTCCTACCCCAATCTAAGAAACTCATGTTAGAGACCCCCATGTAGGTGCCTTGCTGCTTCATTCAGATGTTAGACACATCAGATACTTGGGTGCACTATCATATCTCAGAAAGGCTGAGTTAATAGAATGCTCTGAGGCTTGGGGTTTTTTTTTCTTCTTATGGATACTTATAAGAAATTAAAAAATAAGTCCTTTGGATTGGTTCTCCTTAATGTGGTTTACACACAATCACAGAATCACAGAATCACCAAGGCTGGAAAAGACCCCCAGGATCACCAAGTCCAGCCTATGACCCAATACACCACAACATCTAAACCATGCCACTCAGTGCAAACCAAAGGGGAACTGACACTAGTGATCCCTCAGCTTTGTATCGAATATGATGTGTATGGAATGGGATACCTTGTTGGTATCAGGTGACCCTGAACTGACCCCTCCTTCCTGCAGGTGCAGCCTTTTACTCNAACATGGTACACAAGATATAGCAGTGACCTTGGTCTGCACACTAATCCTTGGTACCAACTCTAAACTTTAGGTCTTATCACTACCTAGAAGCAGGCATTGTCTGTGAAAGCATGCTGTTAGTTTGAGAAAGTGCAGTTACTGAGAGAAACTTTATCTGAAAATTAAAATCAATGAACAGAATTAGTTCTATTCTAACTCAAACCAGGACACACAAAGTCATAATGGACCTACATAGTGGAAAAAGACTTATCCATCTGTAGCAAGTTCCCTAGCTTAATTTTATCAGTATATTAGATATTACTTACATATTGTATTGTGGCCTTGCCTAGAAAAGGTAGCTAAAATAGGATTTGTTGCTATTGTTTAGGAATTAGTCTATTAAAATAAATGAAGGATAATAAGGTTACTTTCAGGAAAGGTGAAGGGGTGGAAAGTTAGAAGGGTTTTCTTTTCTAATTTAAATATTACTGACTTCACCATTTCTAATGCCATATAGCAATATATTGTAGCTCTGTACAGCAGGGTTCTATTAAAAAAAATAAAAATAGTTGAGAGTTGTGTCTTTCCAACCAAGGCAACTTAAAGTCAAGATATCTGTTCAAAGTCTTACTATGGGGAGAAAGACAACTTAAATCAAACTTAAGGTGTTTCTCCTGTGATTTCCAATTTCCAACTACTTTCTCTAGCCCTAGATAACGCTTGCAGAAAAATTACATCAGCAGGTTAATTTTTACCTAGATGCCATGTTTAGGCAGAGAACCTCATGCACTTGCAACTACAAACTATGATCTAGTATCAAACAAATTTGTGTGTGTGACTATAGACAGATGAATTAACATGTTCTTTTGTTCAAAAATTTAATATATTTGTTTGCATTATATTTAAAGTACTTCAATATTTTGTAAAAAGCATAAAAGTGGTGCTACAAAATCCATCTGCACAAAACAAAACCTAAGGAATTGCTTTGTGTAAATTTGAAGAGGAAGGGAGCATATAACACTACCTGCTTAGAGAGCTGCTCCTCAGGAAATCTATATAGAACAAAGAACTTTTGGGACAAGATCACACTATCAATAAACCTGTAACTTGCAAGCTTAACTCATATAATCTTCTGGAAGTTTTTTAGAAAATCCAATAGTTTTTCTGAAGATAAGTAAGCAAAGTAAAATACATTTTTTTCCTCCAGTTAGTCAGTAATTGTAGCTGTCTATCTTGGAATGATAATTGCAACAGTTCTAAAGTGAATTTTTGGGATTTTCTGTTAGTTGACATCTTGACATCCAGCATACCCAGGATTCCATGTGAGAAAACATACTGTATTATTATTTAAAACAGTCAAATAACATATTTTTCATTGTTCGGTAAAAGTAAATTAATGCATAAAAACTTAGATCTGCTCAGAGTTAAAACTCTTCTCTGCTATTGATTAAATGATGAAGAAAAAACTTCAAGCATAACTACAAATTTAATAACCTATGCATAATTACCAGAGTAATAACTGAATTTCCTTATCATAACAAGCCAGCAATCAGAATGTTAATATTTCATGGAATACAGTCTAGTTGGTGGATTTCTTCTAGTGTATTCCCCATGCAAATAATTTTTCACTATCATTTTGCAGAAGAGGTAGGTTTAGTAACATATTAAAAATTCAATATCTAGCAGAAGCCAAAATATGAATAATAATAAGAAGACAACAAGCAGTCTACAGTGAAGAAATATTGATACCCTTTTCTATTTCCTGTGTCTAAAAGGCTAAAGTACAGAATCTCACCTAATTTTTAATAGTTTCTTAGTGAATCCTGTCTGCTGAATGGTTATCAGCAAGATTATTTTTAAATTCAGTGTTGTCCTGGTTTCACTGGGATAAAATCATAAGCCAGCCATACTATGCAGGCCATTAGCACTTTTGAGTCAGCCAGGAGCTTGAGCTGAGAGGTGCAAAAGCCAGGGCAACAGACCCCTGATGGCTCATAGGGGTTTCCTATACCATAAATGTCACACTCATTATAAAGGGGAAAGTTTGGTGAGGATAAGGAGTTCTTCTCTTTGTGTTACATAAATTATTATGGCACACAGACTTGTAATATTACTATAAAATGATTAAATGCATGGTTACTTGTGAAATAGCTTCATATTTTCAGTTAATGCAGATAGATAACTGATTTTCACCATTTTACCTTTCTGCCATGTATAACCTTGCTCTTCGTAAGCTAAATAAGCATCAGATCTTGTTTATTTGTGGCATATTTTTTTTATTAGAATTAGGAAATTCATTTTCTAAGGACCTAGAAACACAACCCCTTTATGAGATGCTCAGTACCTTACTGAATTTGTTAACCCAGAGGGATATTGCAAAATTCCAAAAGCCCAAATAGCAACACAAAAACCTCTGCTGGCTGTGTGGTGTCAAGATGTTATTCTTACAGCCTACAGAGTGTCTGAATTTGCATTAAAAAGCTACTTAAATTTTTTTTAAAGTTCAACTCTCATTTAATATTGAAATGATGAAGCTTGATTATCAAACATTTTTTCTAGGCATGGAGTAAGAGTTGTCCTGAAATGAATTGTGATAATACAACTGTATAAATTATTTTAATAGAAAGAGAACAGGAAGAATTATGAAATAATATGTCTATAAATAATTTTAATACAAATATGAACAACTGTTTGCCTTAAACTTGTTTCACTGCTGTTTCCAGTCTAACAGAGTACCAAATCTACACTCCACTGCATCAAAGCAAGTTTCAAGGTCAGTCATTACAAGAATGATGTAGAGGCATTAGAGTTTGCCCAGAGAAGGGCAACATGGCTAGTGAGCATTTGGTAACAGTTTAAGAAAGTCAATTACATATATAATTATGATATTGTGAGTGTGAAATTTCCTTCATCCATGCATTATGACAGATTACCTCATATCCACTAATACTTAGGCAACTCTGTTGTATGATCGAACAACTAACTGTTTTATTTTCTGGACTTGCCAAGATAATTGATATTTGAAACAACAACCAACCAACCAAACAACAACAAGTAAAGTGGTATAATGAGGGGCTACTCTCCTCTATATGCTTTCTGGAGGTGCATATTTCAGTTATGAATGATTTCTTTCTTCCAAAACCATTACAGAAATCTTTTCCAGTCGTGAATACCTGGATTCCAAAAAGACATTGGTATAATTACCTAGCTGGTCTTACTTTTCTATTTAAGGTGGCCAAGATTCAATGAACTTTTCAGGTATGACTTGCTTCTTAGAACACAAACCTTTTGTCTTTCATACTTTAAGTAGAATAGCCTAGCCAGACTTATGGCCATCTGCTTAATTAGGTCTTCAAGGCTGATAATAAAAGAATCATTGAGAATTTAGTGATTTAGGAAACAACTGAGCAGATTAATTCAGATCAGGAGATTAATAAAGAAGATAAGAAAAAAAATAATCAATTTTGCTGAACCAAGAATAACAAAGTTCCTTCCAGCAGACAGGTCTCTAATTCAATCTCAATCCTTTCCTGATCAACAGGCTTCTCTTCCTTTGCCATGCAGATACTTGCTATTTATTACCATTTTTTTAACAAATGCCCTACTGATTTGAAGGAAATTAGGGTTTTCTTTTCCTGAAAAATCACATAATTTTTATAATGAATATAATACTTAATATATTTACCTTTATAAACAATGATGTCATTCTCTCAGAAGTATTGTAATGTCCTGAAAGACAGTGAGTTGTTCATAAAGCATTTCTCAAGTTTGATATTCCATGCATCATTGATAACTCAAGGAAGATTTTTGAGAGAAATTTTAGTTTCTCTTCTTAGCAACTATATTCTATTCTACTGACAATTTCTAAATTACATTTACCCCTAAATCACTTGAATCAACCTCCAAAATGCCAAAGTATCTTACCAAACTTTCCTTGTAAAAGCTAATGACACTCAGTAAATTTTTAAACCTCATCTAATAAAACGTATAAAACTCTTAGAGGAATCAGAGTAGACATTAATATGAATATTTTTATACGTTATTTTGATGATCAAAATCAAACACTGATTCAAAAATTACAGGTTGCATTTTTTAGTGCAAGAAGAAATATTCTTCTGGCTGCTGACAGTGGTTGTGTGGAATGAATGCTTTGGTTTTCCTTCCAGTACAGCTGTTAAATATAGTCTGTGCAATTATATTCTGATCACAACCACAACATAAAATGGTTCATTCAGATATTTCACAAAATGCATGAAATAAATGTATGGCTAGGCTTCGCAAACGAAGCTCCAGGGAGGGCTCCATCCACGCTCCTCATCAGCGCCTTTTCCAAGCGCGCTGATAAAAAGAGGATAGCAGATAGCACCCTCGAGCCTGCACAAGGGATTTTTTTTAGGTGAGACACAGCATGTGCAGAGCTGGACCCACCCTTTAGTCCTAAGGTTCATCTGCCAGGGCCTAGCAAGCTTGGACGCTGGCAGCGAGGTCCTTAGGACGGAGGTTTTATTAGAGTGTCCTTCTCTTAGATGGAAGGCCTCACAGGGCTAAACAAGCTCCATCTGCCCGGGTTTGGAATCAGAGTTGTCCTTCTCCTAGGATGACTGCCAGAAGGCTAATGAGCTCATCCTACCCATACAAGGATTCTAGGAACATGGGTATCACTCCCCACACTTTCCCGTGGGCAATGAGTTTAATGCTCCCTCTGCTGTGGGCACAGTTATGGCACCAGGGGCCACAGGAGACCACAAGGGATTTTCAGACTGTGCCTGGATGAAATAAATGTCACCATGTTAATTCACTGAATGCTTAATTCATTCAATCATCATATGAAACATTTAAATCTTCCACGCCTCAAAAAATCATTGTTTATATCATTGAAATCAAACCACAGTATTGCATATGTTCTGTAATTCAATCACTTCAAAAGTATTTGGGAAAGAAAAAAAAAGTATGATATGATAATTTATTAACATTGTCAGGGACTTATCAGAGTTGCAATTCAGAACATCATGAAAATGTAATTTCAACTGTCAGCCCTTGACAGAGAAGCCAAGCTCCTAGAATTAACATTGGGCTTCAAACTCAAAGTAAACACAGTAATACTGTGGATAGACATAGCAGGCATTTCAGTTTGGCAGAATTGCATGAAAGAAAGGCTGTATGGTATAAAAACAACCCTCACTACCCAGAATTTTATCTTAATATCTCAGATAAAGCGGCTCAACATAATAGTCTGGTACCTGGCACCCTCTAGCGATACTCTGAAGAGTTGAATGCAAACAGCATTTTAGTAATCCTGGTTATCATACTCCTCTCTTCTGCTGTTCCATGCAGTATCAGTAACATACACCTGTTTCAACAACTAGTAGTTAATATTAAACCTAATAACTGTTACCTTGAGCTAGGGCTGACTAGTCTACATGGACAACCAAATACATAAATTCTGACTAGCTGGTTCCTCTGCAAATAGAAGCAGCTAATACCACTTGCAATATCAAAATATGTGTTTCCTCATTTAGGACATCATTAAGTTACATGATTCTATATATAACTGAAATTTTGGTATTTTTCATTATCTTTTCGTGACTGTTCATTGGCACATATGTGCTTTTCAATAAAAGACATATTTTGAGATCTTTGTATTATAAAATATGTACCTGTTTTACCTCATTTTAAAAAAATATTGCAAGTTTTTTCTACTATAGTAAAAAAATTTACCCAAACCAAACAAAAAACATTAAAAAAAAGAATTACCCTCAGTAATTTAGAATGTCCAACATTCAGAACATTAATGACAGCTTTGGGGTTTGGTCCTTTGATCTGCTCAATAATAAAACTGGATTTATCGTACATGCATTTCCAGAGCTCTAGTTCAGTCAGGGGACCTGAATCATCAACTTCTTTCCTCATCTACTTACTCTCAATCAGAACCAGCAAATAATTTGGAAACAAAAAACCCACAAATGTGTACTAAAGAGAACAGATAAAACATTTTAAAGGATAGGAAACACTCTGAGGATACAAACTTAAAAAAGAACAAGCTTGCAATTATTGACACAGTAAAATGTTTCTTATTTGGAAAAGCACCTGTCCTGGTTTCAGCTGGGATAAAGAATTTCCTTCCTAGTAGCTAGTTCAGTGCTGTGTTTTGGGTTTAGTGTGAGAATAGTGTTGATAACACACAGAGATGGTTTAGTTGATGCTAAGTAGCGGTTACCCTGAGTTAAGGATTTTTCAGTTTGTCATGCTCTGCCATTGAGCAGGTGCACAGGAAGCTGAGAGGAAGCATAGCCAGGACACCTGACCCAAACTAGCCAAAGGGATATTCCTTATCACACAACATCATGCTCAGTATATAAATTGGAGGGAGTTGGCCAGGGAGGGCAGATTAGTGCTCAGGCATAGGTCAGTTGGTAGTGAGCAATTGCATTGTGCATCACTTGTCTTTTCTTGGTTTTACTTCTTTATTTCTGTCTCTTTTTTTTAAAATTTCCTTATCCTGATCATTAGTATTATATTTTATTATATTTTAATTGTTAAACTGTTCTTATCTCAATCTATGACTTTGACTTCTTTTTTTGTTTGATTGTCCTCCCTATCCCAATGGGAGAGGGGAGGAGCAGCTCTGTGGTGCTTATTTGCTGTCTGGGGTTAAACCATGACAGCACCCTAATTGCTCTTAACTATATTCTTCAGCTGAAATGAAGGGAATTAATGGATATGTTTAACTGCTGTCACAAACTGAATGATTTTCAGCACCTACCTGTATATTTTTCTTTAATCAGAATCTATGGATTGAAAAATACTAAATGTAACTTCACTTGTAAAAAATGTGAAGAATTATTTTAATAAAAACATTAACTAGCAGTTAAAGTCATAATTGTACTCTTGTGTGTGTTGATAAACATGCAGTCATCTCTTTTTAGGTGCCTTTTATATTTTATCCTTGTTAGGTAAACACACTAAGCACAGTATGCACTTGTAAGTAGACTATGGTCCAGTCTAGACAGAATCTGTATTTTGACAAAGGGTTTTTTTCTTAATCACAGAAGTCTCGGATACAAATTTCTTGAATAACTGAGACCTTACCATGTTGGATTTACACAAGATCAAGAATGCCCTACAGTCTTGGTGAAAGATCTTTTTAAGAGTGGTATCCAATACCATGACTGGCAGCAGAACCAAACTGTACATGTATGGGTATATAGTCCTCACCTGTGTTATTATTCCTGCACCTTTCTGTCCTCTCCTTCTAACTCATTCACTTTGTCTATCCTATAACATAAGTTGTTCCTCTAGCTGGTGAACCATCTCAGGATTATTAGCTGCTGCAGTTACTTCCTCAAAGGATTGGAGTTTAGAAAAATTAATGTTATCTTTCTTTTCAACTCAAAAATTCCCTCAATGTATCTAATAACCCCTGGGAAAAAGAAAAGGAAAAAAAGGCAATTAAAATACAGAACCAATTAAGGCTCCAAACTTGATTGGTACCAGCGTGAGCAATTTAAATTTGGGAATATATGTCTGTGATCAGTGTTGTTTCAATATAATAGCCATTTTACTGCATACACATAAAACAGGAAATTCTTATTTTAAATCTTGTGTTCCTCCTTAAAAGTAACATATCACCAGAATCAAGGAAAAGCAAATATTGAATATATTACAGCTAGGTTTTAAGGTATTTGTGTGCCATATTAAGTGTTTCATTTTCCACAATCAATATTTCAATTTATTATATCAATACAGAAAGGTCGCAACATCAATTTAAAACTTAAGTATCTGGAGTGGGTATATATTTGCAGGAACTAAGCTGGGTACAGCTTTGCTTCAGTGTATGCAAAGCTTCATTGACAGACAGCTCAATCAGCTGATGGGTATTCCATAGTGTACTAATGCCATGCCCGTGGGGCACTGCAGCAGCTTGAGCTGAGCTAGGGCCAGGCGCAGGTCCAGGTGACTGCATTACAGCAAAAACATCATCATTATGGCTAGGCTTCGCAAATGAAGCTCTGGGGAGGGCTCCATCCGTCCTCTTCCCAAGTGCTTTTTACAAGCACGCTGATGGCTGAAAAGGCCAATGCAGGACAGACAAGAGTGGTTGCAAATGGCACAGCAGAAGGACTCCTTAGGAGGTATAACCTGCAAGACATGATTCTTTCTACTCTATCTTTTCTCCTCAAGAGTGATCCTGTGTGTCTTCTCAAAAACATCCNGTGTTTATTTCGCCAGACTCTTTTACAGAGTTTTCTGAAAGCACTCTATGCCTTTGTTAGCCTATTGTCTATCTCTCCATCAATCTTACCATCCGAGGAGATGAGGCTGCCTAGGTAATTAAACTGTTGGACTGATTTAAGTTCTGAATCTCCAATGATAGGCCAGTAATAAATGAGTGCCTGGTGCAGGAACTTGGCAAGCACAGGTTGGGGGATGGCAGTTGCCATTCAAGGTCAGGTTGGATGAGGCTCTGAGCAACCTGATCTAGTTGAAGATGTCCCCACTCACTGCAAGGGGATTCACCTTAAGGGGTTATAAGTCCTTAAAAGATCCCTTCCAACACAAACCATTCTATGAAGTTAATTAACTCATACAGCCAGAATTCTGCACTGCAAAAGTGGTTCTCCTTCATTTATCATGTGTGTTTTTTTCCTGAGTATTCAATCTTGGATTTCATGCAGTTTTTGAAAGAAAGGTTATTATTCTGTTCTGAAACAACTGTTCGTAGTAAATGTCACTGCATAACTCCAAAGGGTGCCAAATCCTCCTTGAAATCTTCTCCCAGCATCTCAAGGCAGAAAACATCTGTCATTATCAAAACTAGCATACCGCGGGCTTTATAAACCGGCCTGAAAGCTCAAGGCTTAGGTTTACAAACCACCCTAAGATCTTGCCAGTCGGAAGGGTTTGTAGAGAAAGCACCATGCCACTCGATATGGGTACCGTCCCTACACTTGTTCAGGCGATGGATGGTACCTGCGAGTGACATCGTGGAAGACGGAGGATCTGTGGTTTCATTCCACGCTGCAGCTGCTCAACTCTACACTCGGGCAACTGCTTCTTCCTCTTAATGCCTACATGACCGATTAAGCAGCATGAGACCCGATCTGACCCCTTCCCAGCGCTCCGTGGGTGTCCCCGCCCCGCGGCGGCCCAGCTGAAGGGACGTGGCCGGGGTGGAGCACTGCGTGCTCGCGGGCGCCTCCACCTCCTCCTCTACAGCCATGGCGGCAACAGCAGAGCTCAATGGCCTCAGCGACGAGGCAGCTTATGGCGCCTGCTCGGAGCCGGATGCCAGCACGAAGGTGAGGTGGATGGGGGTAACGAGAGCGTCCGGGGGGGCTACCGACGCCGGGAGGGTCTGCGGTAGCGCCTATGCCTGTCCCCTCCACTCTTTGCCGGGCCTACGTGCGGTGGATGGGAGGCGGCATGGGGCCGCGAAGGGTCCTGGCGTGGGGGAGCGAGAGGGGTGGCCAGGGATTGCTCGGCAGGGAGCTGCCTTGTGCGGGGACACCGCCCTGGCGTCGGCCAGGTGTTGGTTTCAGGGTCGCGGTGAAGGAGAGATGCGCTGGGCCGCTCGTTGTGAGCCGCTATTCGTTACCGCCCCGCGGACGGATCGGGGTCTCCGCCGATGCTGGAAGCGTCGGGAGAGTCGGAGCTGGGGAGACCGAAGAGCTGCTCTGAGCTCATCTGCGGTCCAGCGAGAGCTCCGGGGGCTTTTCAGCCAGCGGCAAAAAAAGTCCTCCAAAACACCGCAAACATTTTGATTTTTTGTTAGGTGAACCTTGCAATAGCACTGCAGTTCTCCTAAGTTTCTTTTTCGTTAAAACATCTGCCAAGGCTATCCTACTGTTCACTTTTCATCCATTTAGTTGTTTGTTGGCCCTTGGTATATGAAGTTACCCTGTGGCTTAAGGAAAGAACCTTTACAGAATTGCAAGTTGCTTTTGCTTGCCCGGATTTCATCAAGCTTGACAGAAATTCAACACTTACGCAATGAAATAATAGAAACAATGAATTCAGGGTTTTAGCTTCATTTAAATTCTGTGTCTGCAGTGAGGTCCAATATAAAATATTCCCGTGCCTGATGTGTTTGCATGTAATGTGGTTCATGTGCAGTACAGCTCCATAAAAGAATAGTAAGGATAAGAATGATATCCTGTTTTTGATAACATTAATAATATATTAGTGATAGTAGTGGTGGTTTTATTTGTTTTAAACACAATGTTACGAACATGTATTTATTTAACACAAATCTGTGTGTGTAGAATCAGGACAAAATGTTTTATTTACATTTAATGCAGTACTCTATTTGTTACTACTAAACCTGCTAATTTTAAATTCATTATTAACTGGCACCTTTGTTAGCACCTGTAAGTAAATCCTGGATAATTTTTTTGCCCCAGGATTTTATGTTCCAGCAAACAATGTTAAGAGTAAAGGATCCTAAGAAGTCACTGGATTTTTATACAAGAGTTCTTGGAATGACGTAAGTAAAAGTTGTATGCTACAGTAAGTAGTACAGTAATTGGGATTTTCTACTGTTCTTCTGAAAAGTTTTATGTTAAAGTGATGTAATTACACTAATTGGTCTAACTACACAAACAATGCTGGCCCATCAGCTGATGCTCAGTTGGACAGTCTGGCAATCTCTGAGAATTCTCATAGCACAGTTCATGCCCAAGCTGCAAATGAACTAATATTGGACTTGACTAGAAATTTCTTTTTTTCTGAAATAGGTCATTAATTATCAGTGTGCAGCCTTCTTACTTCCTCACTGAGCATGCAGTTAACTGGTAACTTTTATGACAGTGTTTACAGTCAAGAGTCATTGCTATAAATCTTGAAATTAACTAACTTTCCAGAACAGCATTTCAAAGTAAGTCTTTTTATTCCTTAAGGATGTTTTAAAGTGGATAAACAAACATTCTTCCTGAGGAAATAATGGACAAGTAAGAGAGTAGCAACCTCAAACATGAGCCTCTATACTGGCTATTCAATTATCAATACTTTGGCTTTTAAGCATCTGATTCTTCTAATCTTTGTAAGTTTTTTGTGTATTCTGGAGTTTCTGTTTGGTAGTTCAAAATGCAGCTATTTTAAGATGTGGATTACAGTAAGAAAGGCAAGAAAAATCACAGCAATAATTCTTCCATAGGAGAAGCATCTTGGTTTTTTTGCAGGCTACCAGATTATCTTTTTCAGTTACTATTTCAAAATAAATGTTGCAATTTAGACTGCTTCAAAAATTTGACTTTCCTGCCATGAAGTTCTCGCTCTATTTCCTGGCATATGAAGATAAAAATGATATCCCAAAAGATAAAGCTGAGAGAACACCTTGGACCTTCTCTAGAAAAGCTACACTTGAACTGACACAGTAAGTATTAATATAATGAGAGATGACATTTAGCTAACAGTGATTAAACAGAAGTGGATGAGTGTAAATCTTGCTGGATTGAATAAAAAAATGTAATCATTACTGTGGAAGCATCTTCACTGTCACAGCCTTAAAATACAGCTGAGATCTCAGATACTTGGCAAACGTAGTATTTCTTTTTTCAGAGCTCTTTCAAACTGCTAGGTGAACAGTGGTACATAAATATGAAATAATGCTTGCTGTATTTTCAGTATGCATGCCATCTGGGTAGGGAAGCCACAGAATTGATGAGAACCTGATGTGGTTAGAACATTTTTTGAATCCCCAGAGCATCCTAATAATGGATAACTGTTGCTTTTGGAACCTTAATCAAAAGAGGTATCAAGTTAAAACATACACTTCCTGTAAACAGGACAATTTGGTTGGTGCTACTAATCATAATAATTGTGCAGAAAGAATATCCCAGATACCCCAAGTGTCTTGCTTAGCTTCAGGACTTGCTGCCCTCACTGTTTGTTTCCCAGTGATGGATGGATAAATTGACTTGTGCAGCGGAATTTTCTCTGTAATCTGAATGAGACAGGAGTGTCTCTGCCTCATTCACATCTAGAATACTAGTGAAAGGCTGTGAACATGACTGGAGTAGCCTCAAGGCTGTGCCTGGGACTAATGACTAGGGAAAATCTTGATAGCTTAATGAATGCATCCAACAGCTGAAATTCTCTGGTTTCTTATAAGAAACAACTTATCCTCCTTGAGGAAACTGAATGTATAGGATTTGTTACTTTTGATGCTTTTCTTCAATATGTAATAATTACTTCTTACAGCAACTGGGGCACTGAAAATGATGAAAATCAGTCTTACCACAATGGCAATTCAGATCCCCGAGGATTTGGTAGGTCTTTCATTTTGTGTTTGTAGTTTTTAAGCTTTGGCATATAGTAACTGCATTTTTCCTCTTGTCTGTAGGGAAAATTGAATTTTCAAATATTTTTTAAAAACATTGTATAAATTCTCTGCAAAGGTTCTTAAGTAATGAAAAGCTGTAGGCTTTTTTTTTTAATAAGAACTTGTAGAGAAAATATTTTAAACTTGTATGGATGAAAATACTTTTCTAGTACATTATTTTGAAGAAAACATACTAGCACTAGGAAAAAAGGGAGTGTGCATCTAGTCCTTTATCTCTCTTCTTCCAGCATGTATGCTGTGAAAGATTGGTGAAATAGGAACACAAGTGTGTTTCAGAGTAATGAGCCACAGTTACAGTTTCTGTAAAGAATCTAATCCTTTGGCAAGCAAACACGTGCTAATAGTAATTACTCAATGAAGTAATTGCTCTTGTGTATCAGATTATCATAGTGTTTAGACTGATTTATGCTTGGATTTCTATTTTGTAATCCACTGGTTCCCCATTTTAAGCTAGGAGGAGAATTCTGCTTGTCTGTGACACTGAGGATAGGATTCGTGTGGCTTGATTTGATATTTTAAGTGCTTGAAAGGTCACTGGCTTGTGAAATAGGTTTCATACTCAATCTAGCCATTTGACATTTAAAGCTTCTGAATTGATTTGTAAGCTCAGGCCTTGCATAGGGCTAGGGTTAGCCTCTACAACAACAGCATTAGTGATAAACTTCCTGTACTGTTGAACTGAGCAAATGCAACAAAATCCTGTTAATGTGGGCATGGTTCAAGAAAGGAAATACAAATAAAACAGTTTGATTGAAAATTTTTTCCTGCTCTAGATAATATTCTTACCTAAGAAGTATGACATATTCTAACTGTAAAGTTCCTATTTTAAAGAGCATTATCAAAAAGGCAACTTTCTGAAGGAGAATGATGTTAATACCCCAAATGCTTTTCTTTCTGGAAGCAATGTTTTTATTGTATACAGTAACATCTTATGTTAACTACAGCACATAAGCTTTTTGCACACAATGAAATGCTGGGCAAACTTTTTCATTGAACACTCAGCAACACTTAGTGTTCTTTTTTCTTGACCCTGTTGAACAGGACACATTGGAATTGCTGTCCCTGATGTCAATAAAGCTTGTAAGAGGTTTGAAGAACTAGGAGTGAAATTTGTAAAGAAACCAGATGATGGTAAGTCTTGATCAGAAATGTAAGTCAGTTTTATCTCTTGTTTTTGATTTATTCTGTCTAGCAGATCTTCCTGGAAAGCTGGGTAAATACATTTGTAGTAGTTAACACAGCTTAGAAGGTGCTAGAAGCAGTTACTCTGGCACCCTGTTACAAAGCAGGCAAAACTGACAATAGATCCATCTCAGTACAATAGTTAATTAGTCTGGCTACATGCTTTCTGTATGTAGTCTGACCTTCAGTGAAATTCATGTGCTTTGGTCATGTTGTAGTTTACTATGTATACTGCTGCCTAGAGTTATTAAAGAAATTACTTCATTGTGGATCAAATTCACACATCACATCTGCTTTAGTTCTTGTGATATGAAAATAAGATGACTCAGAAGGCATAATTATTCCCACCCATTAAAATGGAGTAATTCTTGACTTTTCCTGCTATTTTTATATAAAGCCACTTAATGCCACTTACAGAGGAACAGGATTTTTTACTGGCAAAGCTAGTTAAAGAAAATATGTCAAAAGATCTTGGAGCACAAAAATATTTTCCTGGTTTTAGAGGATGAATACTTAGAGGGGCATGGAGGAAATGTAAACAACAAAAGACAGAATTTCAAAGTAACTTTAAATTATAGCTTTGTTGAGTGTAAGCTTCACAGTTTAGCACAAAAAAAAATCTAATGCTGATTAAGAACTGATCTGGATGTTTTCAGAATTAGCTGTCTAAATTTGAACTCATTCTCATGCAGAAGGAAAATAATTTTTCAACATAGTGATACTTGATGTTAAGAACTAGTCACATAATCTTAACTTTATCTTGGTTTTGGCTTTTTGTTTTGTTTTCTAATAGGTAAAATGAAAGGACTTGCATTTATTCAGGATCCTGATGGCTACTGGATTGAAATTTTGAATCCTAAACACATGGTGACTCTCACTTAGTTCTGATGAAGTGTATTATTTAAGAGATGCCCACTTTCAGTCCCCTGGAGAAAATCTGTAGCAGTATTTGTGAAATTCTCATAATAATGGAGAAGAATCAGTCATTTTCAAAGTTTCCTCTAAAACTATCCCCTGGGACCTCACAATATTTGAATTCCTTTTTGCTTGTCTGTGATGCCACTGCAATTTGTTTCTAATTAGGAATACTCAACCATTTTTGGAGGAGTGCTTACACAGATTCTTCTATTGAACATTGATTATGTTAGTATTGCACTAAACACTAATGCAAGATATGTGAGCAGAAATTCACTGCATCTCACACTGTTTAGATTTAAACTAACAACAACAAGAAAATCCTGTATTACTGCTGATGACCTTCAACAAGGAGGGAAAAAAAACCCAAACTTCAGAATATTTTTTTAGTGAAGTCAAAAGATCCTGAAAGCTCCATGCTGTATTTTGTATAATAGAAAATAAAATGTCAGACTAACTTTGACTTGAGTAGTAGCATATTTATGAAAGTCCTAATCTTACTTATATTATGCCAAGCCAAAGTCTTTAAGGAACAATCTTAAACAGCCTTGCCTGGAACAAGAAACTTTGCAGAGGCAATAAATCAGTCCTGGAGAAAGAATTAAGTCTTTCAGCTTTTAGCTGCTTATTGACAGCCAAGATAAGAGGTCTCATAGTTGCTGTCTCACAATGGTCCTTCTTGTCTCTTCCAACAACAGAAAGAACTTGCTAAGAATTTTTGTTTCAGTGAAATTCTGAGGCTATATTTAACTTAAATGCTCTGTACATTCAGCATTAGAAAATGGATGAAAAAGAGTAACTGAGGTTTCCTACTAGCAGATGTTTTGATCTGCCCTCAAAATGAGTGATGGTTACTGAAGTGATACCTGTAAACAGCAGGAAAACATGTAACATACATACATCACATGAATAATTTGATTTTATGCTGTTCCACCTGTTATAAAAGGTGTGAACCATGTCAAGTTTTGAAGTGCTGCTGTTCCTTCCAACAAGCTGTCTGCCTTGTTGCACTGTGGTTCAAGTAGCACTTAACTCCTACCAAGTCTTCAGTTGTGTGACTATTGAATAGTGTAATGGCACTGCAGTTCACTTCCAAATAAAGCATTGATGAAAACTACAACATTTTTCATTTTAAAATTATACATTTTAAAGCAGTATGACTTATTCTTTACCCAGAGAGTGGTTAGGCACTGGCACAGGTTGCCCAGAGAGGTTGTGGATGCTCCATCCCTGGCAGTGTTCAAGGCCAGGCTGGATGTGGCCCTGGGTGACCTGGGCTAGTGATTGGCATCCCTGCTCAGTGTGGGGAGGTTGGAACTAGATGATCTTTAGGGTCCCTTCCAACCTGCCCATTCTGTGATTCTATGACCTGGTGCTTTGCTAGTTGTTGAATTCTAGGTANGCAGTATGACCTGGTGCTTTGCTACTTGTTGAATTCTAGGTAACTGAAAGGCTTTTTGGTTTGGTTCATGGGTTGTTTGGTTATTTATTTTTTTTGGAGAAGAAATCTGTTAATGAAAGAATATATGAATTGGGAATGCAGTAGTGAAGAAAACTGCATGACTTGCTTAACAGGATGTTTTAGTAACTTAATGATAATGTGCAGAGTTAATAACTGTCAATAATTCCCTGGCTTATTAGTTAAAACAGAAATGTGGAAGGCATTGCATTTGATTTATACTATGCTAATGTAGATGTNTACCCATCCAAGGATTCTAGG
Source organism: Bucco capensis (assembly GCA_013396975.1). Lineage (NCBI taxonomy): Eukaryota > Metazoa > Chordata > Aves > Piciformes > Bucconidae > Bucco > Bucco capensis. The sequence continues at coordinate 285,690 of VWZO01010062.1, forward strand.
AACATGGGTATCACTCCCCACACTTTCCCGTGGGCAATGAGTTTAATGCTCAATGTGGAAGGTATTGCATTTGATTTATACTATGCTAATGTAGATGTTAGTGACTTAAAAGCTAAGTGTTGCTGTCCTATCTCCTTATCTAAAAAATCTTTAGCTCTGTCTGCCTCATCTTAACAAGATAGTCTATAGAAACTCTGATTTTATGGAATTCTACATGAAAAATAATTCATAAAACTTAATCCAAGAGACTTTGGTTTATGTTTCATTTGAGCCTTAGGTGTTGGAGAGAGGATTGTGAGAAGTGTTGCTACACTTAATACCCCCTATAGGTGTGCAAGCAATCAAATTTATTGGAAGGTAGACATAGTAACTCAACAGATAATCTTTTTCAGTTTTCTGTTTGTTACATGAAGCAACACTGATATTTTAAATTGTCATTTATATTATATTTTCTCCATCTATAGATACTGTGCTTTATCAGTGTCATTCATATACAATAGATTCTTCCCCTTCTTGAATATTTGCCAAGTTGCCTTTTTTCTGCTACAATAAACACTGTTGGTTCATGGTTGCATTCTTTTTGTTTATGCTCTCCTGTACTTCCAGAACTAATACCTAGCCTGTTTCCCTGTCTTGTTCCTTGTATGGTTGATTATTCTCCTGTATGTTAGGTCATTTTGATAGGGAAAATACAGTTAACTGCTGTTTGGAGTGAGATCTCCCAAGTGAGTTAGCTGTCTTAATAGCTATCACTACATGGTATGACAGTCTTCCTCCTAGATGTGGAGCTTTTGATATTTCACCCTTTGCCCCAAGCAGGATAATTTGGGTTAATAAAGTGGTAAAGATTTTCTTGAATGCTGGGTTAGTTTTATGCAAAGTTTATTGTGCAGAAATAAGGAGCCAGTTCAAGGCTCATTAGTTTCCAGTAAATAAAGCTGGTTTGGCAAAAAGTTGGCTCAGCTGACTCATGAAACCTCACCCTACTTTAAGAAAAGGTACACAATATTGCAGAAAAAAAGAGTATTGTAGTGCAACTTTAGTATGATACCTTCTGAATTTAGTAGGATGAGAATAGTGCCAAGAAGCATGAGACCCACAGCAATAAGACAAAGCACTTAGCTGATGGCAGGTTCCATAGGTTTTAATAGCTAAACTGCATCTTTCATACACATCTCTTCTGTAATGGGAACTCAAAATCAAGTAAAACTCAACTGAAGGTCAGGTGCTAACTGCAGTTCCTTACCATTACCCATCTTTTACTAGATTGAGAGTAAAAAGTTTAAAAGTAGTCCAAGTGAAGTTGTCGAAGTTTTATTTCAGTCAATACAGATAGATCATCTGAAGCTTTATGACCAAGGAACTGGTAAGGAAAAAACCTTAAAAATTTACAAGCATGTATCTTGGTGATTCATGTTTTGTCTTCATAGAGTGTTTCATTCAGACCTGTTTCACTACACTTTAAAGTACAGGTGTGACTGGAAAAGCTATTGACCCAATTGTATGGAATCCTGTAATTAAAAATAGGATCGTTTGTAAATCAGATGAGTAAGTCAAAGGGTATGCATATATTGTTCAGTGGATAACTACACAAGGAGCAGCAGGCTATGCTGAAGGTTTTCTACTTGGTACTCAAAAACTCTTAAGCACATTTGCAAATCTTGGGATGACCTTTGGGGATTTTTTTATATGCTTGACAAAGTGTAGACAACGTGACAGATAACAGATAATGAAGAGGAAACCATTAAAAAACTCACTACCATCTACAAACTAGTTACCTTGCCCACTTCATGATATTGTTGTATGGGGTTTTTTTACAAAAAAGTACTGCTGCTTGCCATACTGGGACTAATTAAACCTTGTATTCTCAGTTACAAAATCCATGTGCAAACTAATGAAGAAAAACAATTTTTTTTTTTAGCCTGCAACAGATATTAAAATACTTTAGATGTAAACTTTTAAAATTATGTAATATTCTCACTGATTACAGACAACAATATTTTTACTTATTCCAAGGAAACACTTATTTTCTGTTAAATAAAGCATAGAATTAGACAGTATGTACTGCTTTGCCACTTGAAGGGCCTAAATTTATCTTCATGTAGTACAGTAGAGAGGAGAGACAAGCTCACATCCTCCTCACTGACAGGCAGGGATTCTCTTTACTCAGGGAAGTGGAACATGTATAGACCGGCAAGCACACTACGCTTAAAGAAAAGGTATTTTACATGTAGACGAGTAACAGCGGGTTAGAATGACAGAGATTGTTACAAACCACTTGCTGTTTTATAGGAGTTGGGCAGTTAAGGGTCCCTGCTGTCTTAACAGGTGCCCCGTTTCTGACACTGGCACCTGCTATCACGCTGGATGTTGCCCGCAGGCAGGAGGGTGCAGCCGTGAACGTCCCACGCAGCCCCACCTGGGACAACCAGGAGAGAAGTTTTGTTGGTGTTGCAGCGGCCGCCAGGCTCTGCCCACTCACATTAGCGCGAAGGGCGTGTCCGGCGAGCAGCTCGGCCTTCTAGCCAGCCGGCCCGGCTAAGCGGAGTCAGTCCGCGGGGTCCAAGCCCCCGCCGCACCCCTCCTCGGGCCTGACCCTGCGGATGCGGCTCTGCCACTGCCGCCTCCGCTCTATGACCGGAAGAGGAAAGGAGGCACCGCGCGAACGGAACTACGGGGGCCGAAGCGAGCCCACACTGCCACCGGGATCCGCTCCCGCGCCGTTCCCGAGGGTGCTCCCCTACGTCAGCACGCAGGAGAACGGCTGCTGTTGCAAATTGATGTCACCGCGCCGCCTGACGTAGCGACGGCGGCGGGGCAGGGCGTGGAGGCCTTGTCGGCGGCGGGGCCGGTGAGTCCCGGGGGAGGGTTGTGGTTGGGCATCAGCTACCGCGGTCCCAGCCCCCCTGGGGAGTGGGTTTGTGACAACCGGGTGGCAGTTCCCGAGGCCTGCCCAGCGGTGGGTTCCGCTGTTTCGGCGGGCTGACGTGCTGCCACCGGTGGTTCCCACCGGGCGCGGGCAGGTCAAGCCGGGCGCGGGCCGAGGCAGTGACCGCCAGGAGCGCGGATCGCCCGCGGGAAGCAGCTGGGCACTTCAGGCGGTGAAGGGATTTCACCTGAAGCGTTTCGCTGCAAAGGCATAGGAGGGGGCGGCCGAGAGGGCAGGGGTCGCCGTCCCGGCCCCTTCAGGCTTAGAAGGTGGTTTCTGGGGAGGCGACGGCCTTGGCTTCTCTGGGCGACCTTGGGCGTATCGGTCACTCTCGGCTGCCCTCTCTTCCCCTGGGTGTAATGTGCCTGCTTCACCTTCACCTGGCAGCCCCTCTTCCTGGCACTCTGCCTGCCCCTGTGCTTTGCTCTGTTATCGCCTTTACAAAAAAAAAAATTTAATACTAGCTTCGTGTTTTAATGCTTTGACAGTATGTACAATATTTTCACAGCTTCTTCTGGGGTCTTAGTACTTATCTACTCTTGCAAGTTACACACTGCTGTGATTTATTAAAATCACTTTTGACTCGAAGCTGTCGTGTTATTGAACTTCAAAAACCCCAAACTTGATGTTAACTTGTTAGCAGTCTGCTTATGATCTTGCTTGCCCAGCAGTGCTCTTTGTTGGTGTTATTTTTAAAGCACAGCTCACAGACCCCTCCCCAGGCCCCGTGCTGGGATCACTTAATTATGTATGTATTTTAAAGACTTAATTTGAGCCTAGACACAGTGCAAGTGTATTTGATGTACGTTCTAGTTACAAATCTGTAAACCAGGTGCTTGAATTATAGATCTATTCACTCGTACTTGTCTTAAACAGGAAAAAAAACCCAAAACCACAAGAAATTTCATAAATGGCTTTTTAATACATTTCGATAAAACAGGAGCCAATTTGATCACTTACGTTACTTGTAAGAACAACTATTTGCGTATTACATGTTATTCTCAAAACAACCTGGGAGATCATCTTTGTCAAATACCTGTTTTCAATTTGCTGGATTAAGATGTGGCTACTTGTCAGTCCATGAGACTACCTTCTCCCATGCTTCCTTAAACGTACACTTTAAAAAAGATTATAGTGTCTTTTAAGAATTCATAGATTGAGATATCATCTGCTAGCAAATTGAATACAGTTTATTTTTCATGATGGCAGGTATGATGGAAAGAATAACAGTAATTTATACTTGTTGAGAGAGGCTCATTATGTCGGTTATATATTTAAATAAAGCCTCTATATTTTTGTATTTCCTCACCCTACAGTTTTGTTTTGTTTTCCTGTTTATAAAATTAAAGGCTTGTACAGGAGAAGTATCTGCAACTGCCTGAAGTATTGTAAAACAACCAACTACCAAAAGCCAAATGAAACCCCTCCAAAACCTTTAGCTAAGCTAGCAGAACTTAGGATGTGTAATGAATAAAATACGTAATACAGTTTGTATACACCTGTATATTTTAGGACACCTATGTGAGAAAAAAGTGTTCTCAGGGTCATTAATACTGTACCGAGAATGTCAGGATGAAATTTTTCTGGCTTCTAGTGATCAAGTGAATGGCAATGTTACTGTCTTTTTTGATGGTTGGGAAAATGAATAATCAAAATTAATTGATGGTGACTCAAAAAAAGAAATTCTAATTCTATGTTCTAACCTTACAAGAAGTTTTCTCATAGAATTCTCTAAGAATTTTTTTCCACAAAAATTTTAACTGAGCAGTATGCATCTCAGTCACTTTTGCCATAGGCTACATGCCCCCAGATTCTGATGGTGTCTTTCATGCAGTTTCAGGAAATGGTACAGTTGTTGCTGTGCAGCTGGATGTTGCTGAATAGTCCTTCTATGAGCTTGCTGTTCAATCTCTCTGTTGTTCAGAATGGCGAAGAACCCTAATTTTCAGGAAGTTAGTCATCTGCCTACAAGCTACGTCCACTGTAGATCTTCAGACAGCTTTACTGGTGAGTGCACCAGTCTGTTTTCTTGAGATTTTAACTAGGTTGTATTGAGTACATTCGTAGCTATTTCATGTGTGTTAATAAATCTACACTTAGTATATTGTTCTTAGTACCTAGCTAAATTTATTCCTTCTCTTTTGTCAGAGGGATGCATTTGCCTGTGCAGAATGTAAAATGTTAGCACAACAGAACTTAATGTAATGGGAACGTGTTTACAGATGAGCAGTGTCTAACTTTCCATATGCTTTAAGTTAAAACTTTTTTGGGACTAAATTGTTGTTTAGAATGCTGTCATTGAATGTGTTTATTTACCAATACCCAGATTTAACATCTGCTTTTTTTCTAATCCCTCTGTTGTGGAAGGATTAAGATGAGACTTCAAAGTTCTGTGAATTTCTTGTACTTGATCTTTCATACTCTGTATCTATAAGGTTGAACTGCATTGATTATGTTACTGTTATTGGATACTATGTATCAAAACATTTGGGTTGTTGTTTTTTTCTTTCCTGTCACAGTTTTCTGTCTCAGTCAACTTTTTGTTATTACTTAGTAGTAGGAAGGCTCATCAATAGCTGGAGTTCTGACAAAGTTGAAGTATTTCTTTGGGTTATATCTATATTGAAATATTTTCTTAAAATTCCTGTTTCCCTTGATGTTAGCTTATTGTACCAGAAGTTAGGAGAATAAAATATTTTTGTATAAAACCCCTCATGTATATCCACTAAAAACCATGATTTGAATAAATGGTATGTTTTTACATTAGCTTTGTTGTTACACTTAACATGTTCTGTGAGTTTATGGTATTAGAAATTATACTTAATATTTTACTGGAATGTACTTCAAGTATAATAAAATATTTTATGAAGTAAAGAATTAGAAGTATTTGAACTACTACTCAACTCTTTTCCAATCAACTGAAAACCAATTCATATTTCTAGATAAAATAGCAGTGTAAGAGAATTATAGTTACGAAAATTCCCTCTGTGTAATTTTGACAAATCTGTATTTTCTTGCTAGGTACAAACTAGGTAAGGAATTAAGTGTTTCAAGGGAATGGAATTATTTGTTTAGTGTTTATAATCCAGACTTAATTTTTTTAATTCTAGCAATAGTCTGTTTACTTGTATTTATTTCTAAAGTTTCAGTAGGGTTATCAGTTACGTAAACATTTTTCCACTCACTTTGTATTAAAAAAAAATCCAAATTATTCATGAACAGTTTCTTAAATTCCTTTTTCTGTGCCTGGTATAAAAACAATTCTTCATTGAAACAGTACTGCTTTCCAGAGGAGACTTTTATTTTTTTTTTTAGTGATAGCCCAAATGAGGGAAGTCACTGAGTCATTTTATTGCAGCTCTGGTTTGAGAGATGGTTAGTAAAGATGTCATTGGAGTTTTGCTGTTGTTGCTTCATTTTCTAGATTACATTTTTGTATGCTAGAACATTTTACAGATTACTTACTAAAAGGAAATATACGAAGCTGAAAAGTGGGAGTATTTTGTTGTTGCTTTTCTAGCCATGGCACACATTGGGAAATATTGCAGATTGCATTATGTAATAGATACTAGGCCACATTTTTCACATGCTCACTGTTGAAAGTGGCCACCAAGAGTGGTGTCTTGCAGTTGGGTCTTATAAGTGATTTGTAGGTTTTCTGACTTAACAGGTGCTGGTTGAGAGTGTTGTAATTTTAATGGTGCCTCAAACTCATGAAGAAGAATATTTTATTTTATTTCTTTCTCTGGCATGAACATAGATGCAGCAGCTGACTCCTGAAGCAGCTAATTATCTCTGAATACCTCCTGGAAATAGGTTATGGTGCTGGCAAGAAGCTTATAAAGGGACTTGACCTTTTATTCTGTAGTTGGTCTAGTGTTCTTTGACTGCCAGGAAGAGTAAATACCTGTATTCTCTGAAAGGGGGGATGCTGTTTGATGACAGAAGATGCCAGAGAGTTTTTCAGGAAGCATTTTGCCAAGCTCCTGGCAGCATCTGTCTGTTTGTTGTTTTTTTTAAAGCAAAAACAATACTCTGAGTTGCAACTAGAAAAATACGTTTTTAGCTGTTCAGGGAAGATGTGAACTCATAGCAACTTGCCAAAACTAAAGTAGTTTATTATGTTTTACTTCCTCAAACAAGAAATGTGCAGATCGCTTCAAGGATTGACTGAATTCATACTATTAATTAATCCAGTCCGGGATGATCTGAAGGCATGTATTCTTTGGTTCTGCATTTTGAAGGCAGGACTGCTCTCCTTGGGCTGCTTTATATGGAAAATACATAGTACCAGCAAAACTTGCATTGGAAATGTGTAGTAGTAAACAAATGAGTTTGCCTCTTCAATATGCTAGTGTTACCCCCTGAAAGCATCTAAGGCATGTACATAGTTTCATAAAGTTGCCAGTTTCTAACAGTGTCATTCAAGACTTTCAAAGGTTCCTCAGCCAGAGGCTCGTTGCCATCCTTTGTGTCCTGTATTGCATGTTCTTGTTTGAAACTGACAGTTTAGAATAGTACATTGTACCAGCAGTTTGGAGAACATTAAAAGTCAAAATAAATTTGTCCTGCAGCTCACACACAGGGTTTTCTAAATTCCAGCTGTCATCACTTGCTCTATTCTGGCTCTTGATGTTCATAAGGACTGGCATCATCGGTTTGTTAGACTTCATCAGTTTGTCCAGACTTTGCTCTCTTCTATACACTGATAATTGTTTAGAGTGAGGTTTAGGTACCTTTGAGAGGGAAGCATGCTTTTGGTTTTATTTCTTTATTTAATCTGGAATGGAAAAAATTTTCCCTTGAACTTTTCACCCTACTGGCACATGACAACATCTACAGCTACTAGAAGCAAAGTAAGTGTGTAGCTGATTGTGTTTTCTTATCTTTGCTGCATTTACAGTCTCTGTTTTATGCAGACATTGCCTGTTCTTATGTTTTAGAGATAAGAGTGGATGAAGGAAACAAAGTAGAAAAAATGGAATTAAAAGTAGATTTTAAAACCAAAATGTGCCTGTACTTACACATGTGTGAAGTATCATAAATGAAATTCCCAAATCAAAGTTAGAACTAGCAGAAGAGAGATTAGTGCAGATCTACTTGATAATGTGCATGTGACTCACATGTAGTTGGGTTGCCTGACTATTGTGAATGAGGATCAACAACAGCAATTATAGAAGTCTTGAAGGAGTATCAAGACTTGAGATTTGCAGCTGAGTAAAAAATGTCCTTTTGTTGGCTCATTTGATGTTCTAAAAGGCTATATATTTTGAGGGAATTTCAGTTTTACTGTTGGCTCTGAACTGTCAGATAATTATGTTGTGATAAATATTGCTAGTATGAATAGGCGCAACTCGACTGAAGTTAATCTTGCTTTTTACAAAGTAAATGTTGCTAGAAGTGTATGTTGAGTAAATCTGTTCAGTGTAGAGTTTTCTTAGCTAATTGCATATTAGCCAGTGCAAAGGGAAGAAACAGTCTATTATCATGAAAAATCATGCAAATTAATTTTTTTGTGATGTCAGGATAGAAGCATGACTGTGCAGTAAACTGTGTTCCCACGGTTAGGCTGTTTCCAGTATCTCAGCCAGTATTGCTGGTTCCACCCTGTAGTGGCTACATGGGTACACAGCTTCTTACTCAAGTAGCAGAGACAGCTTGAGGAAAGCTGTGGTTTCATTCCCATCTGTGCTGTGATCTGCATTATCAGTTTAGCATGCTATATTTTTCTCCAATCTAATTTTCTATTTCTATCACTTTTCCTAAGTTTAAAGTTCTTTGGGAGAGTGTTTCTACAGTATATTGATTTCACAGAATCACAGAATGGCCAGGTTGGAAGGGACCCTAAAGATCATCTAATTCCAACCTCCCTGCACTGAGCAGGGATGCCAATCACTAGACCAGATCACCCAGGGCTGCATCCAGCCTAGCTTTGAACACTGCCAGGGATGGGGCATCCACAACCTCTCTGGGCAACCTGTGCCAGCGCCTAACCACCCTCTGGGTAAAGAACTTCCTCATAATCTCTAATCTAAATTTCCCCTCCTTCATCTTATAGCCATTCCCCCTTGTCCTATCACAATCTGACCGCTTAAAAAGTCTCACCCCTTCTGTCTTATAATCCCCCTTTAGGTACTGGAAAGCTGCTATAAGATCCCCTCAAAGCCTTCTCTTTTCTAGGCTGAACAATCCCAACTGTCTCAGCCTATCCTCATAGGGGAGGTTCTGCAGTCCTTTAATCATCTTTGTGGCCTCCTCTGGACTCTTTCCACAGGTGCACATCTTTCTTATGCTGAGGAGCCCAGAACTGGATGCAGTACTCCAGATGGGGCCTCACTAGCGCAGAGGAGAGAGGCAGAATCACCTCCCTAGATCTGCTGCTCATGCCTCTCCT
>VWZO01010062.1:295041-322741 GCA_013396975.1 Bucco capensis
ACATCAGTTGGTCTCCCCTCATCAACTGCTGCAATCACTCCATCATAGAAGGCCACTAGATTGGTCAGGCACGATTTGCCCTTAGTGAATCCGTGTTGACTACTTAGGATCACCTCTTTATCATTTATGTGCCAATTTTTGGGGTTATGCATTTCCAGGTATTACAGAAGTGCATGTAATACTTAACCTCATGGGCACGTGTCATCTTTTCTCTCTTGAGATAGAAATAACTGGAAACAAATGCATAATACTTTCAACATATAACATAAAAATGCACTCATGTCATGAGTATTTCACTTGAAAGATTAGTGTGTTAGCTGTGTGCAGGGTATGGCCTATCATTTTCCTGCTTCTTGTGGTATACCATTTTTCTTCAGCACTAGGTGTGTGGCTATTTTGAAAAGTGGCTAGTCGTTTAAGCACAGAAGACGGCTCTGAAAATATGGATTATTATTACCTGAAAGAGCCAACCTCTTTTTAGTACTCAGTACTCAGTAAACTGAGGTGTAAAAATAGAAGCTGATATAAGACCTAAATTCTCCTGTAGATGCTTCTGCCCCTGAGACTATAGAAAGCCTGTGTTACTGAAATAAAACATACCCAACAAAACTAAAACCTCTTGTGGATTAAGGAGTTACAAAATAATTCCATAGAAGATATACAATATAGATAAATTCATTAGTCATTTTACTGGACAGTCTTATGCTTTTATGACTGAGAGGTATTAGAGGGTTTATTTTCTTACGTGTTTGAGGGAACAAGAAGGCATCAAGAAAACTGAATGGAAAGGGTAAGAACATTGAATTGTACATCGAAAAGTTTTGCTTGACAGGCTTTGTTTGTTATTTATTAAAAGTTATCCTACTTGTTTATTTTTAGTTCTGGAAAGTTGATTGCAGTGCTGAAAAAACACTGATGTTTTTACTCATCACTGATTATTGTAGAGACTTGGGAGTTAAATCTATGCTTAATTGGTCAAATTATTTCTTTGTATTTTATGTGCGTTTTTATTCAGATAAAATTGCTTTCTAATAGTAACTTTAAAATTATTTGGTTTTTAATTCCTTTTGTTGGAAGCTTTTTTTATTTTAAGTAAATGGGTTGAGAGAACAACAAGGTGACAGAATTCTCTGATATATTTTCTCTCAGCTGGAATTGTTGATGCAAGCTGCATCGTGTTCTGTTGTGAATGAACTTTAATAGAAAACCTCTTGGTTTCATTTTCCTGTAATATATGTTAATTTACACTAGCCACTTTTTTCATAATTGCAGCTTGATCTTTGCCATTTTTTAATATTTGTGCCCTTTATAATACTGGTTGTTTTCTTTTTTCCTTAAGGCTACCAATATTCCCATTCCTCTAAGATGAGTAACAGCCATCCACTTCGTCCTTACACGGCTGTGGGTGAGATTGACCACGTTCACATTCTGTCAGAGCATATTGGTGCTCTGATGAATGGGGAAGAATACAGTGACGTTACCTTTATTGTAGAAAAGAAACGTTTTCCTGCACACAGGGTGATTCTGGCTGCTAGGTGCCATTATTTCAGGTAAAGCTTAGCTTTTTGTCAGGCTCACAGGAAATTTTCATGCAGATATGATAAACATTGTTTTTCGATGAACTTTTCAGCGTATAATCATCTGTCCATTGAGTGTGACCTTTTCTGGTTGAATGTTTCCCAGCACATCAAATCATTGTGTCCAAATATAAAAAGATAAATACCATGTCATGATGTTATTCTTTTGACCTTCATTAAATTGGATTTTGAAGGTAGTTTCACAAATTCAAGAGAAAGATAATTTAAGGACAGAAAAGTTCTGCTGTAAAATTGTTTTGATTTCTCAGAGTATAGATGGTGTGCTTTCATGGAATATACTTGGTCAGAACATTTAATTTTGTTGCCTTGAAATTTAGTATTTAAAAGGTCGTGCTGGTACAGATTAGAATATGTTTTAAAACTAGGAATAATCCTAATCCATCTTTTTTAAGAGCTAGGCATTTTTCAGTCTTATAGTTAATGGAACTTCCTGATAATTTTCTTTCAGTTAATTTGGCAGAAGGATAAGCTAACAACTGAAGCATGAATGCAAATTGTGTTCAAACTGTCTGTCAGAGTTTAAAAAATAATTGTGGGTACTTTGAATTTTCAAGGATTCATTCAGGATTTCAGCAGAGTTGCCATGTGCTAGGTTTAAACTAAGGAAGAGAGGATCAAGAATTCCAGGATTTGCTAATGTGTCATTGCTATTAAAGAAGCAAACTATTTGTCCGCTTGCTTTCTAAACATTTTTCATTTATTTTTCTTACTCACTAATAGCACTATATTAAAAAAAAAAGCCTAACAAAGAACAACAAAAACCCCAACCAACCAAAAATCCAGAAAAACAAAAAGCCAAAGGTAAAAGAGTCAGATCTCCGTTTCTGCTTTGCAAGCTGTTGTTCTGAGCGGAGATGGAGCAATTGTGTGGGGTAAAAACATGATGCATTAGAGTATTATTCTTGCTCAGCTGCTTTCAGAACAGAGCTGCATTTTAAATACCAAGTAGTAGGGTTTTTCTTTTGTAGATTCTTAAACTGTGTCCCCTTTTATTTCCCTTGCTATAAATGGTCATGTATTCCTTTCTGCTTTTTGCTTATTTTTTATCAGGATATGAATGTCTCAAAATCTGTCTTCCTTACAGAGCATTACTGTATGGTGGAATGAGAGAATCTCAGCCTGAAGCAGAAATTCCTCTTCAGGACACCAGTGCAGAAGCATTTACCATGCTGTTGAAATATATTTACACTGGTCGTGCTACACTACGAGATGAGAAAGAGGAGGTTCTTCTAGACTTCCTAAGCCTTGCACATAAATATGGGTTCCCAGAACTGGAGGATTCCACATCTGAGTATCTTTGCACAATACTTAATATTCAGAATGTCTGTATGACATTTGATGTTGCCAATCTTTATTCCCTTCCCAAATTAACTTGTATGTGCTGTATGTTCATGGATAGAAACGCCCAAGAGGTGCTTTCCAGTGAAGGCTTCCTGTCTCTTTCTAAGGTATGTCTTCTGTTTGCACATTTTCCCCCCCAGGAATGTTAATTTTAATCTGTATATAACTTCATGATAAAATACTAATGGAAGTACCAAATGCAAGTTTTTGTGTTAGCTAACAGGTATCATTTTATAAGAGTGAAACTGTGGCAGTTGAAAATCCTGATTCTGAATTCTGTAGGTATTTAATTTTGAGCATTCAGTATCACTATAAATATAGTAAATCTGATGGAGTGTTCTAAAAGGTTGGAGCAGGCAATTTAATCTTAATTTGTCTTTTTTCATCAATTCTTGAAATAATGTAATTTAGCTTCTAAATGCTGCCCAGGGGATATAAAGTAAAGATTTGAAGATAATAGAAGATAGTTCATTCTATTAATTTCTTGATATAGGCTGCCTCAGTGATGCGTTGTTTTCTACTGTGTAAGCTAAAGTATTCTAGAGGATGCTGTGATTTATATTGCTGGTTGTCATCAGGTTCTGAAAGTGCATAATGTGGTGGTGTTGTAGGATGGTTTGAATTGTTTGTATGTTGATTTTATTGTTGTTAGATGCATAAATATTTGTGCCTGTTCTATGAGGTTGACATTTTCCACTTACTCTGGAGTGGTCTTTGAAATGGACTAATTGTGATGGAGTATTTTCAAGTGGTGCTCACATGAAGCAGTTTGTTTAATCTGAGCTCTGAGAGTATATTATTAATAAAGAAGTTAGTGAACATCATTTATCAGGAAGCACATTCTTTATGACATTTTTGACACAGCCAGTCCCAGTTTATGTGAGAAATTTCTTCTTTTCTTGGGCAAACTCATAATTATTATGCTAGCTAAGTGAAAATGAAAAACTATTAAAATTTGGTTTTGGCTTTTGTTCTAATTTTGCAGTCAGTGTTTTTTCTGTGTGAATAGGAACCACTGAAGTTTTTACCTGGTGATACTAAGCTAGTACCAAAAGAAGGTGAGGGGAAATCCCAGGTAGTTAAAAATGGTTTAAAATGTGATTCCAAACTATACTTGATTTTTCTCATCAGTGTTCTTATACCAGCCTAAGTTTAAAGGAACGTTTAAACTATGCTAGCAGATTACCAAATCACTTCTTATATATCATATAAGTAGATTTGAAGTAGTAACTGGAATTGAATTGATTCGACTAGTTCTCCACATTTCAATTCTGACTTTTTTTCCTCCTAGTTGTTTTTTAATATTACCTGTTATTTACATGATAGAGTCTGTAATTCTTGCATAAGTAACTAAAGCTACAGTTTTTGGTAATCAGGCCTGTGGAGATTATTTTTAATAACTGCAAGTTAAATAAGGCAAAAATTAATAGGTACTTCTAATTTCCTTTTTTCTTGAAAAAAAGTAATTTCAGTTTATTTTGGTTTTTTTTGTTTTTTCTTTTCCAGACTGCTCTTTTAAGTATTGTGCTGAGGGACTCGTTTGCAGCTCCTGAGAAGGACATTTTCCAAGCTTTGATGAATTGGTGTAAACATAACCCTAAGGAAAACCATGGTGAAATCATGCAAGCAGTGCGTTTGCCACTAATGAGTCTAACAGAACTACTAAATGTTGTAAGACCTTCTGGATTATTGTCACCTGATGCCATCCTAGATGCCATTAAGATTCGTTCTGAGAGTAGGGACATGGACCTTAACTACAGGGGCATGTTAAGTAAGCATCAGATTTTTTGTTTGCTTGTTGTTTTTTCATGTAGTGATTGTAGTTTTCTGGAGGATATACTTAATTTGTGCTTTGAGTTCATATCTGTTACTATGTGTTTTAAAAGGCTTACCTAATGAAATAACTTGTTATGTACTGTTCTTTCCATTTCTATTCCTCAGATAGTGTTGGTCAACATATTTTTTTGCTTTGTATCTCAGATAAAGTTCAAACATAAATGTTGTAATAAAAGTGTATTTTCCTAGGGGAAGTGTTATTTTAATAGGAAAACTTTTACAAAAACATTTAAAATACATTAACTGTGGGGTATGATACTTAAATCATTTTATATTGATGGTGACTTGTTTTCTACCTCATGAAGATTTTAATCTTTTCTGCATTACTTTTGGTTTTTCTTACTCTTTACATGCCTGCACAAATAGTATAAACAAGTCTTCCAAAATTGTATTCAGGGAAGTCTAAAAAGTGAGAAGCCTTTTGTTTGACTTCTGCCTGTGCTCTCTGTTAATTCAACAAGATTATTTAACACTGAGCTTTAGAAAGATATTGTTAGTTTGCTATCTATTGTGAGATTTATAGAGTGTATTCACCCCACAGCAAAGAATAAGATAAAATGTTCTTTGAGAGGCTGTACTGTAGTCTGTCAGTCATGCATGATGAGCCCTAAAAGTGATAACAGCTTTCTCAGAACTGCATCTCCCCTTTGTTCTTTCTTAGAAGTTACAGATATTTAAGCATATGGATTTAATACTAGGATATTGTATAAGTTGTCATGCAAGGCATTCTGTTGAGAGTGCAGTAGATGAATTTGAAATACTGAAATGGTGTTCTATGACTTTTTCTGCATATTTGTCTTAATATGCTCCTAATCTCAAAATTTCTAGCTTTTTAAAAAAACTTACAGCTTTTTAGAGAACTGAATTTCTGTGGTGTTATAGTACTAGCTTAGGCTCTTGGGACCTTTTCTGTTTGTAGGAACACTGATGACCACATGCCAATTTCATAGTAGTGCATTTTTATGTAGTACTATTACAATATAGTTAAAATTTTACCACTTCAAATTCTGTTCATTAGATGTTAAACTTCACATCCTGTTAAAATCCATACTTCTGTGGCCAACTTGCCTGAAGAATTCAGGGCAGCTCTTTATCATTCAGCTTTCAAATCATGTTTTCTAGGTTCTCTCCTCAAACAAGATTGTTAAAACCATCTTTTTAACAGGATGGTTCATCAGTATATTGATTTGTATTTGGAGTTAGGATCATTATGCCCAGTTATCTTGATGGAATCTCTGTTCCTAGGACATAACAGTTTATTGCTATGAAATGGTGGCATGAAAACCTTGCTTTTACTATGTTGGTTCAAAGCCCAAGTAAACACAAGTTTTGCATTTCAAACAGCTTTGTTTAGCTTTGCAGAGTGCTGGAAGCTTCTATAGCTATTAAAATAGCTTGTATAGCTATACCACTCTATTTGTTACTCTGCAAATTCATGATGCATCCACATCTTGAATATTTTATGAGATTTTTAGTTTTCTTCCACTTAAAGCCCAACCGATCAAAAAACCCAAAACCTAACCAACCAAAAAAACCCCACACAAACAACAAAAAACTCAGTTGAAATTAGAACAAAAAAATTCAGAAAGGGCAAAAGAAATTATTAGAGGTATGGTCAGAGGTTGATCACAGGGACTAAATAGACCAGAACTTTTAAAACAGGAGGAGAGTGAATGAGGAAGTGCAATAGATCTGTGTAAAATCGTGAAAGGGACTGAGAGTATAGGCACTACATACTAGTAAATTATCACTTCCACAAAAGACCTAAGGAGCATCAAATGAAACAGAAGAAGCAAAATTTGTAAAATGCCTCTCTTCTTGTATTTTTTTGGGGTATTTTTTTTTCTACTTGAGTATGTGTTTGTGGCCAAGAAAGGATACTGGTAACAAATCTTTGTTCTGACCTAATACAGTTGATATTCAGAACAGCCAATTTGCATTATGAGAGCATAAAAAATGAAGCACTGATTTCCTTTTCTTCTTAGTACCAGGGGAAAATATTGCAACGATGAAGTATGGAGCACAGGTTGTAAAAGGGGAGCTGAAGTCTGCTTTATTAGATGGGGATACTCAGAACTATGACTTAGACCATGGCTTCTCTCGACACCCGATCGATGATGACTGCCGTTCTGGGATTGAAATCAAACTAGGCCAGCCGTCCATAATCAACCACATACGAATACTCCTGTGGGACAGAGACAGTCGGTACGTGCCAAGTTCACATGCAAAGGGAAGATAATGCATTTTGTACTGGTGATAATATAGCAATGTGAAAAATTAATTAAACCTTTTATAAACACAGCATGATAGTGTTGGAGATGACAATTACAAATCTTATTTGAAAATAAAGCTTTTAATATGCAGTTTTGATTACTTACACACCAGACTGTGTTTTGTGATACTAAACTGCCTCATAGTATTTCAATCTGTTTTCTGTGTCTTCATAAAATAGTCTGTATTACTAGTGGAATTTTATGTAACTTCAGTTGTCTTTTGCCACTTAATTTTCAACTGCTTTTATTTTAGTTTGAAAAACAATATTTGAGTTCTTTGGAAGAAACCATATGTTTTACATATTTACATTCCAGACACTGAAGCCATGTTTGTTCAGATTTTTATTGATGCATCAAAATTGTTAAGAAATAACACACTTTGACAGTAATTCAGGGATAGTAAAATTTATTTGGAATGTGAATTACCACTTAATTACAGTAGTTATTAAAAGTCACTTCATGGTGAGACTGGTGAAGTATGAACTGTCATGGATGCGTTGGACAATTTATGCTCAGCTACTGTAGTTTATTATGTAATGCATGAAAGATCAAAGCATGCATATTTGAACAATTGAGTATCTGCTTAAATAGGAAAATTGCAAGATTCTTTTTATCTGACAAATTGAATGTATTAATTTTGCAACTTGCCATGGTGAAGATTTTGCAATTTAGTAAACAGCTCATGCAGGTATTCATAAACAATTTCCTATTAAAATCAATAAAATAAGATACTTATACTTTTAACACATTATTACATTTCTAATGAAGGATTAATATTAGATTACTTCCAGACCAACAGCTTAGAATTTCAAAACAGTTGCATTTGTTTTCATAATTAAGCTGGCTTTCTTTATAACAGGCTGAGCTATTTTTTATTTTTAATTTTTTTAAAGTATGAATTTACAGTTCATTATTCAAAACAAACTGCATGAATCTTTAGCTATTTAATTGTATGTTGCTTTTCTGTTCCTTTTGGGAAGATTGAAAAGTAAAACTCTGAAGGTACAAGGAACTACCTAATACAATATTATGCAACTTGTCCCAGAAGATCAGCCAAATTTATGAGCCAATTATCAACCAATTTCATAAAAACTGAAAAAGTATTAGAGAGATGCTAATATTGAAGAGTGCTCCAATTTTTAGAGAGCTTATATACCTCTTATCTGTAAGGCATGAATTGGCAGATGCTAAAACTCATGGAAAAGTACTAAAAAAAGATATCTGTTGCTTGGTGTCCTTTGCCCTTCCTCTGAAATTTGTAGAACAAACCATTGTTGCTTGCAGAATATCAGACATGTTACATTACTCCTGAGTTTTTGTCTTAGTAAAATACTGAGGGTACACTGGTATACAATCTAGTTTCTGTGTCATCCTGAATTTTTTGGTTTTTCTGTGGAAGGGTTGCTGTTGGACTTCTTTTGCTTCTTATGAAGTATAGTACTTGAATTGTCAGGGTTTTTTTCTCCCCTGTAGCTCAACTGTCTAAGATAAATGTAAAATGAAGTATTTGGAGTCCATTGTCCAGTTGTGGGCTCCTCAGTATAAGCTACTGACATAGTGAAGTGAGTTCAGCAGGACACTAAGATGAGGGTTTGCATACAGGATATAAAAGTAGATGCTGAGAGTACTTGCTGTTTTAAGAGGACAAGGCTTAGAAGGGGGAACTTAATGCTATCTTTGCCTGTTTATTGGAGTAATACAGAGGATACAAGGCCTCTTGTAGCTGTTTACAGAGAGGGCAAAGAGAAGTGCACCAAGTAGCAAGATAAATTCCTGTTAAATATTAGAAACAGAATTCATAATAGGTAGTTAAACTTAGGAAGAATTTGCCCAGAGGGATTATGGATATCAGCCTTTGGCAATAGAAGTAATGACTGTATCACTGGTATTTTAGATATATTCCACAGAGAAGGAATACAAATGATTATTTTTATGGCTGACTTGAAAGTCTCCATTGCATATTTTGAGGGCAATGGTCTCACTTAATTACTGCAAATTGTGAGTGTTTGGATGTTTTAAGTCATCCAGAAAACACATCTTAACAAAACTGCATGTGAATTTATTTTCAAAGCTAATTTGAAAACAGATCTCTTTTAGGTGCAGTGGGTAGGAACAAATAGCCTTCTTTTCAGCACAACTAAAAATCCAGGAGCAACTGTAAAATTTAATACCTAACATGTGGCTGTTTGTATTCTAACCAGTGGTTTTTGTCAATCCATAGGTCTTATTCCTACTACATTGAGGTGTCCATGGATGAGTTGGACTGGATTCGGGTTATCGATCACTCGAAATACCTCTGTCGGTCCTGGCAGAACCTATATTTTCCTGCCCGTGTCTGCAGGTTAGTTCATCAATGTAATGTTGCATGACTATCGTTAAATAATACAGACACCAGAGTGAGTTGGTGGATTTTGCTGCTGCTTTATGTATTTCTGATAATGTACACAACTTTCATCAGCTATCTGAAAAAAACAAAATTCTATCTTGGTGGATGCTTGTTAAATATAAATATAGGTGATAAATTGCAAACATTCTTTTTTGAAAACTGATGCTTCGATCTCTAGCTATGTCTCTTTTTTAAGTCAGACTCACCTTTCCTCTCGCAGCTGATATATTCTTTTACATATATATATAAGTTTTTTTGTTATATATGTGTGTTTATATACTTACTATAGAATTTGGAAATGTGATTTTATGTATTTTCTGCTATTGTGTTGAAAGTGTTCTAAACAGTCATGAAAGAGTGAAAGGGGAGAGTTAGGACTGAGGAGGTTTGAGCAATGCTCTGTGTAAACCTAGGCAGCTAGATGGATTTAGTCATTATTGAGGTGATGATGTCTTTTTGCTGTAGTTGCTGGGAATTATAACCACATTGAAGCTGTCTTACCCAAAAAATGAATCAAGCTTGTTGATTGACAGGCCACAATCTATAGATTTCAAAGATGTTATCATCATTAGGTTTTAGGTTGTAGACCCAAAGAGGAAATGCCCTGTATTGTAGTAATTATTCTGTAGATACAAACCTCTTAGCCAGCACCGCAGCTCTTGGAGTCCTCAAGGAGGGAAAGTGCTTTCTTTTTCTCCAAAGAACATTCTTTTTCTCTGATCTTTACTGCTGTGCAACATGGGATTGCTGGAAAGCAGTTGTAGTCTATGGGGAAAGAGTCTTGTGGGTTGCTTGTGTGTCTGTCCTTCTCTGAGAACTTTTTCTAAGCGTCTGTGGCCTTTAGGAAGTTCATCTGAATGTAACTGACTTGAAATTTATTATTCCTGGATTCTGATTTTATTGTTTTCTCTTTCTAAAATGGTTGGCAATGTCCCTTAGTGTGTGTGTGTGTGTGTGTGTGTGTGTGTGTGTATAATAAATTTTTGTTCAAAGATGTCTGTGGTGGAGTCACCATCCCTGGAGGTGTTTAAAAAAAAAAAAATGTATAGATGTGGTACTTGGGGATGTGGTTTAGTCAGCTTGATGATCTTAGGTTGACAGTTGGACTCGATGATCTTAGAGGTCTCTTCCAACCTCAATGATTCTGTGAGTCTGTGGTAAATCACCAAGTAATGATGAAATGACTCCTGGAGTTCGTAAGTGTTTTATATTTCCTGGGAATATTTCTCTGTGTGTGACCTTAACTTGATGCAAAGTGGACAGATTGTTAGTAAGGACAGGGTTTTTTTTCTTCCATCCTGTTACCAAGAAGATTTGAAAAGGTCTAGGGTATTACAGTGGCACTTCTTTGAAAAGAGCAGCCATTCTTTGGCCTCATCCAAAGACTTGTCCAGAAGTGAGTTTTCTGTTTCAACATCAGTTTATGTGTTTGTCATCCTTACATCAGCTGTCTTCATCAGTGTTTGTGTGCTGTGTTTTGAGACCATCATTGTTCCATTTTGGTGAAGGCTCTTTATAGCCTTGCTCTGAACATGCAGAGAGGAAAGAGCAGAAGTGAGAATGTTATTTCAGAGTTTGAGGCAATACCTTACTCATTTTTTTGGCACACAAGGACGTCTTTTACTTTCTGGCTCTTCAGTGATCTGTAAATGACTTGCCTTCTATTGGAGGAGCAGATTATCAGGAGGGAGTTCATTTCATGTGGTGTTTTTGTATGGATAGCTATGTATTTTCTACTTAAATGCATGCACAAGCACACCTGGAAACCTTCCTCTTGCAGTTTTATCGTAGCCAATATTTGAAGAATGCAGTTGTCCAGGTAACTACAGCACAGTTTTCCTTATCACATAGTCCTCATGCCTCTAATTTTTCCCATTCTGCCTTATGATCCCTAGTAAACCTGCTATTTTCTATAAATCTCTGTTCCTCGTTATCATATCCACATAGAGGTAGCAAATTCCCTGAAGGTGCAGCTACTTTGAAAAGCCAAGTGGAAGAGCTAAAGAGAAAGTCATGCAGCAACAGAAGTGTATGAGTACTTATTGTTAAGGAGCAGTATGGTAAGTATGTTAAGGAGTTAAAGGCAATATGAGCTCTCAGTTGTGCGTCAACATAGTAACTCAGGGTAGTTTAGATAAGGCTGTTCTGTAATCTCGCTTTACATCATCTTTTATATCAGCAAATTGAAGCCTACATTAGAGTTAGGCATGTACTAGTCAAAAGTAAAAGGACTGTAGGTATAATTTACTGTTCTTTTTATGTATTTTTTCCAGTGAATAATAAAACGTTATTTTTAATTTGAAACCTAAAATTAATGGCAATTTTTTTGAGGAGTTCCACTTTAAGAACAATGTATTTATTTATGTCAATAAATAAATCAGGGATTTGGAGCAGATGACCTCTGGAAAGGAGATGTTGAGTGGGGAAGGCTATGTATGTGTACATATTACTATTTTAGACATTTATTTATCTGACTTCTAATTAATTCTCTGTTTAGAAAGAATAAGCAAGGAGTACTAAACCTTTTTTCCCGTCTTGAATTTCAGGATTTTGTGATTACGTATTTAACATAGTTTTGTTTATTTAAATGAGTTAAACTAATTATTTCAAGGATACTAACATACACAAAACAGAAATCCTAAAATGCATAGCAGTGTTTTCATCTAAAAAAGAGATAATCTCCAGTGTTGTGACCACAGATTTCAAATATGAGCTAATAGGAGTTTGTCAGAATTTATTCTTTTTAGTATTTGATACTCTGTTTTTCCATAGAATTTAGGTATGCTTATCAAAGGGCAGCTATGTTATGTTTTATATGCTCTGTCTATAAAGAAATAGTTTTCAGATTATCAGTACATTGATCAATAGCACTAGGTTAACCAATATGTTCTGTACATCCAAAACTAGGTAGGTTTTCATATTGTGCTAAACACTGCTCTGTCGTATACTCTTCAGTTAGTGTGACAAGTCCCAGTGCCAGGATTTTCCTCTTTTTTTTAGTATATGCATTGCAAGCATCATGCTTTGCTCTGCCTTCTTAATACTAGAATCTCTTTGCAAGCAACCAGTTGGGGAACCATGGAGCAATTTTTTAATAGGTCTGTATGCGTTTTCAGCAGAAGATGATAGACTAAGTATTTTTCACAGTGCAGTTTCTTACTTGTATAGGTTTGAGATAGATGATTGCATTTGTTTAGTTTTGAAAAAGTTTATTTTAGCTCAAAGTGCTTTATGGCATCACCGTATAGGATGATGGCATTTCGAGGAGCAACAAAGAATTGGAGACTAGGTTGGCTGTGGTTTTTATTTACAAACCTCTTTTCAAAGCAAGGGAGTAGAACATGCTAGCTTCTGTAGCCGTTGTTGAAGGACAGCCTGTTTGTGTCTGATACACTAGAGCAATTGCTCAAACATAGATTATATAAGAGCCTTCACCAAAGATAGAAGGGGTGAGACTTTTTAAGCAGTCAGATTGTGATAGGACAAGGGGGAATGGATATAAACTGAAGGAGGGGAAATTTAGATTGGAGATTAAAAGGAAGTTCTTTACCCGGAGAGTGGTTAGGCACTGGCACAGGTTGCCCAGAGAGGTTGTGGATGCCCCATCCCTGGCAGTGTTCAAGGCCAGGCTGGATGTGGCCCTGGGTGACCTGGGCTAGTGATTGGCATCCCTGCCCATGGCGGGGTTGTTGGAACTGGATGATCTTTAGGGTCCCTTCCAAACCTGGCCATTCTATGATTCTACGAATATAAGCCCTGTAACATTAGGCAAGCTTAGTTGCCTTTTTGAGTTACCTTTCACATAAATATTAGTTACACAAGGTGAGAGCTGTCAAGGGCTGAACTAAAGTGTTCACCTGAGTTGTAAGAAGCTATGCAAACGTTTCTATGGACATAAAAATTGTTGGAGAAAATCTTCTATTTGCATGTATACAGGTTGGGGTTTGTGTTTGGTTTTTTGAAAACCTTTCACTTTATCTCTCTTCCAAGAGAGGTTCTCTTGGAATCTATCCATTTCCAAATCCGCAATCAGTACCTCTTTCACACTGATGGGTGAAAAAAATGCAACCTTCTGGTAGTTAATTCTTACATAAAATAATTTATAACACAAAGAGTTAAGACCAGTTCAGTCTCTTTAACAAGTTATTTATTGTATTATGTGTCTCATAGTCTTTATTATTACTTTGATTTTTTGGATATATGAAGCATTGTGGGAAATTCACAACAATGTTAGAGATAGGGGCATTTTTGTGCTTCTCATGAAAGATAATTGGTACATGGCAAAGCATGTACCAAGCCATCCAAACTGATTAGGCAGATTCAAGTACATAATGTGATAAGATTACTTAGTCTTTTCTTTTTCCTATTACTTGTGTGCTGCAGTCTGTTTTAATAGGTTCAGAGTAACTTTTGCCAGCCACAACCTTTGTCTAGATTAAGAGATGTAAAATAGAAGGGCAGTGACCAGACTCTGAAATTCCATAGTGAGAAGGAGATGAGAAGATTGTTTATGCTTTTTCACACACAGAAGATAATTTATTTGTATTTTGTAGGATGCAATCCATGATAAAGATATACAAGCTAATTTGTACAAGAAAGATTATTTCTTAGGCATTGAAGCTTAGTGTAACAGGTGTGAGAGGGTTCTGCAATATTTTGAGTTTGCTTGTTTTGGGTTGTTGTTTTTTTTTTCCAGAGAAAATGCTATGTATAATACCTGGAATTTGTATTGACATATTTATACTCTTAATTTTTGCTTTAAGTGCTTTTAGAAGATGTTATTCCACCACATTTACAAATTGAAGAGCCATATACTATGCAGAAAAAAAACAAATAAGAAAGCAGTATTGCAGATTTTTTCTTTTTTTTAGTATAGTTCTGTATTGGTTTTAGAATTTCTTGTGGTCCTGGTTTTATTGTTTGTGCTTATATAGCACCTTTCATGTAGAGCTGAAGGCTTTCTTTAGAGGGAAGACAGGAGACAGAAAATAGTTGTATAAGCAGTTTCCTGTCAAAGTTAGGAACAGGTGTCAGGTTCATAGTTACTGCAGCTTTCCTTTTTAGTAGTTAGGCAATGTAGAAAGCACTTGTGTGTTTGTTTTCCATGTGTGATTTATTACTGATTCTTGAAGTGAATATTTTTTTCCCTATTTCCAAGTATTTTTAATATGTACCTGTTAATTAAGCCAACTGTTTATCCTGTCATTGACCTAAAACAATGACTACCATCTGCATGATTGTATTAAAAAAGTTAACTCTTTCTTATATAGCACTTAGTCCATAGACCTGACAATGTTGGATTGATCTATGTTTCAAAAAATCAATGATAAAAATAGTAAAAGAGCTACTTGCAGGGTATTTTACGTAACCCATGTGGATATCAGTTTGAATATGGGTAAGCAATAATAGTTCACTAAAAAAAGTCAGACTTTCAAATTGAGACAGCAGTCAGAGTTTTGATTCTAAGCCAGAGCGTGTTTATGGAATAAAAAAGTGCAAATACATTAAGTGAATGTTAATACTTCTAAAGATCTTTGAACAGGCAATGCTGTTTTCTGTTTTATCTTCCTCACTTTTTTAATCCATTTCATTTTGTTCTGCAGCTTCATTTTTTTACTTTGTCCTAGACCACAAAATTTGAAGAACTTCATTAAAGCCATTACAAGAAAATGAAAAATTTTGAGGTCACAAATAAGTCAAATGTTAGCCACAAGGTGTCACTATAATAAAAGTTTTAAATAATTTCTGTCTCTAAGTTCCTTTAATGAAACTATTTTTCCTAGTATATGTTCCCCTTGTGTACTGAACTTCTCAGGTTTACAGAATCATTCTGGTTTTTGGGTTTTGCTATAGAGAAAGCAAGTACAGATATGGAACATTAAATCAGAAGGAAACTTCCCATTCATTTTCCATGTTTAATCTGATACAGGATGATGCTGAGTTTCAGCTGGGGGAGTATTTCCCTTACCAGACCAATTCATAGTTTGAAATGTAATGCTATATTGTCAGTAATACCAGAATTTGAAAAAGGTAATGAAAGGAGGAAGGGGTCAGTTCCTATCTGCATTTCTTAGTATTTTGTCTTATCTCTTATTGAGATATTATAATGTGACTAATCAAAGGGAAGTATTAATTAATTATTGCTGCATACATTTTTGGTCCTAAAGCATGTTACTATTAAAGGAACTGATAGATTCCTGTAGAATAATGTTGTAAATGTGGGGAATTATTTAAGCATATTTTTCCTTTTCTCTATTAATTTGTTTTAAATCAAAAACTGTTGAGGACTAGTAGATTAAATTAGTTGTGTTGTAATATGTCTAAGTGTGCCATGTTTGTACTTGGCTGCTGTAGAAAGCATGGTGTAGAATTATTTTTACTTTAGAAGGTGTACTTACGTATTAAATGTATTTATCAGTGCAGAGAGAATTTCTTGCCTTTCCTGTTATTAAGCATTGATGATATTGGGTGGATTTTGTGTTCAGAGCTTCAACAATTTTTGCTGCTAATGATTACACTATCTGTAATCCTTTGCCTGAGTGGAGACAAATTAAATTGTAGACCCTGTATCCTGGGAGTTTAAAAAAGCAAAATATAAACAAAAGTAAATGTTTCAGTTCTAACTAAACTAAGAAATGATGGTAGGTGTGCACAATTATTTTATAGGTAGTGTCATGCAAAGAGATGTGATTTTCAAGAATAGACTAGATGACTTAATATCTGGCATTTTACAAAAGCAAGTTGAGGACTCTTCCTTCCACTGAGGATACTGAGAGCTGTTAAGTTAAACCACCAAAACCTCTCAACACTTGAAGCAAAAATTGCACTTGATCTTGATTAAAAATGGACATTGGCAGCTCATGTCCAACTTTCCATCCACTAGGACCCCAAGTCCTTCTCCACAAGGCTGCTCTCTATCCATTCATCCCCAGCCTGGATTAGTACCAGGGACTAGATGATCACCAGAGGTCCCTTCCAACCCCTAGACTTCTGTGACTCTTTTTTCCCCCTCTTATTCTGTTCTTGATCAGGTAGCCTCAGGTACCTGTAGTTTTTATACCAGTGATGGTGCAGTCGTTTTATTTTTCTTTCCACTTAGAGTCACTCTTTGACAATAGCTAGTGATTAAGCAGCAATGTTTCATTTTCAGCCTTACCTGTAGGTCTCTGACATCCTTATCTATAGTAGATACCTGTCTTGCATTTTTCCTGTGCTTGGTGGATAATAACTTACCAAAAGGCTTTCTGAATATGGTTCAATTAAAGACAATGTTGAAACAAGTGAGGAGTTAACTCTTGAGGTAAAAAGCAAGTGAAGCACTGTCCCAAGTACTTGCAATAAGCTGAAAAGAAAGCAATGTCTGCAGATCTAATTTAGCACTGGCTTTTTAAAGCAAGTAATTCTGCAGCCTCTCCCCCTATTGAAAATGGTGGTGTTCAGAAAAAGCACACAGGCATCCAAAAGAAACTTTTGATCATTGTTTTAACTTAAAATGAAACCCTACTACCTCACTGACCTAATTGAAAAACACAGACTGAGTTGCTGACAGGAGCTGTGGTAAAGCCTTCAGTCTGAAGAGCATTACAAAAAATTTCTCATCACTAGGTCATTAATACCCTTATAAAAGGAGTTCTTGCAAATGAAATGATTACACTTGGGCAACTGAAACCATCTTTACCTTAGTTAC
Source organism: Bucco capensis (assembly GCA_013396975.1). Taxonomy (NCBI): domain Eukaryota; kingdom Metazoa; phylum Chordata; class Aves; order Piciformes; family Bucconidae; genus Bucco; species Bucco capensis. Next base: position 312,163 of record VWZO01010062.1, read on the forward strand.
AACACTTGAGAAATGCAAATGGTTGCAGAGGCAACATGTTAGTTTATTTTATTTGTACTGTGCTTTGGGGAGCACTGACTGTTGTGCAAATATTTTATTTCTAACTGTACAGATATGTGGTTAGTTCATAGTTTAGGAAAAAAACTTAAGCCCTTGCTGCACGATACATATTAGCTTTTCTTCATTTCTGGATTGCTGAAATCTTAAAATCTTTTCCTAGTTCTAATACTATATAATACAGTGATAATGTACTATTCAAAGATAAGTAAGAATTATCTTGGTTTGTATTACAGAAACGTTATTAAAAGAAAGCAATTTTGAAATGTCACTTCAGACCTTTGAGGGTTTACACTAAGATTATTTTCAGTTTCCATGGCAGGCACACAGGTTGGTTTTGGTTGTTTTGTTTTTGGTTGGTTATTGTGGGGTTTTTTGGTTTTGGTTGGTTATTGTGGTTTTTTTTTGGTGTGGGGGGAGAAAAGCTAATCACTCTTTCTGCTAGAAGGTCATCATATCAAGGAATCTTTATTGCATGTTTCCAATACCTTGCTTTTTAACTTTAGGATATGATTTCCTTGTATTTCACAAAGTCTCCATTTTAGTGGCTACGTACTTCTTGATTTTCTTTCTATCTGGTTGAACATATATATATATTTTTTTTCTCTACTGTGTGTTCAATCTGGCTTTTTTTTTTCCTTTCCAAAGATAAGGTCTCAGATTTCTCACAGACAAAGTAGATTATTATCTATACAGGATCAAGAAAGCTATTGCCTTCTGTAGGGCAGAGTGTTTATTGATCTAAAAGATCCCTTTCTTCAATTCACTTTATGTATATCTTGAGCTTATACTTCTAATTTCAGCTCCAAATGTGGTTCTAGTGATATAGAAGCTCATTTCTCTACAGGCTTAATCAATAACATTTTTCATCAAGAACTTTATCAAGGCAGCTTTTTTCTTCTTTCTCTCTCTGCCATAGCAATTTCAGTTACCCTAACCTGAAGAGCCCAACTCAGCTTGGAGGAAAAGCAAAAAAGTTAGTGTGCATTTGAACTGTCAATGACAACCTGCCAGATAACTCATCCTCTGAAAATGAATATTGGAAAAAGTGTGTGTAGAGGGGCCAGTAATGCTTGTGTGGAAATACTTGAGGAAGGTATTTCTCAGAGACATCAGAGAGAACCTGCCAGTGCAGTTTTTTTGGGTGTGAATAACAGAAAAGTATAATATAGGGTTTTTTTTTATTCGTAGTTTAGAAGAAACAGTTAACTTTGTAAGAGATTTAGATTACATATATCTCATGTTCAATGTAATAATAAGCAGGGGGTTTTGTATTATGGTTAGAATTTATATGTATCCTTAGTTTCCATGTATTCATTTTGAGGTTTTTTAACTGTAAATTGTTTCTAGGTCTATTTTCAAGCTGTTTCACCTCATAACAGATCTAACATAGGTGAAAATCATCAGTAGTTACTATGCTTGACCATAATACATAAAGATACACCCAAACACTACTTGTCAAATTGTTCATAATAATTCTACAGGAAGTTGTATTTTAAAGTTCATGTTGAATAAGATGAAGCTGTTTGAAAGGCATCTTCAAGAGTGTTTGTTTTTAAGTCCCTCTTCTATGATTTCTGCTACATTCCAGAGCTAGAATTAACTGTGAAAACTTACCATATATGTTTACAAAGACAAACCGTTGCAAAAGGAAATCTTATTTTGCCAAATTTGTAAGAATTCTGGTTTATTTTAGTTTGTTGTTCAGTGGTGGTCACCTGCTGAAGCTTTTTGATGCCATTGGATAAAGCATTTCTCTTTATCCCCATTTCTCAGCAGATAATTGCCATGGTTTGTTGATTTTTATCTGAAACACTACTGTACTTACAAATACACATTTTGTATTACTTGGGTTTACATATTTCAATTATATGGATTCACTTTTTTGGTTTCTTAGTTTATAAAGTCACCTGTTAACTAACACTAGGCCAATTTGGATGTTAAAATTTCTGTAGTAAAGTAAATTTTTCTGTGATTAAACTTGATTCTTTGTTCACAAATCTCAAGTTATCTTTTTCACTTTTAAAAGGCATAAATCAGTGTATGAATGGAAAGCCATATTGTAAACTGGTTCATTGAGTGTCCTTTATCTCCTCAAAAGAAGCTTATAGAACTGATGTTGAACTGAAGCTTTTTGAGCTTGAACTGTACTTGCTCTTTTTTATGTTGGGTTTGGTTGGGGTTATTAGGTTTATCAACAGAGAAGTCTCACAAATACAACATGTTTGGGGAAAAAAAAATCAGTGCAAATAAAAAATGTTTTACAAGACAGTGGTTTTTACAATAGGGATAATTATAGGAAAACCACACATTATTTATTGTTTTTAGGCTGCTACTGGAAGCAGTTTTATTCTTTGTAATGTCTTCTGGAAGAGAGGAAGAGTGATCTGGGTAAAACACCAGATCTGCATTTGCATTTTGGTGTTTTGTTTTTTTTTTTTACTATGTAGCAACTTGTATAGCTTTATAGTTTCATGCTTCTTTTTGTTTGTAAGATTAGGACAAATATTTCCTGGAGATATAACAAAGAACTTGGAAATTTTAGATACTGTAAATAACATCATTAGTGATCAGCTCTTCATACTGTTTTCTTTGTATTGGGGAATAAGAGCAGTGATGGAAAGTGTATTAAATATTGATTTCTAATTCTGTGTTTTATTCAGTTCAATTATCCTGTCTCTTTTAATGGCAAATTGCAAAGTTGACTAATCAAGTTGCATTCTCATTAACATAAGTGCTCCATTGAGTAAGATCAACGGGCACCTTAGCCTGTGTCCTGTCTCTGACCCTGAGAGCAGGAGGGTGCTGGCCAGGGAGGGCCTGGGAGCCTCACCATCCTTTGTGTTCCATTCTCCTTGTAGTCCTCTGATCCTGTTAACATCATGTTAACATAACATCATATGCATATCATATGCCACCAAGATCATTAAAGGAGTGGAGCATTTGCCCTATGAGGACAGGCTGAGAGCGCTGGGTCTCTTCAGCCTGGAGAAGAGGAGACTGAGAGGAGACCTCAGGAATGCTTATAAATATGTTAAGGGTGAGTGTCAGGAGGAGGGAGCCAGGTTCTTCTCAGTGTCATCCAATGTTAGGACAAGAGGGAATGGGAGCAAGCTGGACCACAGGAGGTTTAGTATTAACACAAGGAGGAACTTCTTTCCAGTAAGGGTGATGGAGCACTGGCCCAGGCTGCCCAGGAGGCTGTGGAGTCTCCTTGTCTGGAGACATTCCAGAGCTGCCTGGACACATTGCTGTGTGAGCTTGTCTAGGTGATCCTGCTCTGGCAGCGGGGTTGGGCTAGATGATCTTTCTAGGTCCCTTCCAACCCCTGACATACTGTGATACTGTGAAATTTCTCATCCATTCATGTATCTAAGGTCCTTCTCTGGTTGGACTGTTACCAACTGCTTCTAGTAGCAGCAAATTCCAAAAGCTTATTAGCCACTGCATGAAATAGGTAGTTCTACCCATTTAGACAATTCTTTCACTGCTTTGTGTCTCCTAGTTGCAGTTTTGTGGGATAGCTATACTGCATTCACCTTTTCCACTCTTAAATGTTGTGCATGTCAAGCATAGCCCCCTCAACTCTCTCCAATTTTGATTCCATCTACTGTGTTGCTTTCATCTGCTGACTTGGTGACTGCACTCATGAGAACTTAGGCTGGTTAGCTCCCATGCTTCTCAGAAGCAAGATTATAGATTTCATGACTGTGCTTTTATTGATATTGACAATGTTTTGCAAATGGAAAATTCCTTGGCTTTCACAGTTCCTTGGGTAGCTGTAAGACTTGCAGTTTTGTTTAACTCTTATGTTGAAGCTTAAGAAGTAAGATTTGGAAGTATTTCCTTGGGTTTAAGTTTACAAAGATTGGTTCCCTGATATACTATAGAAGCTAAAATTGAATGTAGGTTGTTTTAGGGGGGTTTTTTTGTTGTTGCTGTTTTCGTGGTTTGTTGTTTGTTTGTTTTTTTTCCCCCCAAAACTATGCTCTAAAACTATCTGGGAATTTTCTGAACTATGCAGTATCTATTTTTGGAGGGAGGATGAACATGCAGGATTTTTATTTATTTACTTTAGTTAATGACTAGAACTACAGTCTTCTAAAATGAGTGAAGCCTTCTGAAGTTAAAATAATTGCTTTCTTTCACATCTTCCATTATAGAGATTGGGGGGGAATTTGTTGGTTGTTTTGCAGATTCATTTTTAAGTGATTACAATTAAATTGGACTGAAATAAGCCTGAAAAGCCTTTATGAATTTGAAAAACTTTAGCTCTTTCTGACTTGATTTTTCAAATATGTATGCTTTGTGTGTGAGGAATTTATGGTAACTTTTCATGTGATTTGATCTTGTGTGCTCATTTTCACATTAATTTATTGGATGCCCTCACTCTATTTTTGCCATCAAAATTCAGATAATGGAGTTTAAAAATAACTTTATTTAAAAGAGCAAGTAATTCAAAAGAGTAATGTGTTACTGTTTCTGTACAAGCTTTGTAGAGTCTAGTTATTAAGATTTTAGATGTCACATGTCTGGATGTTTGAAAAAATTAGGAGTAAATTATGAATCCATGGTATTAAGGCATACAATCAGTCTTAACTGTGCCTTAGGGTGTTCCCATACAGAAGTTATGTTGTTAAGTGCATGTTAAGTTTATTATCTGATGAAATCAACTTCTAAGACCCGTGCTTGGCTATTTAACTTTTATAACAATATTAGTAGCAGGATGATTTTCTATGTAAATGAGTATTTATGAAAACTTTCAGTGATGTTGGCCAATTCTATTTTTTTTTTTTCAGTTTAACTAGTGTCATTAGTATTTTGTTTGGAGAGCAAGGCTTATTTTTGCCTTCCCCACCCCAAGAGTATTCTTGATTTTGATTTAGTAGGTAGGCAAACCAAATCTGGGTAAAACTCTGTGTGGATGTGTATGCATAGACACTCTTCCCATTTGGGTTGTATTTCATCCTCTTTTTATTTTTTTTTTTAAGGGAAGGATTTAATGTATATTTAGATGAAAACTGATTTTAAAACTTCAGTAGATCAAGATAGGGTGAAAGGCTGGAAGACATTATTGCTGATGATTCCAGTTTGTAGTAAATTATAAGGCATATAACAGCTGTAAAGAGAGATGACTTTCTGTGTTATATTTCATTTTGCCTTCATAGATAAGTGTGTAAATGAAAGGGAAACAAATTGTTTCAATATGGCAATTCTACATTATTTCTTTGGAGTGAAAATGAATGAAATTGAAATAATTCATTCTTGGGTGAAACTCCAAGCTATAAATGTATTTTATCCTCTTGATGTGGATTGGCATAGTGCAGACTTATAATAAGAGAATGTTCCTGTGTCATCAACAGTAGTCAGACAAGTTCACGAGTACTGAGTTATGGTCAAGAAAAAGGGGTTCACTGTACTCTGGTGTAATTTACACAGATGAGCGCATAATTCTTTATTTTAATAGAAGCTGCTGTTCAGTGTTAGAAAATTTATTTATTCAGACTACCTAAACATTTTTTATCCTTTGTATTATGCAAAGTTTCTGTGCCTCAACTGGATCTTCTGTGCATCACCTGTTTTCTGGAAAGATACTGAAGGGTCTTGACTGTCTTCCAGCACATGGACATGTGTTGGCCTCATCACATCTAGCAACTAACTGGTCTTTCCCACAGGTGTCTAGAAGTAGATATATAATAAAGTTTGGTATTTAAAATACTTTGTTTCCACCACTTACTGACAGTCTCTTGGCATTTTGTAGAGAATGAGACATTCTTGAAAGGTTCACAGTGCCATATACAAGTTGGGCTTGTGGGGTTTGTAGTAATAATATAGAAGCAAGCTAGCAGGAATTGTTCCTGCAGCCACCAAAACTTTTCCTGTCTATATGAATGCAAACAAAATCAAAGCCAAACTGGTCATTCAAAAAACACATCTTTCTGTCTTGCTGATAGGTGTGGCAAAGTAGCTACGCAGTGCCTATCCTCTAGAAATTTTAGTTGCATTTCTCAATTCTAACTTGCACAGTTTGGTTTACAGAGTTAATAGTATGCCAAAGTACATGCCAGTACTTCATTCTTCACTGGCAAAAATGGATTCCTCTTATGTTTTTCATAACTGGTTAATTGTTAAAAATTCTTCTAAGACCTCAATGAAAAATTTAGGAGGCTTCTTAGCCTGACTTTTCTTACATATCTGTGTTTCATATCATAAGTGTGAATGCTGGAGAAGAGCAAATGTTCACTGTAGTTTTCATGTGAGATGCTCTGCAGAAAAGTATGCTGCCTAGGTATTTAATTCTTTGGAGACTACTACTGTCAAATTTGTAACAGGACAGAACTGTATAATGTTATGTGGAAATAGTCTGATAAGGATAAAGGTTGGCTGACATCACAGCCCAGTAATTCTAGAGGCCAATGTAAGATAACAAGAGTTGCTGGAGGAGGCTAACCTTGCTACATTGCACATAGAATCAATAGAAAGCACAGAGCCTCTTCCAGGGCTTGACAGAGAGCACAAACATAGAGGTGGTGTTTTGAATGCCTTTTAAAGGAGCCTTTTTTATATTTACTGATAGTGCTGAGGAACCTCAGGTGACTATTCCTTCCCACAGTGTAGCTCCCCATGTTGAATTCCTGCAGCTAAATGATGTGAGTAATCCCTCTTTCCTTTGGGGATTGTTTCTTGGTAGGAGTGTTCATGTTATGCACTAGAGATACACATGGGATGGAAGAGAGTAATACTTCTTTAGAGGAATGTCAGTACAAGGACAGGGTGCAGGTAAGGCCTGTGCTCAGGAAATGACTATTTGATTGATACTGGGGGAAAAATATGACTATTGGCTCTGAGGGTGGTGAGATGTTGGCACAGGTTGTGCAAAGAAGTTGTGGATGCTACCTTCCTGGAAGCGTTCAAGGCCAGGTTGGATGTGGCTTCAAGCAGCCTGATCCAGTGGAAGGTGACCCTGTCCGTGGCAGGGGATTTGGAACTAGATGATCTTTAAGGTTCCTTCTAGCCCAAATTCTATCATTCTATGATTTTCAGAAACAGTGCTCTGAGCTTAACTAGATGTGCATCACTTTAACTTTTGAGGGAAAATATATGGTACAAATGAAGTAGAGAGGATGTAGGTAGGAGACAGGTGACAGGATGGCTTGTCTGCTTGGATAATCTAAGATTTCCATGCATCAAACATCTACACTAGGTAAGGCAAGTGTGAAAGAGAAAACATGTGCTTTGACAGAAGAGAACTTAAGTTTGTGTTTGGTAAACTGGGGAGATGATGGGACTCTTGAATTCATCTGATGAGTCTAGATTTCTTATTCAAGGGGCAAGGGACAGTCTACATTTTAACTGACATTTATTTCTGTATTGTGATTGGTTTTTATTTGTTATTATCAGAAATAAGGTAACTGAGGTGTATGAACTTTGGAGAGAATATGGGTTATGTGGTTTTTTTTGACAAGTCTGCTGGATTATCACACATTTAATAAAATGTTTAGACTTGTTGAGTTAAATAGAAATGAGTGGAATCCTCCAAAGATGCATTTTTAGGTACAATATTAGTTTGTGTCTAAAATTAACCTAAAAAGGCATTTAGCAACTAGGTAGTTGACTGAACATTTTATTCTGTACTATAAACTTGTTTAGTGCACATTTCTTAAAAGTATTATTCTTAAAGAATCTTCCAAAGCATAGGCTAAGGAAAATTACTTAAAGCAGTGCATGGAATGCCACCTGAGTGTTGGCCCAGGTCGACCTGTTTCCTCTGTTAGCTTTGGCAACTCTTGAACTGAAGTTCAAAATGTGATGCATTTTTTTGTGTGTGTGTTTCAGGATAGTGGCATTTAAAGATTTTTTTATGGGAGGTGAGGAGAATGAGAGGAACTACTGTTCTTTACCAACCTCTTGAGCATTTTGAGGACTTCATTGGTGTATCATTTATAATATTTATAATATATCTTCTCTGTTTATTCTGAACTTACTTGGCAGTTTCTCTCACTTTGTACCATGGATGATGAGTGTTGGAGCTGTTCAAAAACAAAACACCAAATTTATTTAGAGGTTGCATTAGGAAAAAAATTGCAGTGGGGAAGGAGACATCTAGGCACTGAAGAATATCTGTTATCCAATTTTATTTTAAAGTAAGCTCACTGTTTAAAATTGCCATTTGATGAAATTCATAATCTAATCTGTATTCTGTAGGTTCATGCCTTACATTGTATGCAACTGCTATGATGTCATTTAAAAAGTTGAATATATTTGTTCTCTATTACCTAAAAAGGAAGTGTTTCAGTATGAAAATGTTATGGTGGTTATATCAATTTCCTAAGTGCAGGTGGGAGGAATTACTATTGATCTAATAGATTTAATAGCTCATATTCAAAATCTGTGGAATAGAAGTAACATTTTGCAGCTGAGTAATTGCTGAGTGTAATCCTTCAGGCAAAATTCTGAAAGCAGCTGTAAAACTGGAAAATTACTTTTTTTTTTTTTTAGGTATTACTGGACTTGAATATCTTTGTTCATTTTGGCTTCTAGTGAATTATGTCTGCATAAGGGGCTAAATTAGATATTTTATTTTATTCATATGAGAATTTTGGGGGGATATTAAAATTAAGAACTGTATGCAGTTACCATGGAAGTTACTTGAAGTAGTTGCACTGCATAGGAGAAAACAGAGGTCACCACAGGAGTCAAAAACAATGAAGTGCTTTTATACAAGGTGCATCAGATCAGACTGATAGAAAAGGGACTGAGCTTTTTAGTTCTCTCTGCAGTATTTTTCCTATTTCTAGTGGCCTTCTTAAAAGAGAGAAGAGGTTTATTTCTCAGGTCCTCTAAAGGACTTTTGGTTTGCTTCCTCCCACACTTTGCTCCTTCCCCTTCCAACTTCTGGTTTTCAGAGTTGGTCAGTGCTGCCTCAAACATTGGCTAGAACAAATGGCTTGATGGAACTATTGAGCTTTCCTACTCACCTGATCTTCTAAGGAGAACTTTCATGTTGATCAAGTTATCTTGATTTATGGGGTCAGGAAAGTTATATACAAACATGTCAGTTCTGAAGTTATTAATAAGCTTCAGCACAGTTAATATGGAGATTTCATCAAAGTTGGCTATAATACTCTTAGGCCATTCATTCTAGATTCATTCTGGTTCAGAAGACCAAGTGTTAAGACAGCTGGTGTCTTGGACTAGTGACTGACACACAACTCCTGTATGCAGTGCTGTCACTGTTTCTTCTTCCTTCAGAAAGCCTGGTTGGGTGCTGATGGGTGCTTTCTTCTGGTCCTCCTCTACCCTGAGTTCAAGGTTAGCACTGATGTGGGGATTTTTGAGGCTGAGACTCTCATCTTCCTCTCTTAATCTCTTAGACTGGGAGTTGGTACTCCTGTGCTAAGTGTATGGGGAAACTCTGCCAGCCTCTTATTGAAAGAAACACAATTTACTGAATTAGAGATGGGCAAGTGCTCCAAGGATCAAGCTTAAGATTTGCTTTTCACTTCTCCCCACCACAATCTTCACAATGGTAGATATACAGTTCTCAAATCTTTAGATTGCTGGTAGGTATATTCTGCTGGCTTGACAGAAGGATCATACCCAGTTTGTGAGTGAAGAGTAGTTCTTGTTCACACGCATGGGAATTAACTGAGAAAAGCACACTCTTAAACTAAACATGAATATTCTCCTTACCCTCAGCACAGTCCCCCAGTGAATGACTGTGGGCTGGTCATTAGTCAAGTGGGAAAGTGCTGGTCTTGTCATTCCCTGGAGCAGGTAGAGCCTTCATTTAGCTGAGCTGCTGTCTTCCTTCTCTGTGCTGCTTCTGGTAGGGTTCCTACATCCTGTCACATCAATCATTTTTGTTCTGTGTTTTTGATTATCTTAATTAACAGCGAAGCCTAATGTCAGATAATAAGAGTTTAAAGCTATCTTGCATTTGTTCTTTACCTTTGTTTTTATTTTACTCTGCATGACTTAGTTGCCTAAACATGTTCTCACATGTAGACAGAGGTGGTGAAGATACCCAGAGCTCATCATTAATTTCTCTTAGTAAAACTGATTCATAGATTCATAGAATGGCCAGGTTGGAAGGGACCTTAAAGATCATCTAGTTCCAACCCACCTGCCATGGGCAGGGATGCCAATCACTAGACCAGGTTGCTCAGGGCTGCATCCAGCCTGGCCTATTACAATCAGACCACCTAAAAAGTTTCTCCCTTTCTATTTTATAATCCTGCTTTAGGTACTGGAAAGCTGCTATAAGATCCCCTCGAAGCCTTCTTTTCTCCAGGCTGAATAACCCCAACTGTCTCAACCTATCTTTGTAGGGGAGGTTCTCCAATCCTTTAATCATCTTTGTGGCCTCCTCTGGACTCACTCCAACAGGTCCACATCTTTTTTATGCTGAGGACCCCAGAACTGGATGCAGTATTCCAGGTAGGGCCTCACGAGGGCAGAGTAGAGAGGCAGAATCACCTCCCTAGACCTGCTGCTCATGCCTCTCCTGATGCAGCCCAGG